>OZ023213.1:36043353-36060853 GCA_963995525.1 Escarpia spicata
ACGTATCCGTTCTGTTACCAATGTGGACGATTACTAGTACTAAGCCGTGCTTACCTGGTCGTCTTCCGTGTAGATCCGTGGATTTGGGGGTGCCGCTGTCACGTACGTCAGTTTAGCTGTCAGTCAGTCCATGATGATTATGCGCGCCGGACCTTGGGGACTACCCCTATTTACAGTCTTCCCAGCTCCCCTGATGAGCATTGGAGATGGTTTTTTCAGTTGCCGCGGCAACTATATGGAATTCGCTTCCCGTTAATGTTAAATCAGCAGAAAATATTCTTACATTTCGTCGTCACCTCAAAACCTATCTTTTCAATATCGCCTATCCTCCCTAGCTTCCTAGCACATCCATCCATTTGTTGACGACTTTCGCCTGCCTATCACACGAGTACGAGATTGCTTAAGTGTGCTACTGAGCTCGGATTGTCTGAGGATATTGGCGCGTTAGAAGTTATTTATTATTATTATTTTACGACCCGAGCAGCATTTCCCACCAACTTCTCGGTATCGTCATTCTCAGCTTCTATCTCGTGAAAGGAGTCGTGCAAAAAGTGTTGCTGCACTCCTTGTTAAGGTTACAACGTTTGTCTTTCCCAGGAGATCTGCAATTGTGATGTCAGACCCAAAACGTGCAATCAGACGACGTTTGATGTGCTTTGACGTGTATGCTGGAACGCCAGGGGGGAGGAACGAGGACAATTTTTGCTCTGATATCAAGCAGAGTATAACACTGCTGACGGCTTTCGCCTTTCAGTCATTCGCACATTGTTGTAAAAGCACTGTCAATTTCTGCACTGAGATTGCGAACTTTCGTAGCTGTTGCTGCGTGGAATTGGTTTTCGTTGATGCTCTCCCCTTTGTGGCTAGCCCCGCGATGTCGAGCATTAACATGCTGGCCGCCTTCATCTTAGGGATTCGGTATATGCTGCTTTAATTCATTTCTTTTCTCCATGTCAGTGCTAAAAAAGAAATCATGATTACGAGCCTATTTAAGCTATGATTCAAAATGTATATTCTGTACCCCTAGTAGACCTATTCAAATGTCCTGGATCCGCTCCTGTCACCCCCTCCCTGGTTGGAAGATTTTGGAATTTGGTTGCAGTCCAATTAGTAAGCTACGGATTCATAACTGTAGCATAGGCCTAAGTCTAGACTATATAATTATGATATGCAGCCGATAAAACACTGATATTTATTCGGTTAAGCAAAACTGAACCACCTGGTTCGGTTTAACTGATGACCCCTGGTTCACTTTTTTATACAGGGTAAGGTAAAACGAACCAGTGGCCATGTTTGTTCTTGGGGTCGTATTGCAAATCGCAGCCATCACAACCACATCAGGAAAATAAGTATATATATATATATATATATATATATATATATCAATCAATCAAATCAATTCCATTATACCAATACGACCACTGGTAGTTATGGAACTATCAGGATTCATGAATTCACGCTAAAACATTTACCTGCAACACAATTCGAAATTTGACAGAGCTGGGTGCTTGTATTCACAAATGCCACCTCGTGATCATTATAAATCATTATCATTAATAAGTGTAGTGTTGATCAGTAGATGGCAGATCAGTGAGCCTGTCAAATGAATTCGTGTAGTCAACGTAAAAGTTGACTCATTCGCTTTATATGACGATTCGGTTTACCTTGAACAACCTACGCTGAAGCCCTCGTTCAACTCATGCCATGGCTCTTTGCACTGAACCACTGGGTGAAGCTACAGGCAAACAGGAGCGTTGATGATGATGTTGGTACAAATCTGCGATTTTGCAGGAATATGAGTGACGTTGTGGTGTCATTTCGCGCCGCTCGCCGACGTTGAATTTATCATGAAATATCGAAAAAACGCACGAAATAGGTAAGAGGCGGCAATTTCGGCAGATTTTTGGCGAGGCGGCATAGAAAAACAGCGAGACGGCCCGCCTAGGTATTGGTATTACAGTTAAGATGTGGGCGTGCGTGCTTTACAAATTTGTGTTCTGCTACTTTGCACAGGTATCAATGTACATGTCAATTAATAATATTTAGCAGAAACACAGAAACAATATAAAGAATTTAATTATAATTTGACAATTGTGACATAAATTCATATTGTGTGGTTGTACTCTTTATCTCCCAATGTCCCAAATTTATGTCCATTTAATATATTCTACACTGTATAACAATCCATTTCTGTTGTGAAATTTTGTAAGTTTTCAGTTGAAATGTTGTGAACAACAGTGGCTGTGCCATGCTAAAAATCAGCACTCGTTTGTGCCAGTACATCAGCGTCAATTTTCAAATGATTTTGCTGGAATCATTACAAATATGAAATTATCATTGACAAAATAGTTTTCTTGAAAAATGAACAATGCAGAAATTGGTTAATTTTAGGTGTCATGGCAACACTGATTTATGTGTTCTATGGAGGTGTGGCTACTGAACCAAATTAGTTCGGGTACCGTATGTGATAGAAAATACCATAATGCATCCGATGTACGTTGTTTGTAGGAATGCTATTTAAAGAAGTAAGGGGAGATGATTATCTTTGAACTCAAGTATGTTTTATGACTATGGGAAGTTGCGTTATTTTAGAAAATATTTGTTATACATTCCCTGGTCGGTTAAGTCTTGTTTACATACATGCATCATTTTAAAAATTTGTAATCATAGTCTTGAAATATGCGACTTCTTGGGAATGCATAACATGCTTTTCTATCGAAAATGAGTAAATCACAAAAAGGTGTAACCATTATTTTAGGAACAGTGATTACCATAAAAGCTACATCTGAAATTAGAAATTTAAAGAGAATCTGTGGGATAAAAGCTGTAATATAAAATATTACAGCAACAATGTATTGTGTGTGTGTGTGTGTGTGTGTGTGTGTGTGTGTGTGTGTGTGTGTGTGTGTGTGTGTGTGTGTGTGTGTGTGTGTGTGTGTGTGTGTGTGTGTGTGTGTGTGTGTGTGTGTGTGTGTGTGTGTGTGAGTACGTACTAAACTAGCAATAATTTACTACACCCAAGCACTTTAATACGAAAATTTACTTGATAATAAACTAAACTAGCAATGATTTACGACTAAAAATTATACGAGTCTATGGTATAGAAAATACCAAGGCATTTCCTTCATGATCAACTGACCTAGCAGTCATTTACTACACCAGTGCACTTTAATACTTGTTGATAGTCTAAGCTAGTAATAATTTACGACGCTCATTCGTCAAAGTAAAACAAATTATACAAGTCTATAGTGTTGAAATAATTAAAATTTACGAAGTTACTTCGGTACTGCACTAAACTAGCAATAATTTACTACACCCACGCACTTTAATACAAACATTTACTTGATGATAGACTAAACTAGCAATAATTTACTGCACCCACACGTTTAAAGTAAGAAAGTTGTATAAGTCCACCATGTTGGTAAACTAATTTTTTATGACGTTACCTCGGCGAGGCACTAAACTTGCAATAATTTACGAAGCTCACGCTTTAAAGTAAACAAATTATTCAAGTCTAATGTGTTAAAACGATAAAATGTTACGAAGTTACCTTGGTAATGTACTAAATTACTAAAATACTACCACTATAACACCATCGAACGTTAGAAGATACCGCGTTGACTTACTAAAAAAAGCTCTTATTGACGGTTATTTAGTTCCCCACCTATTCGCCAGGGGCGCCTTGCACCGCCCTCCCTCGTAATTGACCTACTATCTACTCTCAGTGTTGATAAATTACGCCATCTTGTTATGTCAATTAATGTCGAGACTTTTTGCCAAGGAAACGAATCTACTAAAACCGTATTTAAAAGTTTCGAACGCAAATATCACCATGCGGCTATATATACGTATTGCTATAAATGTATATTACCAAGCTAAGACAAGTAAGAATATGTTGAATTCGTGATATATGCAATATGGCATAGCGAATGAATAGAAACGACCTCACGTGATGCATGCGCAAAAGCACTATAATCTATTTAGATTAGAATATTGCTTTGTTACATTCCATTGTCACATCGGTATGTTTCTGTAAATGCCCTTGAGAGGAGCATTAGCCGCGGATTTGTTCAATTTTGTTTGTGAATAAATATACTACAGATAGCCAAGAATAAAAAAATTCACTACTGACTTATGTAGGGAGCATTCAACGACGCTGCAATTATTGTGCGAAGATTACGCTTTCACAAATATGCACCACTTCCTGTTGCCAAGTACTCGTTCGTACAGTTGACGTCACTGAACTGGAGCAAAGTGCAGTAAACAAACGAGCCCAAGGTTCGAAACGGCAACAAGTGGATTCGATCCCAGAATATCACGACTCTAATTTGGCTAATGTGTGTGTGTGTGTGTGTGTGTGTGTGTGTGTGTGTGTGTGTGTGTGTGTGTGTGTGTGTGTGTGTGTGTGTGTGTGTGTGTGTGTGCGTGCGTACCTATGTGTGTGTGTGTGTGTGCGTGCGTGCCTATGTGTGTGTGTGTGTGTGTGTGTGTGTGTGTGTGTGTGTGTGTGTGTGTGTGTGTGTGTGTGTGTGTGTGTGTGTGTGTGTGTGTGTGTGTGTGTGTGTGTGTGTGTGTGTGTGTGTGAAAGAGAGAGGGGGGGGGGAGAGCGCGCGTACCTTACCAACAAGACTGTTTACCAGGATATTTTGGCGACCGACGAAGGATACAACTTACATTTTCTGTCACCACATTTCGTTATTAATTTGGTTTAGATGTCGACATAGCAGATGCCCCCAATGCGTCTCACATATTTTCGTCTATGCAGGTTTGCACGAGAGAACGTTGTTTCTTCAAGTTATTCAAGTTACAACCGTCGAAGTTCAGCCAGCTTGGTATAATTTAATGCACGAAGTTCAGCCAGCATGGTATAATTTAATGCACGAAGTTCAGCCAGCATGGTATAATTTAAAGCACGAAGTTAAGTCAGCATGGTATAATTTAATGCACGAAGTTCAATCAGCATGGTATAATTTAATGCACGAAGTTCAGTCAGCTTGGTATAATTTAATGCAGCCATTTATTTCAAAATACCAATCCATCCATCAATACAACATATGTACCAGAAGAGTGAATTCATACAGCATCAGACCAAGCTATGTCAACATGTGTAGTAATATGTGTGTACGTCCTATACACTCTCAACACAATGTCCATCGATGACAAACGATAACATAAAACATTCAACATTTATAAATGCAATATGTCATTTACAGTCAAGGAGACCGTTTTGTAAAATGCGGATGGTTTTTGATTTGTGCAGGTCCCACGGACTTAGCAGGGCATAACATAATAATGCAATGCTCCTTTGTCTTTTATCAATTTTTGACGGTTGTAGGCGTCCTTGTAATGGACGAAGCACTTTCCGTTGATGAAGTCTATAGCAGCACACAACCTGTCCATGCATGCTTCTTTGCAAGCCTTTGCTGTATACGCGAATTGGATCGGATACCCATCTGGATGCTTCTGATTAGGAAGTTCTTTGAAGACAGCGACACATTCTGCAAAGGAAATACAATGTTGTTTATGTGAAATGTGTGACGAATAGGCGTTTCTCCCAGAGGGCCCACTTCAGTACCCATTTTTGTAAACTATAATCTAGAGGTTCTACGCAGAAAAAACTAACTTAAGTACCGATAATTATTAATAGTCTAGCATAGTTATTTTTAAGTGTTATGATTATATGAAAACATGGATATATAACTACGTTGTGCATATGTTTGTCACAGTAACATCTTGGTGGTTTTCTTAATGGTTCCATCGCAGGTACTTGTCCGTAGTAATCCACCTAAAATGAACCACTACATAAATACGACACAGTCATCAAGCGAGGATCGATATGATCAACAGTGCACTGTTGGTCTTCAGAGTGGACATGAGCATGACACAGTGCACGGTAAATAGATATGTGTAACTGTAAGACTGACTGGAACAATTTATACGTGTTTGCTACCATCATGTGTCCAACCGAAACATTACTAACTTTCACATGTGTCGCCAGTCCACCCAGCTGCACATTTACACTCGGCCATGGGCTTGAGGAAGAGTGAGTCGTTGTAATAAGAGTACCCCTCACACAACCCGTCGTTCTGACACGGATTCGGGTTGCAGACGGAGGATTCTTGAACTGTTGCAAACAATACAATGGGAACATAAGCCATCAAAGAACGGATTCCGAACAGTTGGCGTGTTCTTGCGTTCCGTCATATATATTGAAATTATAGACACAAAAGTGTTTCTTTACAAAAGAAATATCAGGCAACGATTGCAAAGTGATATCGATATATATACGGGAACTGTTTTTGCGAGTTGTCATGTGGCGATAGTAATATAATTCACATATGATATAGAATCCGTTATCTACATCGTTGGCAAAGGCATACCTTGGCGAAGGTCTCGCGCATAATTTTGATTGTCACGTACGCAAACCGAGATGCACTGGACATATATATTACCCTCCCAGTTGTGGATTATTACAGCCTTTCTTCTAATTATATCAACACGCAACCTATGATTTTATACGACTTGCTGCATACACAATGTTTGGTTGATATTCATTTTTGATTTTGCATCCGTTCCAATCGGTAATGGGTAAAGCACTATGTACAGAACTTCGACAATATATACCTACATTTTAAATATCCGCTAGCTTTCGTCACACATTGCCGAATGCCACCATCTGTCAGGCTGCGAAATAGACTTACGTAAGACCAACACCGCTAGATTATGTTGGAGTCTGCTTTGAATCAAAGTGGTTTCTCTTCCACAGCTATACGTTTGCCATTAATGTTATGCTTGTTTGATGAAGACTTGAAAATATATATTTTTTTTTTAAACTACTTCGACTAAATAAAATTACTAAATACTTATGCATACGTCACAGACACTCACAGATACATAGACGCACGCACGCTCACTCGCACGCACGCACACACCAAACACACACTACTGCTTGAACTGTGTAGGACTATCACTAAAATAGTATGTTTTTTGTCATTACTACTGTGCTATGATTATAATACCATTCATATAAGATAAGCGTATAGGTGGCTATGTGAAGTGTTTCTGCGTTTGATTAAAATAAGTAAGCTAAGTCGTATTTTTCACTAAATGGGTGCTCTTCGCCAAACACTAACTTAATATTAAACCAATTTAATTTGGATACGTAACACTATGCTTCCATCACAGAAGAATAAGGACAGGATCCGTGTATATAGTATATAAGTATGTTTCCTCCCTCGCCTTTTTATACCAATATTTTTGTTTTGTTTGAAACCAACCCGGATTCACATTTATGACACACTGTTACACGGAAAATATCTAATGTGTTCTATTAAGTGTGATTTGGTTAAATATTAAATTTATCACGCTTCAATGATCCCTATTACTAAATTCAAGGCAGGTAGCCAGCTGAACATGATGCCTATGATATGTGACGGTACACCGTGGACGGTATCGCGACTATACGAAGTTTACAAGTAATTGCTAATTCATTCCAGTTTCATTAAAGGCATTATAACGTAATGTATCAATCTGACCCTACGCTATTCTATGTTTTCAGGATCGTCACCGGTGACATGGGCCCATTTAAGATAATGACTACATAGTACTTACAAGTGTGAACATTATTGTAGGTGAATTTCCATAGATTTGTCATATTATCGAAATAAAAAGAAATATATGAATTGCTGATTAAACACACGAGGGGCTAATGAGGCAAGGTTTGTAATGCAAGCATACCAGTATACCCTATACAAATTGCAAAATATTTCTTTCAGAAACATCTGTGTCTATAAAACAATATCGTAATATAAATACTTTTTTTATATTTCATAGTGTGGCTGTTAGTGTTGTTGAACGAATTGTGCATAGCATTATCTCTCATTATAACAAATAGTATATCCCCTTACGGTCAATTAGGCCATACAACTGGCACGTGTAGGTCTTGTTCTTCGCTGAAATGTGTTCACAAATAATGTGCCAGTTCGAAATTAAAAACTCACAACAAACATAAGATACGCAGGGACCGTAGTATATTGGTCAGTAGGTCTAACTTACTAAATATGCGCCTTGCCGCTGTGTTCTACGGTGGATGCAGCTTAATGGAATCGCAGGTAATAACGAAATTAGCCGTTTAGTAGAAAGAAACTGCTTGGGACGGAATAATTCCAAATTATCTCTCTATTAAAACACCCACGTAGAATTCAACAGTTCTTGTTATTAAATAAATGTATTCAATTAAGTATAGTACATGTTGCAATCGCCTAGACATAATTCCTATACGTTAACATCTAACTGTAATAATTATTATTATGGTGTTTAAGAAAAATAGACAATAACTCCTGTGGTTAGGGTATCCCCCATACAGATACTTTAATGACCAACAAGATTAACAAGATTTAACAAGATTGCCACCGAGAGGATATAACTTTAGATAGCAGGTGGACAAGGAAGCCTTTTGGCTTATCGAGACTCCAACCCTTTTTATCTACGTGTATCCGGCCCTTCTGAGGTATTTGTTGATTTTTTTTTAAACCATATTCACGGTACTAACACCCACACAATCAGCAGATATTTTCCATTAATTTACAGTCCTTTGTGAAAATTTTAACTTTCTTATATTTAATGTATACTGCTCTTTTTGCTAATGGGACTTTATGCCCTCTACTCCTTCTGTCTTTCATAACTGTGGAAACATATTTCTATCTATATTTTCATAACTATTCAATATTTTAAACACTTCCAGCTGATTTCCTTTCAATCTCCTGGTCTCTATGTTGTTAAACCTCATTCTCTTAAGCGTATTTCGTAACTAAGATCCTTCAGTTTTGGTATAATTTCAGTCGCTCTACTCTGTGCTCTTTCTAGCATATTTATGTCCTTCTTGCGATATAGCGTCCACGCTTGTATACAATATTGTAAATGTGGCCTAACTATTATTTTGTTCAGCGGTATTATTAGTTCTTTTTTCCATATACGCTATGTTTCTCCTAATTAATCCAAGGATTTGATTTCCTTTTGAAGCTGCAATTCAACGCTGCTCTGAAATCTCCATATCAGCAGTAATAGTTAACCCTCAGTTCTTTTCTTTTATAGTAGTAGTGAGTACAGTACCCTCCATTATATATTGTACATCTTCGTTCTGCAAAACATTACTTTGCCAAACAATGCATTAGGTTTGATATTCCATTACTAATAAACAATAATGCACTTCACATAAGGAACACAATTTGTACACATATCTTACAAGGATTTATTAGTTATACCAAAATATGTTTTCAACAAAATTACAGAATACAGTGCTCTTTGCCAAATTGTTATATATGTGGACATTCTATGGGACATTCTTAATAATCAATAAATAATCATATCTTGTTTTAATTGTATTACCTCTGTTAATTTACGTACATTATGTACTGTTATTGCTATGTCTGATGTAGTTGTAAATTTCTGCTAGTTTTCAAATTAAGATAATTTGTATATTCTTTTGAGATTTTGACTCAAATACTTGTGTAACAGTTACTGCATTAGAAAGTATGCACATGTGTTGTTATCATTTTATCGAAAGTGTTTAAGTAAGCCAACTATATTTTGTTGAAAATTACTAAATGGGGTGGCTGCTACGAGACTGCTTAGTGGCAGTCTCCCTGACCCCTGTTTTAGTTTATCTACAGCAAACTGATAGTTCATGGTCAGGATGTTGTTGATTGATTGTATCACGCATTGATTGTTTCTACTTTTATGTTATATATTCTACTTAATAATACAAGTACATACTACTTGATATTTTAACACATATTCAGTATTTCATAATTGAGCTGTAGATTATTCTGGGTTTTGAAAAATTTACCGTTTTATTTTATATGTGGGTCAAATAAACACTTCCGATTCCATACAAATTAAAAGTTTACTTTGGACATGTTACGTTGCCGTTACTGTACACTTTTCGCGAGAAAGGTCCACATCTATTCTAACAGCATAATAACTCAAACAGATCCGCTCTATACGAAACAACTATATATTTTCTTATTCCAAATAAACACACAATTTCACTCTGTAGCATTGTCGCACTGTTGTGATTATATACACCATTGCTGTTTATGATTATATATATAAAGCATATTGCGAGTACAGGCGCTATATCGCGCTTTCGAGTAGCCACCAGCTACAAACCGCCACTGCGTGCCCTAGTGTATGAGTGTTCGAGTGCGTGCGTGCGTGCGTGCGTGCGTGCGTGCGTGCGGGCGTGCGGGCGTGCGGGCGTGCGGGCGTGAACGAATGACATTTCAATTAATCTATCTAACCTGACCTGTTCCACGCGTAACGTTCGGCCAATCCGTCGCATATTTTTTTTAATACAAACGTTTCTCTTTATGACAAAAACACAAAGCAAAGAAAAGAGCGACTATACTGGAACCTTCGTTTTAGCGTCGTTAACTGCTAAGCTGATAAAAACAAATGTGTTAACGTAGGAAGAGTCAACAGCATGGATCAATCAAAGGTTAGTAGACATACAAACATTAAATCACACAACACTACTAGTGATCCCTGACATCGACGACACAACAGGAGCAGACAAAGATACGTACACTGACACTGGTGCCCGAATGTTCCATGTTGACATTTGCAGTCGTACGCAGTGTCAAACGCTGTGCACGTTCCACCGTTCTTGCATGGAGTGTGTTTGCAGGGTGCTGGTAACAGTAACGACATTGTAGATGAATGTTACATCGCATGCTGCAGATGGCTTACACATATAACAAATAATTAGTGTTCACGTTTATTTAATTATATTACAGTACAGTAATTATGATTATTTACCAAAAAGGTGATCGATTACATTTGCTTTGGCATGCAATGAAAGTGAACCCTGTAGGCATTTCTAAGTAGAATATGCCAACAAACGCTTTAGGGTAATTTGGGTGTGCTAAATCCAAAAATCCATGTTGGCAAACTGTGGGAGGGGTCCATGACCCACTAAATTTAAGAAAACACAACATTATGTCAGAGTAACCCCCGGATATAAACCAACACCCGTCTAATTAGCATAACGTTGATCACGTAATAAAACTAACGCATGTTGGCAATATGTGGGAAGGATTCATCACACCCTCACATACAAAAAAGCTAAATTACGTCAGTTTTACACCCGAAAACAAAACTTGATAAACGCCGTTCTGACTAACGCAATACGCTTGCTGGGCACGTAGGGCTTAATCTAACTATAATGATGCATTCCCACTAATGGAATTATATATATACATATCAATAACAGTTTAAATATTGATTAAGACCAATCACAAACACAAGAGTAAGTTATAATTAATACTTGACAAGTGTGAATAAAGTGATCTATGGCGACCTGCATTAAAACTTAAAGATCTCTGACGTTCATACCACCAATAATGTTTTACCAAACAGTAATCACAGATCACAACTATGAAATATAAGAAAATATTTATACAGAATAATATATATCAAAGTTACATAACATTCACTAGTTATTACTAAGACATTTCCTATGCATACTAGTTTAACATTCTACAATGCGCTGTACGATAAGATATGAAGTGTTAACAACTTATTGTATTTTAAGTTATTTATTACAATTATTACGTAGCTGTTCTTATGGCTTCTAGTGGTGTATTTTAACGATATGATTTATTTATATAGCAGCATGCAATTTCCTTAACGACAGGTACAGCAATGCGTATATCAGTATAGTCATCCCCTAATTAAATAATACTGTAATGCGTGCGCAGACAACGAGAGTAGAGAAAATCAAATATGTCTTACTGTTTGTACAAACTTGTGTGAAAAACGAATGTCTGATCACACATCATGAGAGCCATACAAGCTCGATATGCAGTTGTATGAATCAGAATCAAATGCTGCTACAGCCGTTATCAATCTTTGGTATTTCGGCAAACTGTGCACTATAGCATTGACTGGCAGACTTGACTTTCGACATGCAGCTACATTTGTCGCCGGCAGACCATTTTGTACAACTGCGCGATACTGTCGCATTACAGGCATTAGGTGTTCTGTCAACACGGAAGCTGCAGTTGTATGGATACAATGCAAAACAACACGTGTGTGTGTGCCTCATCGTGGATGGCTTGCAAACGAGTGGTGTGTATCTCTGTGTCCGATGCCTTGACACGTGTCGTTTCACTGAAACCTCCTGACACAACAAATGTTTTGTTTGTTGGAACACACGGAATAACAGTAATTCGACCATGTATGTCTTGTTTTCCTCAAGAGAGAGAAAGGTCATCCATTTAATGTGTATTCGTTTTTAATTACTCTGCATATTGGTATAGATCCCTTCGTGCCAGTTTTGATAGTTGATAGACAGCTATTGATGTCTAACATCTGTCGTGTCGATTGTTGCTCTAATTTTATGAACTGTTGCAACAAAGGCCTATGCAAGTCCACAAATATGCCTGACTCGTAAGATGTCCTTAGTACTTGAGCTTGGACATCCACCACCATGCACGTGGTACCGTAAGTGTTAATGTCATACCATACAGTGCATTATAGAATGTTAAACTATTGAATTGAATTTATTCAACATAAGAACAAAGTGTAATTTCAATTACGATGTAAACATAGCATAAAGTTTGCTTGGGATATATTTAGGGAAAGCTTAACTTGAAACCATCTGTATAATTTGTCTAATTCTGTTGATACTGTTTCACACACACATGTGACAGATTGTCATCTGAGTAAACGTGATTAGTATCATCAGCAAAGGCAATCAATTCCATTAACAATGACACATTACACATATCATTAATATGCCAAATGACAAACAACGCAGGACCCAATATAGATCCCTGCAGAACCACACATGTAGCATTCATGCATTCTGAAGTTGTATCATTAATACAAACATATTGGCTTTAAGGCCAGGCTAAACCCCTATATTTGAGTGATTTTTTTAAATTTCAAAAACAATTTTTTTTTTCCTGATTTACATCATACTATCATTCTATATACACACGAAATGTCACATCTAAATGAGGCTGTCAAATATCAAAAACTGTGTATTTTAGTGACTGCCTATCATGTCATATTTGCCGAATGAAACATGCACAATTTTTAAATAAACAACTTGATGGAGATGGTTCAGTCATTTGACACGCGTGACAGCAGCAATTGACCAGTCTACAAAGAGAGCTAGGCAACAGAGAAAGAAGAAAAGAGTGGCTAGGGCACCTGAGAAGGACTCTACATACCAAACTGGGGCCTTTTAAGTGCTTTGACATGGACAATCAACTTTGTTCGCAGTTTTCTCAAAAACTCCTTTTTCAGGTTAAATGACGTTATTCAAAGCAGGATTTCTCTGCTACCCACTGACATATTGTCTTGAAATTTGGAATACTTATAAAGCACGTATTGTGGAAGAAAGTGAACCAAAATAAATCAGATATCTTAAGTAGTTTTGTTTTTAGAGCTGATACTATGCCGAAATTAGGCACATGAGAATGACCATGCTACATTTCGGCAATTCATTTGTCCATAAAAATGTTACATTGTGAAATAAATTCTAAATTTTTGTCCAGTTCCTTTGCTTCATTATATCAAATATGATCTTCAAATTTCAGCTTAATAGGGTGAGTAGTTTTTTTAGATATCCGTTTTTTTCTTATGGGTGTTGTTATCACACGTCGGCCATCTTGAATCACATGATACTGATGCTAAAAATAGAATTTCACTTAATTTTTCAAAAAAATACATCAATTTAATTTTGTTTGCCAAGTTATACCACTCTATGTTGATAAATAAGTCATATTGCCCATCTTTGTTTTGGACTTCCAGACCGGTTTAGCCTGGCCTCAAAGGCCTATTTCAGGTCAATGAAGACACCACCAGTAGATAGAAGTAGTAAATTCTTCCATGAGTTCCAATATTGCCAGTGATGTTGACATATTTGTCTTAAACCCACATTGGCTTTCATATAATATTTGTTTGTCATCTATAAAATACATCATCGTGTTCTGGAAGATCTTTTCTAGGATTTTTGAAAACTGAGATGATATAGATATAAGTCTGTAGTTAATATTGCCATTTTTGAAAAAGGGATAACTAGCAATTTCCATAACATCTAATAACATTTCCTTCTTTAACGAGGTATTATAAATATGTGCTAGGAGGTCTTACTAGATATTGTATTAGTTGTTTAACTAGGCACGTCATTATCATCATGATCTTTAGATTTCTTGCTTTTTGTTTTATTCACCAGGTTAATGATTTTGTCTTCAGTAACAGGTTTTAGAAACAAAGTATCTTCAACCACATCAGATAAATAACTTGTAAACATAGCTTTTTGGAATATTATTCGCCAGAGATGGCTCTATATTTACAAAAAAGGTTAAAACTATTAGGACTAGTTTGGCGACCTGTGACTGTCGTTCAATTGTTATTAAGTTCAGTGGGATATTTTGTTACCTTAGTTTTTGTTAATCATACTGTTTATAATTTTCCATATTTATTTTATGTTTCACTTGTATTTTCCAGAAGTTCTGTAAAGTGTTGTTTCTCATAGTACCTTAGTATGCCTGTCAGTTTGTTCTTATATATTTTTTATTTTCTTCATTAGCAATTTATCTTTTCTACAGGATCTGTTTATACAGTTGAATTCTTGTTCTTGCATGCAGTTAATGCATTTATTAAAGAATTGGTCATCCATGGCTTGTCTGCCTTTTATTAATAGTTTTCTGTTTAATGATAAGACATGTTGTACTGTATACTTTGGTCAACCTTTCAGTAAATGTATTACACATGCCATTTACATCTTCATTTTCTAGAATTTCATTCCAATTAGTTTCTTTAAGCTCAATCATCATAACATTTATGTACTGTTCATTGACTATTCTCCCTGTGTTATATCTTACATTACTGCAGTTTTTATGGACGTATTCCGTTATTTGAAAATGGGCAAATGATTACTAACACCATTGATTAACAACCCATTCTGTACATTTGACAAGTTTGTTGTGAATATATTATGTATCAATGTTTTGGAGTAGCTTGTTATTCTGGCAGGTATTGTTATTTGGTGTAAGCCCAAACTGTACAAATGGTCAATTAAGTTATTTGTAACATTATTGTGATCATATTGTAGGAGAGTAACATTAAAATTAAATCGCCACATATATCAACCATTTTATTATGTATATTTCAAAACAAAATTTATATACTCAGTGACTCCAATTCTGTGTTTGGTGCACGATATATGCAACATATTATTGTTTTTTTTACCATTTTAAGAGTACATATACCATAAATTCTGCACAATTATCAATGCATTTAGACTTTTCCGGTAGGTATTTGTGTTTTACTGTGTTATTAATATACAGTGCAACTAGTTTGTTTTAAGAGCAACTAATTGACTATTCTGCACAACTACCTTCAAATGTGACCTGTGATTACATATAACTGCAACGGTGGCCTTTATGCCAGCGATCTTTAAGTTTTAGTGCAGGTCTCCATATGTTATTTTACATTTCACATTTGTCAAATGTTAATTATAACTGCACTCTTATTTTCATGGTTGATCTTAATAAATATATAAACTGTTATTAATATATTTATTTGTCTCTATCCTTAAGGGAAGAGTCTTAACAAAGTTACATTACGTGGTCAATATTATATCAATTAGAAGGGCGTTCAATTAGTTTCGTTTTCGGGTGAAGAACTGACGTAGTTTTGTATTTTTTGTAATTCAGAGGGTCATGGACCCCTTCACGTTTTGCCAAAATGTGTAAGTTTCATTGCGTGATCGATATTGTGCTAAATGGAAGCGTGTTGTTTGACATTTAGGGGTTAATCTGACTTTTTTTTCTCCAAATTTAGGGGGTGACGAAGTTTTTGATTCAGCTCACCCAAATTACTTGTTAAATGTTTGTTGGCATATTCTACTACAAAATGCCTATGGAACGTTTAAAACGCATTTACTTGGATTGTTGCTCCTGACTATGATACACTGGACCTATGCGACATAAATACACACAAGGAAATGATGAATTTGATTGTAATAATGATTACAATTATTTTAGCAATTTAATCGACCTACTCAACTAGTATATTTACTAAAACAAAGTGTCAAAGATCCTACACCACTTGAACTATCGAGAATGATGACTCCATTTATTCCATGCACGTATATATTGCCCTATCAATTATTTCCTGCAGACCACAGAAACATATTTGATTAAAATGCATTATTCAACATATACATTTTTGACAGGTTTCCTATTTCCCACAGTGTCAGATATATAATTATAAATATGTGTCATCACCTGTCTTAATTGAGTAACCGTCGTATTTCAAATTTCGCGCGACAAACGTTTGAATCTATAATGTGTCGATTAGCCAAACCTTTTATCATATCATTACACAACTTTGTTAATGGTAGACCACTCTTTGTGGTAGTTGTGATTCTTTATAATTCGTAGTCGGCAAGCGTAGTTTCACAGTTCCTTTATAAGTTATGTTGATAAACATTGTAGAAGTCAATGTGACGACTACAATGAAAGTGAAAGCAGTAAAAGTAACAGGGCGAGCCTGTACATATCCTAATTCGTTATTCCTACATGATGTGACATTATTTGACAAACAAAAAGCTGTGCCTGCTAACCACATTTGTGATAGTATACACATGCTGTTAGTTGTACAGTTGGTCCAGTAGATCATATAAGATATATACCCTACCTTCACACTCGAAGCATTGAAGCGATCTGTATTCACATTTCCGAGTATATCCATTGAATCCCCAACCCGCAATATCTGGACACGTCTTTTTGGTAACTTTTCCATCTTTAATTTCCAAATACTTGTGACAATCAAGACATGACATAAAAGTTCCGTCGGCTTGGAGCTCACTGTCTTGAGCGCACAACTCATCCGGCAGATTGCACATCCTAACAGTATCTAAAACAACACAGTACACCCAATACACTCCTAACGCAATTCATGCAATTTAAGCCAAGACAAGTGTGTCAAGAACAACTGAAATGTATTATCAAGCTTGGAAAGGCAATGCACCTTATTCTGAGTGTATTAAACGTGCTGTACAAATATATAAAAGGTTGTCGCGCGTCAGTACGCTTCCCTCGTACGACTCGTTATGCGTAGCTTCATTCGCTTATGTTTTCTCATTTCGATTTAATTTTGCCTGATGATATGGTTCATTCATGTTGTTCTACACATTTATTTTATTAGAATTATGTTTTATTTATTATAAATGAACATTATATCGATAAAATAACTCCGCGTACGCGGAGTTTCCAGTTCGCGCCAACGCTCAGATCCTTATAAGAGATGCTCATGAATATTCGGTACCGTCCGTCAGATTTCGATTACCTCCGCTGAGATTTATGGGGAAAGAAAAACATCCGTCATATTTACATAGATTCATGGGTTGATTTTCTGGCCAAAACATGGCCCCCACCCTCTATGGTTGCGGAAACGTATTTGTTAAATTGGTACACAATAA
>OZ023213.1:36065853-36140853 GCA_963995525.1 Escarpia spicata
TATCCTTTTTCAAAATCAGAGACTCAATTCGGGAAACAGTTTTGCACAGGCAGATTCGCAGATCATCTGTGACACAGGGTCGGGCTCAAAGTTTTAATCTTTGTACTGAACAACGGCGAGAATCCCTGTTCACATAAATAGGTGGACGGAAAATCAACAATGCCCTCAACACCTCCCCCACGGGCACATCATCCAAACTCAGATACGACACTTTCATCCTAGACGAGAACGTGGCCAGGGGAAAATGTTCAACAGCATCATGGAAGACGGTGGAGTTAATCACGAACTCTAAACACTCCACCTAACTGCTCCTCCACGATAGAAGGATCTCAGAGCAAAGTTGAAACTGAAAACGGACCTACAACCGGGCCCGTTCCGGTGTGTTAGACACAGCGAACCATGTTGTTTCGTCGACACAGTTCACCAAAATACCGATTGAGGCACCACTATCAGATTTCATAGTATAAGCTCCACCCACTTTCAAACGACTGCTAAAATGACATACGTGAATTAGGCGTGACATCACAATCACGTATATCAACCAACCAACGCAACGAATTTAGATCCGTTGGGTGGCGTATTTTATTGTGACGTCACGCCGACGTAGAAATATATCGGTTTCGCTGCGATCAAAGCACATCAGTTTCGCCGCGGTTTAAAAGTGGGTGGAGCTTATCACATGAAATCAAGAAATGGCGAAGTGCGCATGTCTGAACCTATGCAAATGAGGAAAACAGCGCCGCAATCTGAAGATTAGTGTACTGAGTACCCGCCGCCAACATCGTTCGGAACCGTACAGAACACCGAAAACGGCATGATTGTAGGTCCATTTATTGGTGTTCTTTGAACGGTTACCGGGAAATCTAGATGTCGCTAGAATAACAAAAAGTGCATCCTTTCAAATGATACCAAAATCGTCGGGGCAGGATGAGCCGTGAGGGTGCTAGCGACCGTAGAATTTCATGTTTTAGACGTGTTTTGAGTTGTTCATTTTTCGCTCGCTTATCTATTTTTGATGATAGTCAATAGACAGCGGTGTAAAAGAGCTGCGTCTCTTGGTCTGCATGGAACTCTTGGCTAAAGCAGAATCGAGTATTGAGAGCGTTGGATTTGGTGTTATTTACGTATTGCCAGCATCATCAAGGTATGCTCTTAGCTCTGGTGGGACTACCTTTGATGCGATTGGCCATTTTTTTATGTTGACCTCTATATAATAGCTCGCAACGTAGAACGTAACCAGCAACAATCAACAAATGCGCCCGCAGCGAACCCAGCTAATGTTTACGTGAAAACAAACGTCCGTACTAATACAGCAGGAAATCGTCTTATTCTACGCATGCGTGTACAGCGGAACTTTTTCTTTCACCTATCAGGTATTGTCGCCTTTTGATATTTTTTTGGATTTTATATCTGATACGTCATTAGTGAGGTAGACATGCCAGGTGTACCAAACGATGTACATTGCGTCAATAAAAACTAATTTCTAGCCAGCTGAATGGACGACATTTAGTGAAAATACTGGTACTGATTTATATGCGGAAAAACATTATTTCTATTTGTGAACTACCATTCAGCAGTATACACACCCTCTCTATATTATGTTCAACTTAACAAAGAACACAAATTGTATCAACATACTATATACACACACACATATATATATATATATATATGTTTACCTTTGGTGAGGCATGTTTTTCCCGAATAACCACTCTTACAAGCGCACATATAATATGTTCCTTTGTTAGAGCAATCTCCGCCATTTTTGCATGGATTTGGCATACAGGGATCTACAAGAAAGAAATATATTATCAATGAGATTATCATACTGTACTATATATACCTGGGACTTTATTGTAGTAAACTATGCAACGTCAGGTAGTTGATACATTCCTATACGTGCATGGAACGTTTCCATAACTTCGTTACAAGCAAGATGAAGGCTGTCAGTTTCAATTCCATCTCAGTCAAGGCCATACGTGACATAATAATTTGTTGGCACAATACTCCATTCACCAATATCACGGCCGGACACGCCATGGAGGCCATACGTACATGCCAGAAACATATTGGTTTTATTAATGTTTCTACCCCAACATGGCATTCTAACAAACCTGTCGTGTATGGAAAACATCAAACATCATAATGTACAGCGTTCATCACACTAGTGATAACACCTCTACAATTGCTGAAACAACCCCGGTGGCGCTGCGTGCAGAGCAAATGTCACAGCGTTATCAAGCCTCCTCGAATAACCAGCGAAATATGTAGTTAAACTTCATGTTCGAACCTGGGAATGAATAGAGAGTTCCGTGAATCGACCAAGATGAAACGGATGTAGAAAACTCGAGGTATTTCTAAGTGAATCTTGACATTTGCACAATTTTGTAGTTGTAATCTGAACAATAATTGAAATAATCATTATTTCCCGTCAATGTTTATACATTTTCTTTTCACTATATTTAGTGTTAGTTGTTTTATATTTTAATTTTGGGGCTGTGCAAAATATATAGTATTTCCCCAAATATTAATGCTTATACGATATTCACTTTTTGTTTTGTTCCATATACTTATGTTATTCTCATTTTACGTTCATCTTATGGCAATGTAAATGCTGTAATTTATGTTCATACATTTTCCTAATGCAAGTACGTTGTGTTATACATGAATGCGAAATATTCGTAATATTCTGTGTTGCGAAATATATTTGTATTATGCTCAGGGCATAGCGTCTGCAGCTCTTTCACAACGACTAGTACGTGTTTGTATGATGAGTCCTGTAAACATAGAGCACTATTGTTTATTCAATTTTCTAGTATGAATGATAACAATTATTTCTTAGTGCAATTTGGTGGTCTAGATAAAAATTATCTATATCACATATTAAAAACGTATGAAACGAACGATCATAGGGATATTGAACAATTTCAACATTCATCTTACTTTCACGATGATAATTTAATACACCATTTAACGAACAAGCATAGTAAATTTATCGTGCTAAGCCTAAACTTAAAATGCAAAAAATTTGTTAAAATGCAAAAAAAATCGAAATTTAAATAAAGCTAGAGACATTCAGAAGAGTAGCTGTGAGATTAGTGCTTTATGTTTAGGGGAAACATGGCTAGGTAAAGAATTTGATACTTCATTATTTCAAATAGATGGATATACATTAATATGCCAAGGCAAATATGTAGTGAACATCCCGGCTTGGCAATCTACCTCAGCAACAAGTTTAATTACAAATATGTAAATATCCCTCCTAATACAGACACTTGCGAAGATGTATTTATTAAAATAACATGTTTTGCCATCAAGAAAAAATAATACTTGGAATACTATATAGATCACATAGAGATATAATAAAAAACGACCGTATATTTACTTCAGAATTTGCATCAAATTTAGTTGATTAACAAAAATCTGAAAGTGAAACAATAATTGCAGGAGTTTACAATACTGATTTGCTTAAAATTAACGAACAAAAACATACTATGTGAATATCTTGATACAATCATTTCACATGGTTCTTATCTAAAATTACTTTTCCAACACGACTTTCAGAATACCATTGAACACTCATTGATAATTTTTTATGGAATTTGTCGAAAGCATTCTTCAAATCCTCAGCTGGTATTTTAGTGAGCAATATTTCTGATAACGTTCCGTACTTTCTAAATCTGGACTATGTCGAAACCACTAGTGCGATACCTAGGTTTATACGAATAAAACAACACAATCCTGACTCACTTAATACATTTAAAATTTAAATAATAAACTAAAATATTTATGAAAAATTTAACACAGATACTCATGCGGATCCAAATGAACATTACAATATTATCAATGAAATCGTTACTGCAGCTATGGATAAATTTCTACCTATTAAAGTAATTAAATTTAACAAATATCAACATAAGAAAACTCATTGGATTACCAAGGGCATTATTATGTCGATAACGTTTAGAAACAAGTTGTATTCGACAATGAAACAGAGTCCCGTAAATACACAGCAGTATCGTCAACTTAAACCTATCTGGAACACTTATAATAAAATTCTTTAAATTAACATTAGATTAGCTAAGCAAATACATTATCAACCCAGTTTTGAAAAGCATAAACATGATGTTAAAAATGCGTGGTGTTTAATTAAAGACGTTATTATTAAGAAAAGTCAAAAGAAAATCAATTTCAGATTTGTTCAATGTAGATTGGAAAATGATTAGCAACAAATGCATTATTACAAACATATATATATAACACGTTTTTTTACTAATGCTGGTTCTACTCTAGCCTCTAAGATAACAACAACTGAAGGTAAATCATACAAAAATTACTTGAAAAACCCGATATTTCACACCTTTATCTTTAACCCCATTGACATGGAAACTATTGTTAATATAATTGACCGTTTACCTCCGAGTTGTGGAAAAGACGGTATATCAACACAATTACAACAACAACAAAATTTTATTAGCAATGTAGTCACTCTAATTATTATTCAGTCAATAATAACTGGTATATTTCCAAACAAATAAAACAATTGCAAAAGTCGTACCCCTTTTAAAAAGGTGATGTTTCTGACTTTGACAATCATCGTCGTATTTCTATCCTGCCAGTTATTTCAAATATTTTTGAAAAGGTTATATTTTATTAAATCCGCGACTATTTCCATTCTAAAGCGTCATACTACAACAGCCAATATGGGTTTAGAAAGAAACATTCTACCGATCTTGCTACACTCGAAATTAGAGACAGAATCATACAAGAACTTGATAGATCGGCTATTCCAATAAAAATACACCTTGATTTTTATCGAAAGCATTTGACACAATTGAGCACAATATATTGGGAAATAAGTAAAATTATTATTGATTACATAACAATGCTCTGGATCTTTGTAGAAGTTATTTGTACAATCATAAACAATATGTAGAAATTGAAAATGTTAAGCCTAAGGAAACAGTCACCAACACTGGTGAACCTCAAGGTTCAATTTTAGGGCCACTCTTATTTATTATACATGACACTTTCTAGTGACCTTTTCAAGTTGATAACATATGCTGACGACACACCCCTTACTAGTACACTAAATATATTTAATGATTCAGAAGACAAAATTTGAAGTGAAACTATTAACTTAGAACTAACCACTAAGATTAGCAATTGGTTAACAGCTAATAAACATTCACTGAATGCCAAAAAGACTAAATTCGTTTATTTTTCATATGCCTCAAAAGAAAGTAGAATACTCTGTGTAAATAAATGGGGCATACATTGAATGTGTAAATGATTACAATTTTAGGCATCACAATAAATAACGATTTAAACTGGCAGAGTCATACAAACAAAATAGCAAATAAAGTATATTAAACAATAGGCATATTAAATAAATTTATTTCCATTATGAGTTATAACAACAATTTTCTAAAGCAATTTGGTAGTCTAGAGAAACAATATATCACATTTTAAAAACAGATGAAATTAATGAACATGGGGATATTGACACACTCCAGCAATCATTTATCGTGCTCGTTCTAAACAGTCAGAGTTTAAATGAAAAATTTGACGAAATTAAGATAAAGCTAGATATATTTAAAAATAAAAACAGTGGTTGTGAGATCAGTGTTACAAGAAACGTGGCTCGATAATGAAGCTGATGACTCATTATTGCAAATAGATGGGTATAAATTAATATGTCAAGGTAAAATATGTAGTGTACACGCTGGCCTAAAAAAAGAAAATTAATGAAAAACCCATAATATGTGGCTATTTCGTTACAATAACTTCACATGTTTCTACCCTAAAATATCACTTTGTCAACAAGACTGTCAGAATACTATGGAACACTTATTAAAAATGTTTCATGTAATCTGTCTGAAGAATTCTTCAAATCTTCTTAAAAGCAATATATGTGATCACTTATGCAGATCGCAATAAAACTATGACATCCTTGATACACGTATTACTATTGCTATGGAAAAGATTTTGCCTAATAAAATAAACACAAAATTAACATGAACACAAGAAAACACCTTGGATTACTGGCATTATTAGGTCAATTAAGTTTATAAATAAATGGTATGCAACAATAAAACAGACTCCGGTGATTACGGACAAATACCGTAAGCTCAAAACTAATTTGCATATTTATAATATAATTATTAAAAGAAATGTTCGATTGGTTACGTAAATGCATTATCAGTCCATTTTTGAACATGATAAACATGATATTAAAAATACGTGGTGCGTAAGTAAAGAAATTAGTCAGAAAAACCCAAAGAATAAAAAAAAATTGGATTCGTTCAAAGTGGATGGAGAAATGGTAAGCGACAAAATGCATTATTGCAAATTAATTTAACTATTTTTTTAAATACAAATATTGGTCAAACTCTAGCCTCTAAGTTAACCATAAATGAAGGCAAATCCTATAAAGATTATTTGACACTTCACACCTTCAGGTTTAAACCAAATGAAGCAGATACTGTTGTCAGCATAATTGATCGCTTACCCGCAAAATCAAGTTGCGGAATATATGTTATATCAATCAAAATATTTTTAAATTGCGAAAATATGATATTAGCAATGCAGTCACCCTAATTATAAATAAATCCATAATGAAAGGTATATTTCCAAACAAATAAAAAATTATTACAGTTATTCCCCTTTTCATTCTAACCTTGACAATTATCGTCCAATTTCTATGTTGCTAGCTATTTCAAAAATTTTTGAATGGATGTTGTTTGTTCAAATACACTAATTCCAACGTCTATATTCCAAGACGTTATACTATAATAGCCAATACAGTGTTAGAAAGAAACATTCTACTGAATTTGCGACACTCTAAATTATGGATAGAATTATACAAGAGCTTGATAATTTGGCTACGCCAATTAATATACACCTTGATTAATCAAAAAGCGTTTGATACAATTGATTATAACACATTGCTACATAAATTAAATTACCATGGATTAAATGATACAGCACTTGCTCTTTGTAGGCGTTATTTATACAATCATAAATAATATGTAGAAATTGAAAATGTTAAGTTTAAAGAAACAGTTATCACCACTGGCGTTCCTCAAGGTAACATTTTAGGACGACACTTGTTTATTATATACATCAATGACATTTTTTAGGGACCTTTTTAAATTCGTAACTTACGCAGATGACACTATCCTTACTACGGTAGTGTACTCAGGTAATTTCAAATTTCAGAAGACAAGTTAATAATACACCAGACATTATCATTCAGAAAATGTATACACTCAGTGTACATGGTTTCACAAGTTACATAAAAAAATACATTATTCTAAATTATGAATCATGCTGTTTTATCCATAATTGCTATATTTGTAATTTTTAAAGCATTTTATTATAGTTTACTAATCTGATCATACAATGTACATGTTGTTATTGTTTACATATGTGGGGTGGTCTCGTGATAGCGACAATATTTAGGGAGTCTTATTCATATTACCAGTGTATATAATGTGCATGTGGACAAGGTCAATTAAATAGAATCTTGAATCTTACCTGTCTCTACTAGTTGTGTTTAATGCATTTGTTTGCAAATTCATGTTTTTTGTCTGGACATGTACCGATTATTTCTTTCACGTATGTAGTGCTGATGAATATCATAGATGTGTGTGTTGGGAATAATTTGAAGTAGGAGGGTAAAATATGTTAATTAATTTGTATTAAAATTGTAACTGTTGGATTTTATAAATGTCATCGAACTTTAGCAGCTGAAGTCTTAAAAATAGGACTTGTTTGAGCAATATATTGATTTCAGGATATTATTTGTAATGTTTTCTGTAATTTTAAAATTCGATGTGCATGATGATCCCATACAAATAAAACACAATTAATATGAGAGAGAATATAAGCAGTGTACATTATAATGTATTAAGTGATAAAAAGTGTTTACGTTTATTTAATATGCCTATTGTTTTATAAATTGTATTTGCTATTTTGTTTGTATGACTCTGCCAGTTTAAATGGTTATTTATTGAGTTGCCTGAGTGGCTCAAAAATTGAACCTTGAGGGGCACTAGTGTTGATGACTGTTTCCTTGGACTTACCATTTTCAATTTCCACGTACTGCTTACGATTTTGTAAATAATTCTTATAATTTGCGTTGTAAGTGGCATTTTGCGACTCAAATAATGAGTGGGATTACGTGAGTGACATTTCGCGACTCAATTGCAATTGCGCCTCTGAGCTTGGTTTCCAATGATGTAGACGCAACAGAAGTTATCTTATTATTATTATTATATCCAGCTCGAGGCATACCCGAATAGGAATAGGTATGGATGGTCTTAAAGGGGGAATGAAACGCTTGAACAACCAAAGCTCCCTGAAAAAAAACGTAGAAAAATTTACCAAAGACGGACCTGTGTCTTTGACCAAGAATTGTGTTTTGGCGTTAAATGTATTTCCATGTTCGTTACATTCATATTTAGTCTTGCAATCAGCGTCCGAAAGTGACCACCGCAGATTCTTGCAAAGCTTGCCGCCGGCGGATGCGACAAAATCATAATCTATAATTACGAGCGCTCGCGATGCCGAAGATGAAACGTAAATAAATCGGCGGATAATTGTCAATAGGCAACTCGGCATAGCTCCCAGAAAAAAACGACGGATCGCATACAAAAACATAAAATCAGAAAAATCGAGTCGCACAAAGTAATTCAATAGGCGACTCGGCGTAGCTCCCAGAAAAAACCCGACAAATTGTATACAACAAATAAAATTATCTGGGAATCCTTCCGTTGAAATATGTGCAAAGTTGTTTCCTAGCACTTACAGTACATTCAGTGCATTCGATTTTTCTGTTTTGTATGCGATTCGTCGTTTTTCTGGGAGCCGAGTAGCCAATTGAATTACATTGTGCGACCGTGAGAGGCATTTCGCGACTCAAACCAATCGGCGCTGGAGCGTAATGGCGGCATCCGGTGCGGATAATGGCCAAATTTGAAACATTATTTAAAGTATACCGCGGCGCTGTGCTCATAAAACCATGTACTGTACATGGTATGTTCTTATGTTTGGGTTATGATTGTTCAAGCGTTTCATTATCCTTTAAGACCATCAATACCTATTCCTATTCGGGCATGCCTCGAGCTGGATATATTAATAACAATTGCAAAACGGTCTATACAAACAGGACGGACATCATACGTATTGTTCTCAATGCAATAAATTATCAATAATTGTTATTTATAGCTACAATTCAATACTTTTTCATGAACGCTGCACCAATTAAACATGATATAGCATCACTTCGGACGTTTACGTCTGCATCGATATGAACGAATTACGCGACGGATATCATGGGTGAAGCCATTTGTTCGTTCTAGCATAATTTATCCTAATCTGGTAGTTAGTGTCAAATATATGTATGTGTCTTCGTTGGTCGGTGTAGCTATGTTAAAATCGCGTGTGACATTTTTGGTCACTTTTGTGTGCCAGCTCTGTATCTATGTAAATAGACTGAAATAAAATGTGTATATTTTATTATGCAGATTTGTGTTTTAAATGAAAACGTCGTATCGAGCAGTGAAGAATGTTGTAGTAGATAGGACGGACTGAGAACTATGGTGAAGATGACTGGTCAACCACTGCCTGGGGTCTCTACAACCCGAAAATCTAGCGCTGATGACACTGGACAATGCACCACTATGACTGTCCCGGTCAAGGGATGAATAAACATGATTGTTCAAGTGATGAAGGGATTTGCGTGTGAGCCGAGGGCCGCCCACTGTACTAGTATCAAAATAGCTTCTATCCACTATACGCTAGTCTGTGAAATGTTTGAAAGTAAAACCAACAGACCGTAGTACACGTGATGTATCGTCGTTATTAGAGTGGCTTGTATGCAGTGATTTGTAACGGAGAGTCTAGGCAGATGCAGTATCGCCTCAACATTAGTCAATTGCAATAAGCAATGAATAATGGTTTTCCTCGGTCTTGCCTAACACAACAGCATGGCCTGGTTTGTACACGTTATGAGCCATTTTACCAGTAGGGCAAACCACTGGCAGTTAAATGTAGATAAATGTTGCAGCAGACTGTCGCACTGCCGGAGGAAAATACAATCAGTACAAACTTGTTGCCTGTCTAAGGCTTGAGTCACAATCAAGTTCCAAGTCATGACTCACCAAGTCTAGATTTCTTCACAAGTCGGGAAAATGGGCAGCTCTAGTCAGTTACTTTTTCAAGGGTAATACATTTTAAAACAACCCACAGCTATAAACATTATTCAGGCAAACGTTTTACACAATTCCAATATATCCAGCGGCGCGAATACCAGCTGCCTACGTTACACAGTTAACAAGGGTCACAAAGTATTAACATACCTTTACCGTCAGTGCAAAAACTTCCCGAATAAGGACTCTTACATTTGCACCGATATCCTCTTCCTGACTTCGTAAATTCGCAAGTTCCACCATTTTGGCATGGCTTCTTTTTACAGACATCTGCAACATTGACACACATTATCAACAAGTCATTGTGCGTTCGTGCGTGCCTGCGTTCTTGCGTTCTTGCGTGCATGAGTGAATGGGTACGTCCATGTAAAATTGTTTCGTGTACTACTCTACTCGGTACCCCCCCCCCCCCCCCCACCCTCTATTCCCGGTGTATCTGTGTTATGTTCATGCAGGCCTTTTTCCGTTTGTACTGAATTTACGCCAACTATTGGGTAGGTTGGTATTGGGCAATCAAATGTATTAACACAGGGATTGCCACTGTGCACATATAATATATACAATAGTCAACATCTTGTGCACAGCCAGGTACATCCAGATTACAGAGTGATGGACCACACATGTTATTTAAAATATTTTTTGCGTGTGAATCAGTGGAACGACGCTGCCACAGAACACTAGAATGGCAAGGAACTCATATGCGTAAATGGTAGATAGTAGAACTTGACATAATAGTTTTTTTACAATGCAAAACAACGCAGCGTACAGCCGACTAATGTGTGAAAATATTGATTTTAGTTACCTGCTTTTCAAACTGTGAATCACAATTTGATGTGGTACACGACATGTGCATTCCTGAAGTTATGTTTCATGTCTGGTTGAAAGACAAATGTGACTAATTTACTGGTTGTACCTATCGTCGTCTTTTAATGTCTATGTACCAACACAGTGCGTGTCAACTCTCACACTTGGTCTGTTGCCTATCTCCAGGTTATTACTGAGTAATTCCATTGGCATTTGTTGGTTCTGTTCATATCCATTCGAACACATTCAGTCAATATGCCCCTACAGCATAGCAAACGTTTGTTGATATACTTGCCTACCCCAAACACTTCGTGTCAGTCATCCAACTTTGCATTTATACACTAATTAAAAAAAAAAATACCTGCCTGTTGACGCAGTGTTGTTCGTAAAATAGCATAAAACTGTTTAAAGTATTGTCAGGAAAACAGCATGACTGTCAGTAATCCAAATAATACATTTTAGTACTGAGACTGGGTCATTCCTATGGGTGATCATTTCAGATCGTTTCAGGCATATGATGTTACACAATATTTCGTTTTATGGAACGTTTGAGGTCCAAATAGCGTTCCCGTTTACGTTAGTAGAAGACGGGCGTTGTTACCGCGCTACGTGCTTGAAATTAGCGAAGGAGCAAGGCAGTTTGATGCAAACCCGAGTTTGGCAATGCGCTGAGTTTACCCCGCCCCCCTTTAACTTGCTTGCAGTAGGCCCGCAGACTTTGCCTATGTGTATTATGTTTAAACATTTTCAACTACATATTTCAATTCAACTCGATGCATTCTCCAAATGTTTTTTTTCATCTATCTGTTCCTGTTATGATCAAGTTTTTTATCTGAAATCCGACCGTTGCTCAGCAACAGAAGCGATTGAAACATATTGTCACAACTCGTTCAGGTATCTATGCTGCCTCCCTGTCATGTATACTGGAAGCAACTTGTGAGGAACACTGATGTGACTAGCGATCATTGTAAAGAAATAAGTAAATTCCGTAATGTTATTTATACATCGCCGTAATACCGTAATTTGAGGTGTATTTCGGTAGAAAATTTACATTCACGACATTCCGGAATGGTAGGCTGGTCTACATAACATACACACACGTCAGAGAAACGGGTGCTAAACCGTTTCTCTACAGAATCAATGTTCATGAAAACAGTTAGTTTTGCAGTGCTCACGCATTTCACTTAATGATTACTTAGTTAAACAAGTACATTCTGAGACATCACTGTAAACAGTCAATTAACTTAAGCCGTCAATTGATCTACTTAATTTTTTTAATATGTATATTGAGAATTGAAGACAATAATTGTATGCTTACCTTTACATAACGGAATGTCACATACTTCCCATCGCTTTTTGGGATCTGTCGTGAAGCACCAGGGCATTGACTGTGTGCAACTGCCAACTGGGTTACGGCAATAGTTGCCTGGACCACCTATGTGACAGTTGTGATGTTGTGGCTGGGGAAGGAAAACATATAAATTATAATAATAATACTTTATATCGAGCTGTCTATGTAAATGATTAGCAGTCAAAGCTCTGCGTGTGTGTGTGCGTGCGTGCGCGTGTGTGTGGAATATTATTATATATTTGTTATCGTTTTTCAGGTAAATGATAACCTGTCAAAGCTAGACAATGTCTAATAATTTAAATATTTATCATTAATAATATCAAAAATAGATAAGCGAGCGAAAAATGAACAACTCGGGACATGTCCAAAATCATTCAATTCAGCGGTCGCTAGCAAAGTTACGGTTCATCCAATCCCAAAAATCTTGGTACCGTTTGAAAGATTACCTTTTCATCTACGTAGTAAATAGCACGGTTGATCATGTTAAAGTATATTTTCACCATTGTGTTTATCTGAAATGTGGTTGTTTTCATCCGCTTGAACTCAGCGAACGATGTTAGCGTCGGGTATTCTTCGCCATCTGTCGGCGAAACTGCACATTTCCTGTCAATCACCGCTGCATTGCTATGGCATCGCACATGGCCGATCTCAGCAGTTGATGTTTACATGTTAAGCTCCACCCATTTTTGCATGTAAAAAAAGATAGATTTAGTTTCACCGAATGTTGGCATTACATTAGCGATCGCCGGACGCTGACAGACGGTTTGTTTACTTGTGTTTATGTCGTCTGCAAAGTGGGTGGAGTCTAAATAGCATGAAAACAAGAACTTATGAAGTATAATCACCTACTCGGTTTCTGCCCTATCTGAGTTTCTGCCTCATTACAATTATATAGCTGGATCTCGTATTAAATACATCTTTAGTCAGATATATCGGACACAATGAGCAAAGGATGTCTACAAACTTGCAACAAAATTATTTGTCTCAAATTAAAACGAGGCAAACAGGTTTTTGACATATATTTTTATAGCGAACGCAGACCACGTGACTACAGACACAGTGCACCATGTCGGTGACGGTGATGTAAACAACCGTAATATAAAAAAAATTGCGGACGAAATTGTAAGCAACTATTCACACTAATCATCACAGGAATGTTAACGAACAGCCCGTGGAGTTTATACAGTGAATGCATAGCGATTTGTCGCACAGTGATGATTTTGAACACGATGAGGCAGAAACCGAGTGCTTCCGTTTGGGGACTTTGTCTTTGTCGTGACTTTGAGACTTTGTCTTTGGCGCGTGAAGTGATTATCGTCTTACGAATATTGTAAGTATTTAACTAAAACAACTTATTTGACGTTTCGTTTGCATTCCATTAATGCAATAAGTGGTTCTGATTAATAATATTGATACGTTGCTGAACGATTTTTTTAAATGTTGGTGAAAACTGCATATTATGCTTGCGTAAGGCAGAAACTGAGTGGTCCAGTATACGCATGTCTGAAACCTATGCAAATTAGAATTTGCGCTCCTATCGGTAGATGGGTGAACTTTGTCGACGAAACAAGTTGGTTCGCTGGTGTGTAAGACTGGAAACAACATGATTGCAGATATGTGTGAAGGTTCTTGTAGGAATTATTATCGGGAAACCACGTATGTGCTAGAATAACAGGTGTAATCTTTCAAACGGTACCAAGATTGTCCGGATCGGATGAACCGTAAGTTTGCTAGCGACCACTGAACTGAGTGATTTTGGACATATCCCGAGTTGTTCATTTTTCGCTCGCTTATCTATTTTTGATAATATGTATAACAGATTGATTCTCACAGAATTGCGGCACTTGGGTGTTGCTTCAGTCAATACACCTTAATTTACATTAATTTTATTCTGATATAAAATAAACGAATATCTATGCAACATGCAATTTTTAAACGAACAATATATAATGAAAATATACTACTTATTCATGGTCAAAGAAGGAATTACGTATGAGTGAAGTAACGAAAAATATAACAGTTAGATATTTGGAGTGAAGCATTTTCTTTCCCCAAATCAAATTTGTTCATACAATGTTGTAGCATAAGGTTGGAATTGTAGCAATGGGATTAAGTAGAAGATAACTTATTGTTTAGAGTTTATTAGATAGGTTGATGAAATAGATTGTGTGCATTTTACGTAGCGTCTGTCACATTTATAAACAGTGTTAAGCTGTTTAACAGCCCGGTTTTAACCTGGTTAAAGCCGGGCTACATATCCCCAAAAACTGGTCAAAACCTAAGTTGGTCCATAATCATAATTATTTATCACGTCTAGAGACGATGTAAATTTCTAAAAACATGATCAACTTGAATCACCAGGCAAAATAAGGTTGTAAACTCCATTTAGTAAAATCGCTCTTTTAAAAAAGGAAATGTAAACAATAAATGATTTATACAAAAAATTTGCCATGCTCTGGAAGGGATAATATTGCAATATGTAAGGTTAGAAACAAAAGAAACCAAGTTCTTCATTCGATACATGCATATACTGGTGCCGATGTTGACAGTAATATTTTCCCGAAGTATTCCTACTGGATGGATTTTTATTGTAGATTATGTAAGTTTGACTAATTGTTGCTGTCCATGTTTTCTACAATTGCTGCAGGTTACGTAAAACATATCTAATTGATATTGGATGTAACCAGCAAAGTTAATTGTTGCTGTCCATGTTTTCTACAATTGCTGCAGGTTACGTCAAACATATATAATTGATATTGGATGTAACCAGCAAAGTTCATTGGTTTTTCGAGTAAAATGAGGACACCTCTTGCAATTCTAAATATTGTGAATGGGATCCGGAATTTCGTACGAATTCAAAAATGTTTGAAGGATATTACATTAATTTACGTCAAAGGCCTAAGAGCCTACAGGTGATGATAATGAGGTAAACAATCCGATAGAGGCATGTACACGCTGGTTAAAGCTGCATGTGTCTGTGAAAGTGTATTTTGAACGCTTCGATATGAAGGGAATCAAAAACGGCACCGATTTTAGTTCATTGTGCGCATCATCCAACAAAATATGAGTTGTCCATTGTCCTTACAAGAAGCAAACAAAACGATCAATGGATCACACAAGTCGTGTGAATTTTACATGTTGTGTGATAACATTTAGATAAATTTTGGTGTAAATTATTTGTTTCCCATCCATTTAGTACGGACTAAAGAAAGTTCGGATGACATTGATAGCACTTGGCGACCAACTGAAAATGGCTTAGCGACCCAATTTTGGTTCGCTAACCTGGGGTTAAGAAACGCTGAACTACGCTGGACTACGGGAAAGCACTATTGGCTGGACTACCGCTTGACCACATTTACAAATTCCAGCAAATCCAAAACACTGCAGCCATAATTATTACGTCCACACCTCGCGGTGACCACGTAACTCAGATTCTAGAAGACAGCACTGGCTGCCAATCAATTGCAGAATCGAGTTTATATGTTCATGTATTCCGATGCCTCGCCAGACGGCACTCTGAATCTGGCCAACTTGTTGAAGAGACACTGTCTACAGCACGCACACGTTCGTCACAACATCTACTTGAAGTGCCACGAACAAAGCTGGTCAGTATCGGCGATCGGTCCTCCCGAGTGATTAGTCCGTCTTTCTAGAGGTTTTGTAAACCAATCGCGCTTCGTCCTGGTTTCTTCGACACGCTGATTTTCTAATGAGGTTGCACCTTTCCAGACCAGACCTCTTTGATTTTCCCAGGAGACCGGATCAATCCCAAAACATTTTAAGGAGTCCTAAAGGGTATCTCTGAAACGCAGCTTTGGTTGGCCTCACTCGCGTCGACCTTCCGCTATATCCGCTTCGGTAGACACTTACCAGACATGCGAGCAAGATGTCCAGCCCATCACAGCTGAGTCTTCCTGACTAGTGTGTGGATGCTTGGCATACTTTTTCAAGGACCTGTGTGTCTGGGACTCGATCCAGCCAGCGGATTTTCAGCAAGCGGCGGGGATCAGTCATGTGGAAGTGGTTGAATTTGTGGGCATGCCTCTGGTAGACAGCCGACTTTTCGCAGGCGTAGAGTACTGTAGGCAACACAAGAGAGCGGTACACCTTTAATTTGGTTGTCAGTCTGATTCCTCTTCATTCGCACACTGACGCTTGGGGCATTCCATGTCAAATCAATCAAGAATGTACATGTCCACCTTCGATTTTAATGAAACTTGATGTGTTGGTTTAGATTCACGAGTTTATGTTACAAGCCACATTATAGGTCAATCTAACCTTCCTTTCCAGAGATAGAGGTAATCAAAATTTGATCCGACCATGATACCTGACGACCTTCCAGGTGTCATAACTTCTCTCCTATATATGTTATGTTGGTGTCATTTAAAGTTCTAAGAATTGTCTATATGTGAAGACAATGAACCACACATCAACATTTTAAAAACATATTTAAACAAATTGTTTGACCTTTGACATGACCTAGCAAAACATGTAACCTCCGATTTCGCTGGTTTTTATATATATATATATGTTGAAGCATACATATTTAGCAATAATCAGTGATCGTGCGCGTTTGAATACTTTAGGAGTTTGTCACTTTAATGCTGTGATATGGGAACTCAGTACAGTTATAATGCTCTGTTAGTATGCGAATAGAGGCCTTCCTAGAATTTGCTGTGTTTTATTATCTCTATTATTCTCTACCGATTACTAATATAAATCACTGTAATTAGAAGTTAGGTCAAGATTTTAACAGTGCACACACACATTGCAATATATTAGGCACATGCTAATCAAGGTATCATGTACATCATCAGTTCCCAAACTGAACGCGTTGAACGAAAGTACAACATCGGCGGCGAGGGGACGGGGTGTGAGGCGTGGCGTGTGTGGGGCCGTCGCCCCCTCGCAGCCGCCGCCGCCGTCGCCGATGTTGTACTTTCGTTCAACGCAAACACGCCAAATTGCTGACTCATATTCTGGTGTTGACGTCGTTGCAGTCACGTGTCCGGGAGTAGGTAGCGCCCTCTCACGGTACTGGCGGGTTGGATATCATGTACGGACCGGTTGGACTACTTTTTGGACGGGTTGGATATCATATACGGTTTGGGGTTTTCATCAACGCTTCTTAGTGGGTGCATGAAGGGATGGAGGAAATGGTGGGCGGCTATCTGAGATAAGGATTACGACCAATAAATCAGTTTGCATGAAATTCACGGACCTTCCGGTTAGTGAGTGTCCCTAGCGACTGTTGACATAACAACACATGCAAAATAGACGCACAACAGAAGCACAACACATGCCCAACAAACAATACACGCACAACACACGCACAAACAAAGCACAATACACGCAAAACAGACGGACACGATACGCACCGCAGACGCAGAACATACGCACAAAAGACGCATAAAAGACGCACAGAACACGCACAACAGCGCACAACAGACACACGACAGACCCGTAACATACACACAACAGACGCACAAAAGATGCAACAGACACCCAGCACTGGCCCAACACACGTACAACACACCCAAAACAGACACACGAAAGACGCACAACAGACGCACGATGTACCCACGACGTACACCCAACGGACACTCAACACAGATCCAACATACGCAAAACACACGTATAACAAACACCCAACACATAAAAAATGTCGCACGACAGAAGCACAACACATGTACAACAGACGTAAAACACATGTCCATCACAAGCACAATACACGCACAACACATCAGACACAGGTACATAATTTTCACACACTTGTAGACCAGCTTCACACACATGTATACCACTTTAACACACATACACTCACACACACAACACACACACACACAACCCGTATACAAACCACACATAACACACACAACACACATACAACACACATAAAACAAACATACAGCACACAACAACACATATATACCACACATACAACACACACACACACCGCACACACAACGCACACACAACGCACACACAACGCACACACAACGCACACACAACGCACACACAACGCACACACGCACACACAACACACACACATAACACACTCAAACACACGACACACACCATACACACACAGCATACACACGTCATAGACATATACACACACACTCACACACGCACAATACAAACACACGCTCAACACATGTACAACGCACATATAACAAACACAACACACATAAAACAGGCATACAACACACACATACACAACACATATATAGCACACATACAACTGCATGTACCGTGTTTCATTAACAGGCAACATATTCACACATTCCCACTACTAGCACCCACACAATCAGCAGATAATCTGTTCCAATTATTTACAGTCCTTTGTGAAAATGAGAACTTTCTTACGTCTAATCTACACTGCTCCTTCAATAATGTAACTTCATGTCCTCTAGTCTTTCTATCTTTCAAAATTGTCATAACCATTCAATATTTTAAACACTTCTATCTGATCTCCTCTCAATCTCCTGGTCTCTAGTGCTTATTAAACCACATTCTTTTTGGCGTTTTTCATAACTAAGATCCCTCAGTTTTTGTATCATTTTAGTCGCTCTCCTCTGTACTATTTCTAGCATATCTATGTCCTTCTTGCGGTATGGCCTCCACGCTTGTATACAGTATTGTAAATGAGGCCTAACTATGGTTTGTACAGCGGTATTATTAGTTATTTTTCATTGTACAATATATTTTGTCTAATTAATCCAAGGATCGGATTTCCCTTTGAAGCTACAATTTCGCACTGCTCTGAAACTTACATATCAGCACTAATGGTTAAACCTAAGTCCTTTTCTTTTACATTAGTACTTAGTACAGTACCCCCTCCCCCCATTGTATATTCTATATCTTCGTTCCCATGTTTTGTGTGGAGACATTTACATTTCCCAATGTGTTGTAACCCGATAACAGTGAAATGTACATGGGGAATCCGACTCGACGACTGTGTTTTTAAGAAAAAAAAGTATAGTTTAAAACATACCGGCCATTAAAATATAACAAACGTAGCCACCTCTAAAATATTAACATGCATTTAAAGTTGCATTCTGAGTAAAATTACCATTTTTAACGCATTTTAGGCAAGTGAATGTACACCGTGAATGATATTTGCTTATTAGTATAATTGCTGTCATATGTGTCACTCTGTGATTTGTTATTTTTTAAAAATGTGCATTTGCTAACAAATAACGAAGATGATGTTTCCCAAGATGTTGGTGTATTTTACCTTCCTATGTTGGCAGGAGATGCCAACAAGATTATAAACGATGTCCTGCACATGTTGCAAACTGTAAACAAGCAGAGAGGGTAAATAACTGAGATATGTGGACGATAATGTATGGTTTTCATTAAAAAAAACACTGACATGTACCTAAGTGTACACATAGTTAGTTTGCAAGTACATGGACTTTTTTTTTACGCCAATAATTCTGTTAAAATAAAGTTACTTGACTGAGTAAGGCCCTAAGTAGTGAACCGTCGTCTTGTTAATGCCTGGTTAACGTTTCCTAAGTTCGTGCATCGTCCTGTTCAGACAGTTCAGTGTCCCGTAGCCTTCTGTGTCATTTGTTATCTTCTGTTTGATTGCATCGATTAAGGTTTGTGTTAAAATGACATTTGCAACGAGTAAACGTGGCTGGCATGTTATAAAATTCAATGTTAACGTCTTAGATTTGAGAAAAACGGCGATAAAACCGCTTTGCCACGGAATTTTGCGATACACTAATTTGGATCGCTAGTATAAATGATATGCTCGATCCAGCAATGCTTTGTACAATGATACATGTACCAAAATAAGTACTGACTCAGGTAGAGTAGTTATTCCATGGTTCAATCACCCCATGAAGGAATGCATTATTTCTTTTAAAAAAATTTTGTCAATAATTTATACTCTTTCAAACCAATAAAATATAATCAACATTATGAAAATATTAATGTTTTGTAATATCGGTAGGAAATGTAATATTTATCAAACATTTTGTTTCCAGAACATATATCAGAGGTGGGTGTGGTACAAGAAGAGAAAAAAGAACCGGAGAAAGAGGAAACACTTGCTAAAACATTATGCCCCTACACATAGATTTATGCATAGTACAATTGATCAATACAGACATAGTAATAACTAGTTCTTTGGCTGAGTAATCTTCCTGGTCCCATTAGTCTTCTGCTCTAGTCTAGTTATCCTTTGTTGTAAGAGATCGACTAACTTGAATGTCTTGCGTAACACAACCATTTATAGAGCGGATATGTGCGTTGTTTATGGAAATATTTGATGATAACACAATGTCACAATGCAGTTAATCGTGTGACATGGAAGACATGAATTGGGTAGACGAATCATTTTTTAAGAACCTTAGGGTATGTATCCACTACAATTGATTTATGACCAGTTGTTTTGCATGAGTTTCACTCTGCAAAGCCCTAATTGTTGTACTTGTGACGTATTGAATTCTGCTGGCTGCATCACTAGTTTTGGATCCACTGGTGCACAGTGACTCTTGGTCTGCCTCAGGTTATCTGCAGCCAGGTATATACATTTCTATTATGATATTATCCAAACAGACCAAGAATTTAAACAAATCACACACGTCTGAGCTGGAGTAAGGGCGGATATATGATAGTGAATACGAACATTAGCATGTGTACATGTACATATGTAAAAGCACTGCTAATTAATGACATAACATCTGAGAAACAATACAGTAAGTGAACAAGCTACAAACGAATAATGTATATAAATGTATAATTTGGATGCTAGCTTCTGTAGGTACCATAATAATGTAGCATTTTAGAAATACAAATGTGTGTTTTGTAATCTAAGAAGAGATTGTTCTATGTGTGTATTTATTTCTATGTTTTTTAAAGGGATTCTCTTAGAATTTTAATCTCTTTGTAATGTACGCAATTATTAGGTAATCCTGTTAATGTTAATATGATTATTTCATGTAAGAAAAACGTAGATCTATAAAGACCATAACATTATTGTAGACAAAATATTAAAATATATTGCATCAGTTTAAAACCATATTTGATTTTGTACGGGGAGTGCAACAATTATTTGTTCTGTCCATCATTTAGAGTAAAATACATTGAATTTGTTTCTATCGAACTCCTGTTTTGATAACAAATAAAATGGCCATTGTTATAAAATAAAATAAAAAATTAATAACACATATTTTAAAACACTGCTTGGGGTATTTGGCTGAAGAAGATCCCTAAAACATTTTGAATGTTGTGGAAAAAATTTCAAAATTATTGTAAAAGCAACTTTGTTGACACCTTTTTATATCCCTGTATAGTTCACTTAACACAACATTGTTTCAAGAAATTTTGAAGAATATGCTGTAGAACACAATCCAAACATGATGAGCATAAAAAGCATCAATTTTATTATGTACTCCTACTTTGCAACATAATGACGGGATGATGTGCATTTGGATGCACAAATCGATCGATTGCACAAATCCATTTGAAACGTAGTGATGTACATATTCTCAGCAGAAGCCACACGGAACTAATGTGGCAGAACAAAGTCAAACATCTTCTTCACTACTGTGTCAGTTAACATATTGTCCTATTAATAGCACTGCTATGCATTTTGATACACAAAGCTATCAGACGCACACATCCATTTGAAACTCGAAGTGAGGTACACATTCCCAGTAGATGTCGCACAGAACAGAATTGGGCAGAAGAAAGTAAGACATCATCTTATGTCAGGTGATCCATTGTCCAATTAATGACACTGTTAAGTAGAGCTCTTTAATTTCCTCTTTCCATCAGCTCAGTTATTTCCAATGTTCCTGCAAATAAACAAAGTTGAATTTAGGAAATTGAGTCTAAATAAATATGAGTTAACTAACTCAACACTGTGCAGATTAATTCAGTTTAGATATTGGATTATGGGAATTATCACCAAGTGTACAGCTGGCTAAATGGAAAAGAAATACAAGAGAACATTGTTATGTTGATTCTAAAATTCCAATCCATTACTTTGGCCAACTTTTAATTTGCTTCTACATAATTACCTGTATGCATTGGGCATATACAGTGCACTCCAGATAACTCGAACTCACGTAAGTGACTTTTTGCTAAGTTAAGTCAATCATTTCCTCGGTCCAGGGCAAAGGTCCCAATAAGGGGACCTTCTGATAACTTTCTCGTTATCAGTATTGTCATGGTCCCTGGAAGTTCGACCTTATCCAGAGTGCACTGTATATTTTCCTTTATTCTTGCTCTAATAATTAATGTTGTATATTATTATACATATGGGCCATTCTCGTGAAAAGTGTACATTAACGGTAAAGTAACATGTCAAACATAAATGTTTAATTTGTTTTTAGCGAGTACTGTTATTATCAAATGTGCTATTCACATGAAGCAGCGCAACTTGATCTGATTAATTATTACATTAAAAAATATATATATTCATGGATAAAAACTTATGTACACTAGAGTGCAGATCTGCTGGTGTCCAAAATTCGTGCATCGCAAAATTCCGTGGCAATATGGTATTGTGTACTTTTTAACAAACCATGTGTACATTGAATGATGACATGCCAGCCAGGCTTACTAACAATGTAGCATTAAAAACAATCTGTGAATGTACGAATCTCACATTGTCATGTTTCGGCTCAAATAAGTGGAGAAACGGGGACTTTTCAAAAACGGCTGACTTGAATTTGGAAAGGCAAGACCCGTAGCCAGGCGTAGTCGACACACATACCCAAATCACAGATTTAGGAAAAAAAATTACATCCATGACCAGGTTAATCCTCTTGTTATCTTCTTCTTCTTCTTCTTCTTCCTCCGGTAATCCACTACCGTCATTACTGACGACTTCGTGGATGGTGTGGTATTTGTTGCGTGCGCCAGGTGTGCATATGTGCAGTGCTGGTTGTAACTGTTTATAAAATCATGTGCGAGTGCAAGTTAAAAACAACAGAGGTCACTCTTAGTTAGACTTTGTTTGTGGCAGTGTTGGCAAGGCACTGCTTGAAAGCATCTAGGGAGGGAGATTGAACTGATTGGGCGGTTAGGTTATTCCAGGGTACTATTGTGGCTATAAAAAAGGAATGTTGGAAAGCCTGTGTTCGGGAACGTTGAACCATTAATTGGAATGGATGTCCTCTGCGCCCCTCAGCTAAGAGTTCTGTGGCGCAGTGGGTACGGGCTGGCTTTGTGTAAAGGCTGGCATGGATGTCGACTAGGCCGTTTTTAATTTTGTACATCATGTTAAGCCTCGCAAGACATCTGCGCTGTTCTAGGGACTGCCATTGCAATTGGTGGAGCATGGAGGTTGGGCTGCTGCGGCGCCGCCAGTCACCATAGACGTATCTGGCAGCACGCCTCTGTACCATCTCTAGTTTGTCGATGTTTCGCTTGGTGGCAGGGTCCCAAGCGGCAGAAGCGTACTCTATTGTTGGTCTGACGTATGTCTGATAACAGTATGATTTAACTGGTCTAGGGCAGTTGCTGGTGTTTCGGTTAAGGAAGGCAAGGGTGCTATTGGCTTTCTTAGTGATGGCGTCCACGTGGTGGTTCCAGGACAGTTTGCTATTGATGTTAACGCGTAGGTACTTTGCAGTGTTTTGTAGGTGTACTCCTGTAGACGCTGCCATTTGCCTAGCTTTCTGCTGTTTTGATTTGGGGATGTGGTCTATGGCTAAGGCTAATTTGTGGTCATGAATGAAGTATTCTGAGAGGATAGGTTTAGTTTTGTTGGTGATTCTTAAGATTTCACATTTGTCTGGGTGGAAGCTCATGAGCCAGGTCTTCTCCCATTCCTGGAGCCTATTGAGGTCCTCCTGCAGGCGCACTGAGTCTTCCACGCTGCTCATTCTGCGATACAGTAGACTGTCATCTGCGATACAGTTTGATGTCACGCAGTTTGGTATGTCGTTGATATAAACTAGAAACAGCAGTGGTCCTAACACAGTGCCCTGCGGGACGCCTGATAGCACGGGGGTCTCTTTGGAAGAGCTTCCATTCACTAGTACTCTCTGTGTCCGGTTGTGTAAGAATGATTCGATCCATTCTAGGATGTTGCCCCGGACCCCGTAGTGTTTTAGTTTTAGTATGAGTCTGCGATGAGGCACTTTGTCGAACGCCTTGCTGAAATCAATCCATTTGGCCCCCCTCATCGAGTGTGTGAGCTAGATCGTGTAGGCTTCATAGAAGCTGTGTCTCTGTGGATCGCTTCTTCCTGAAGCCATGCTGGGCATCTGTGAGGATGTTGTGGTTATCAAAATGTGTCATGATGTGGGAGCGGACTATGTGTTCAAGGAGTTTGCATAAGACAGAGGTTAGGGAGATGGGGCGGTAATTTTCAGCTTTCCCTCTGTCGCCTTTTTTGAATGCTGGTACTATGTTTGCTTTTAGCCACTCAGATGGGGTGTGTTGTTGAATGGAGGCCTGGAATAGGAGGGTTATTGCGGGGGATAGCTCATCGGCAGTTTCTTTCAACACTCTGATGGGGATCTCATCAGGTCCTGTAGCTTTATGTGGGTTTAATCCAGCCAGGAGCTTGTTCACTCCTTTAATGGTTATGTTTATGTCTGGTAGTGTGGGATATGGGCTGGGGCCTAGGCTGGGTAGGGGGCCTTCTGGTTCTTTTGTGAATACCGATGAGAACTGCTCATTTAGTATATCGGCTTGTGTTTTATTATCACTATGTGTCTGACCATCTCTCTTAAGGGGGGATACTCCAACGTTGTCACTGCGCTTTGATTTGACATAAGTCCAGAGCTTTTTCTTAGCACTGGCACCTCCATCTGTGATTAGGCCATTGACATAGCGGTCGTGTGCTTGTCTACAAGTGCGCTGCAGCTCGTTTTTCAAGCTGCGGTATCTTTCCCATTTCTGGGTTTGTTTGGCTTGAGTGTATGCTCGCTGTTTACGTTTTGCTAGCCGCTTGATTTGTGAGTTTACCCATGGTTTGTTGTGTCTAGATGAGGTCATCTTAGTTGGAACGTGCCTGTTTGTAAGGGATTTCAGGCCTGTTTTGAGAGACTCCCACTGGTGATTCTGCAGAGAATTTGTCAAGGATTGATGATGACAGTCTGGCGGCTTATGCCTTTATTTCTGTGATGTTTACTTTGGACCAGAGGAAGACTTTTCTCTTGGTTGGTTTGGTGCGTGTGACATTAGCTGTAGCTTCAAGAAGGGTTGCTGCATGGTCACTCACGCCGACTATGTCCTCAATTCGTCTTACAAGGGATGGTCTGTTTGTGAAAATTAGATCTAAGCAGTTTTTTTCTCGAGTGTTTACGTGGACTATTTGATCCAAACCTAGGTCGGCTTTCATATTCAGAAAGAGCTCATTGATGGGTTTGGGATACCGAACTTTGTAAGGGGCTGGTTTGGTGGAGTCAGTTAGCCAGTCAATGTCGGGCAAGTTAAAATCGCCGCATACCCAGAATGTAGCTCTGGGGTTTGACTGCATGAGGGAGGCTATGGTCTCTCTTACATATGTGGCCATAGCGACGTCTCTGTTAGGGCCGGGGCCGATAGACGCCGACAACAATTACTGGTGGTTGATTGTGTGGCATTTTGATTTTGCATGCTGATATTTCGCTTCCGGTGTGGTTTTCGTTTGTTATAGGGATGTCTTCTGCTACAATATCGTCTTTAATTGCGATGAGGGTTCCACCGTACCCATCGCTAATGTTCTGATCTCTGTCTGTTCTAGATATTGTATGGTAGCCAGGTGGTAGGAATTCGGGATCTGTTGTTGTGCTTGTGAGCTGGGTTTCTGTTGCTACAATAATGTCTGGGGAGATAGATTCTGTGGTGAGTGCTAAGGTTTTTTTAATGGATTGGGTGTTGGCTACTAGGATTCTTAGTATGTTTTTGGTAGTAAGTGGTGGTTTGGGTGAGTTTGGTGTAGCTTTGGGTGATGAGGTGTGGAAAGGGCTGCCAGGGTGGTCGTGGAGTTGGTCGGGTTCAGACAGGGCACTGTATCTATTAAATAGTGACACATCTGGGTGGTAAAAAAGAGTTGAATCCGTGAAGTTGGGTATCCCGCATCTGTCGCATTGCCATGGTGTTTCGGGTTTTAGACCAAGGAAGACTATAGTTGACATACCTAGGCATGATTTATGATACCAGGTGTTGCAGTCGTCACAAGCAACTGATGGATTCGTTTTACACCACGTGACTGCACGTTCGCATATTCCACACGGGAATTTTGGTTTTCGTTTCTTTTTTTGGGTGTGTAGGGTTGATTGGGCTCTTTGGCGGGGGCCAGGGTTCAGCTCTACATCTCCACTGGTGAGGAGCGTGTGAATTCCGGATGAGGTTAGGCCGGAACGAGTGACGTGTGCATTTGCAACATCTACCTTGAATCTAACTGTGATCCAGAAATTAATTATAATGACAAAATATACTACTAATGTGCCACCAGATGCCATTCCATTAAAACCATGCGATTGTAAAAATTTATACTAAACTTTTGAAAGTGCAGGGGTCGGGTTAGTGCACTAGAACCAAATACTAGGTTATATGGTAGTCTTAGAACTAGTCCTGGGCCGACTCAGGACATAGATGAAGGGCCTGTTAGTGACTCAATATGTAGTAGAACAGAGGAGGTAAGATTAATCCATTTTTAATGGTTGCAAGCTATACCTATGTATTTTTTTTATGCGTATACGCTGATTGATTAAGTTGTGTTGGGGATGATTTGATTTCGCGCGTTTTAATTCTTGTTTACACCTCCGCCATCTTGTTTTGAAAAGTTTGGGCTGTTGTTAAGCAAAATAATTTAATAGTCTAAGACTTGGGGATGATAGATCGTAAGTTTACTTATATGCACGCTTAGTGGTGATGATAATATTGTTCGCCTGCCAACCTGGGATAATGACAATCACTAGAATTTGTGAAATTAAGTGCCAACGTAGGAGCGGGTAAAAAGAAAAGACAACACTTAACGCATGCGCCCTCACTGGTTGCGTATACTGCTATTTTAGTGTGCATTTTCGTTCACTGCATGTCAAATACTGGACAATGCAGTTTTACTAACTAAAAAGACGAGACCCTTGCCTAAGGCTATGTTAGTTACTGTAGTAGAGGCTCGACAGACTCAGTGACAGTCCCAGCGGCAGCTGACACCGACTGCAGCCGTCCGCGTCGGCAGATGTTATAATTGTAATTAATCGAAACGTTACTCGGCTGACGGCATTGGGAAGCAGGATAAATAAACAATGCTTGCGCTTCCTACACTTATAAAAATAGCTGTCAATATGTCTACAAATTCCTTATTTACAATGTTATTGCCATTGCTTGAATCAACTCACCTCCGAATCAAACATGTTAGCTGTGTGTGTGACGTCACCGGTCTTTGTGTGGGTCACTGCGCGTGCATGAATATTCATTATACTCGGGCTGCAGAATTAATCATCCACGTGGCAACAAGCTCAACATGATTCGCGTAAACACAATTGTTTGTCGGCTTTTTGCGCAGATAACATCCAAATTATGCATATACATGCAAGACATAAGTAGCAGCGAAAGTACTTATGGTAAATTAATACGTTTTGATGCGATACACCTCGAATGTATATTAGCTTACAAAGAATCCCTTTACTTGAAATATGTAAATGTCATTTTGAGGCACACATCAAAATGTAGCAGTATAACACTTTATGTTCACCGGTATACCAATATATCTGTAAAAAGATACCACTATTTAAATACTCTTCAGACACTTATCATTACATAACCTGTGGTGGATATTTGTGTATACATAATTTACACGCATTAATTGCAGCATGGCTGCATACTTCCCAGAGAAGTCGTAATGGTATTCGATTGAACAGGTCTGCCAGGGAGTAAAGTTTAAAGCGCATTCAGCAGTACTGACCCGAGATACTGTGCTGTATAAAAACTTACATTTATGTAGGTAAATTTATATTTTATAAATAGAATAACTTGCTGGTGTATAAGTAACCTGATACACATAGGCCGTGCTCACACTGGGTCCGGTACGCGTACCGGATTCTAGCGTACCGTTCGCGTCCGGTCAACTTTGCGTCGGGTTGCGTTCAGACTATTAACAATTGAGGAGACGCGAACCGTTCGCGAACAGTTCGCGAACCGTTCGCCTGGCCCAGTTACATGTAGTTAACTCGTGGCATGTCATTTTTTCGGGTCATGTGTCAATGCTCAGAGCGCCGTACAAGAATCTAATAACGTAAAACATTAAACATAGGTGATATATGAGCACAGTAAATATAACATATAAATCTAATGTAATATAATAATTAAAAAACAGTCAAATATTTTAATTTAATGTATTAATAAGAAAATAAAACTGCTATTTGAACATTATTAAAATATATGAGATAATTTATGTATATATAGAATAATAGTGATCATAATATTTACATATATGCAATCATGGGTAGATAAATAAAGTATGAGTTTAGCAATAAAATGTCCAAGAGAATAAAATGCGCTGATTACGCGTCATTAGCGAACCGTACGTGCCCACTAGCGCGATCACATTACATAGACAAGTGGGAGCGTACCGTTCGCGTCCACTGAGAACACATCGAGAGGTGGTCTGAGCTGACCCGACACCCCCGACGCAGCGGAACCAGTGTGTACCCGGCCAAGTGGATGCGAACCGTTCGCGAACCGTACGCGAACCGTACGCGAACCGTACGCGTGTCCGCTAAAATTACCAGTGTGAACACGGCCTTATTTGTAATGTGTCTTCTTTCACATGTAAATCATTTATATTTAAAGGCATTTTATCATGCTATTTTTGTGTAAATGTTATTGTTATTTTTGACGCTCTACCGTATTATTATTAACAACTGATCTACAACAGTTTACACAATGTAATTATGTTGCATTTATATACATGGTTTATATTTGCAGGAATTGTTGCAATAAATATAAATAATCTAACAGTGTAAATTATTAAAAAAGGTTCTTCTTTGCATCGTTTATTTAATTTTCATTTGGCCCAATCCTCTGTTTGCCCCCACATGTAGACCATTAAATACACCACATTACACAAGTAGTTCATATAACCAGGAATAACAAGTTAACATTTTACGGGTGTTATGTCTTACTCAGATTGTGTTTGTAACATACAATATATGGATTACTATGTCTCTGTAATAGTAATGGTGTGTAGTTGTTGGCCTATTTAAATGTTGCCCAGGTTCCAACTACAATGAAAGCAGACAGACACGAGTACACCGGGTATGTCAGATGTGTCTACAGCTGTTAGTATTTTATCCTATATATGGTACCAACCAGAATTTTGTATAAAAAAATTGCACACAATGACTAAGCTATTGATGTAACCATGATTGCATGCACTATTATTGATTACATTCATTTTCTCAGTAATCGTACGCATTCATTTTAAGAGTAATCCTAATTTACTATATTTGTACGTGTCCTTCTGTTCACTGGATTTTTAAATTATTTTTATTCACTGAATTTGATTGATATATTTATTGAATTTGATATTTATTGGCAAGTTGTGTCTTTCAAAACACCGGCTGTATATTGCTTAGCTTTATATATGCTGGAAATAGAACTTCAGTTCAGAAGTTCTAGTATATATAAAAGCCAATACCAGCGGTGGGCTGATTACACCACAAATGTGATAAGTTATGATTACTATTGAAATGTATTACTTAGAAAGAAAATGAGTGTAATCAATATGCTTAATATATTCCTGGCAAGCAATCATTATTATAATTTTATGATAATCAAATTAATTAAAATCATTACAGTATACACAAATCAAATTAAGACAAATCATATATAATAGCGAAATCAGAACAACTAGGGAAGACAATTGTATAATGTTATACTTCCTTATTGGTTACATTCAATAATGTAATTGGTATAATGAACTAAAACTCGTATTTTATTTCCACCAATTTTACTAAAGTAAAAATACATTTATACATAAATGCAATGTCAATGCACTAACAGTAAACAACGTACAACGTAAAAAAATTCGAAATTAATGTTATGACCATCTTGGGCTGTTTGCATGGGCCAGTAGGCACTCTGTCACAAACCTGCTCAAATTATTACTCATGCCACGATATAATTATAATGATTTCCGTTAACCTTGCTGTCCTACCGGTATACATCTAGAATGTCCAAAGTTCGTGCGGTTCGCAATTCAATATTGTCATTTTCTCAAAACTAGACATTCTACACCGAATGATGACATGCCAACAAGGTTTATAACAACTGTAGCTGCAAGTTCAACATAAACTTTCACTGTCGCATTCTAAGAGAATGGAACAAATGTCACAAAACGAAAGCGATACTGAATTTTCAGTGCAAACAACAATAGTCAATGTTACTCTGTTTTGTCTTGGAAGCTGGAATACTTTTACATCATTATTGACGCATGCTACGACAATCTTGTGACACGATGATTCTTAATCACTGCTTAATTTGCACTAAACATGACGTCTTTGATACAAATAACACGATTAATAACGTCTTGACTTTTGCCTAGACAATATCTAACATGACATATGTTTATGTTATTGTTGATGTTTCAAAATTTAAACAAAACAACAAGGCTTTCGCTATGTTTTGATGTTTCTTACAAAATCCATTATAGACACTTTGTAGCAATAATCTTGACATTTACCTTAACCACAAAATACAACCGGTCGTGATACGTTTGTTTTAGACAGTTTATGAAACGCAAAAGAAAGTGTCGCAGAAGGCTTTAAATATATTTTTAGAATTTACTATCCCGCATGTCTGACACATTAACCCGCTTGACTGCGGGATTCCCTTGTCGATTATGTCCAACTAATTAGCGAATTTAACGAAAATCATGTTTCGCTTTTGCGTTGTTTTTATCTTAAAATGGCATATTATGTGAAAAAAGTTTATATGGAATTGAGGAAAGTGATATATTGTGTATGGGGCAATTCGACTCACTTGAAATTTGTATTTTAAACATGGAGAAACTCAGAATGCAACTTTAATATAAAATCTTCGCACCCAAACAAGATACAAACATGACTGTAATGAATCTTTATATGGTTTCATACACAAGGAAGTCAATGCTGTCATTTCTATGTTTGAAAAAATTGTAACAAATGCAAGATGGCTGCCATATCAAAACAACAAAATCACGAAAACGTAAAAATCTACGATTTTGTAGTATTTTCGCAATCACATATGGTATGGTACAATTATATATACCGGTGTATATATATATATGTGAGAGAGAGAGAGAGAGAGTGTGTGTGTGTGTGTGTGTGTGTGTGTGTGTGTGTGTGTGTGTGTGTGTGTGTGTGTGTGTGTGTGTGTGTGTGTGTGTGTGTGTGTGTGTGTGTGTGTGTGTGTGTGTGTGTGTGTGTGTGTGTGTGTGTGTGTGTGTGTGTGTGTGTGTGTGTGTGTGTGTGTGTGTGTGTGTGTGTGTGTGTGTGTGTGTGTGTGTGTGTGTGTGTGTGTGTGTGTGTGACGATGTTAACATCCTGACTGCAAGACCAATTTTTGCCCACAACTGTGGTTCTATTCTTGTAAGTACTTCCACAATCATATTGCATTTTTATCTTTCCCCAAATATCTACTTACCTTGTAGGAAAACCACTCTTGACATTTGCGCCCTGATATAGTTTTGGTTCGCAAACCTTTGTATTCCATGCCTTTCTTTGTGACAAGACAGTCCAATGGAGGTGCATAATCTGCAGTCACAGTGCTACAAGTTCTAATGCCAGCAACGACGTAAGTCAGAAAGCATTTTGTTTGGTATAATATCGTGATATGTTATACAATTTATTATACCTGCCAACTGTCGAAATCCAGGAGAATTTCAGGCTCACCAAAAACTCCAACTGCACTCCCTTTTGGGCCTCCAACTGCACCCGCCTCGGGACCTCCAACCGTGCCACACTTCCAGTCTCACCTCAAGAAACCTTAGCTGCATAAGAAAACTTGTAAGCCTGGTGGTGTTCTTCTTTTCCGAAAAGCAGATAGTTTCACAACAACTCCGCGTGTCTACCGAAAATTCCGGCAGGATTGGCAGGCACTTACAGTTGTTACTGCAAGATACTAAGGTGCGTCACATGACACCATGATCCATATTTTGTGTGGGTGCAGTGATTAAATTGTTGTATGGCAGTTATTAAATCAGGTAAAAGGTAAGAGAGAAAGAGATGTATGCTGCGGAAGAATCGGACGGACAATATCAACAAATAAATAAGACTCGACTTTTTGTGTGACCAAAGTGGTTGCCAGATTGTCCGAATAGGTCGACGCCACCGTTGTAACACACAGTAACAAATGCATGCAAACGCATTTATTAAAACTATACCTAGCATCAAAAATAGATAAGCGAGCGAAAAATTAACAACTCGAGACATGTCCAAAATCACTCAATTCAGCGGTCGACAGCAAACTTACAGTTCATCCGACCCAAAAAATCTTGGTACCGTTTGAAAGATTACCATAAATAGCACGGTTGAACATGTTAACATATATGTTCACCATTATGTTGACCTGAAATATGATTGTTTTCATCCGCTTGAACTCGGCGAACGATGTTAGTGTCGGGTATTCTTCGCCGCCTTTCGGAGAAACTGCACATTTCCTGTTAGTCACGTTGTTTACATGTTAAGCTCCACCCATTTTTGCATGTCAAAAAAGATTAAGTTTCACCGAATGTTGGCGTTACATTAGCGATCGCCGAACGCTGACAGACAGTTTGTTTACTTGTGTTTATGTCGGCTACAAAGTGGGTGGTGTCATATTAGAATTGTTCTATAGTTTAGTATACACCATGGAGCCACCGTACTTAATAAAGAATTACCGTTCAACGCACGATTCACGTAACACAACATGGTGAGCAGCGCTGGTGAGATCTCCGATTTTCGGTGTAAAATCGAAACACACTAACTTCGTAGACATATATGCCACTTAATAACAAGTTGCAGTCACTATATGCAGTAGTCGGGAGATCTAGAAACCCAACGAACTCTAACAAAATCAGTGTGAAGCCGTGCAAAATTGCCGCTAGAAATGAAAAACAAAATGGCATACGCGTCACGCTCGACAGTGTCATGAGTCCAAAAGTGGTCATATCGATATTGCATTTCGATACGAAAACGCTAAGGTGAGCGCAACGCTTGAGGATGGACCATCTAAGCCCGCCAGAGCCAATGAGCTTCACCGGCAGTAACGTCAGTGATACCTGGAAACGCTGGAAGCAATGCTGGAAGCAACGCTGGAAGCAATGCTGGAAGCAACGCTGGAAGCAACGCTGGTCGCTGTATTCAATCGCATCTGGCGCTGCTACGAAGGATGAGTCGATACAATGTGCAATCTTCCTACACGTCGTAGGGAGGGAAGGCATTGACATTTTCAACACTTTCACGTTTGCTGATGAAGAACAAGACAAAATAAGTCAATTGATGGAGAAATTTGAAGCCTACTGTACGCCGAAGAAAAACAACGTATGAGCGATACAAGTTCAACACACGTGTACAGCAAACGAACGAGACCGTAGATCAGTACGTTACTGAGCTAAAGAATATGGCAGCATCCTGCGACTACGGCGATTTGCGTGAAGGCTTGATTCGCGATCGTATAGTTATCGGCATCAGCGATGCCACACTTCGAGCACGACTATTGCGTGATACTGACGTAGACTTGGCTAAAGCTACACAGATGTGTCGAGCAGATGAAGTAGCGAAACAGCAACTGAAGACACTAGCGGGGCCAAATGAATCGACCCACATCAGCGAAGTGAGGAATGGAGACAGTAGGAAAAGGACGACCTACAAAAAGAAGATTCCAAACAAAGTCAATCACTCAAAACCAAAAGAACAGAAATGCAAATATTGTGGCTACGACGTCCACAAACGCGGAGAGTGCCCAGCCAGAGGCGAGCAATGCAACTCCTGCAAAATGAAAGGACACTTCGCAAAATTGTGCATGAAGAAGACGTCGGTTCACGAGGTAACAGCAGATGAAGATGAGTCAAAGAGCTACTTCCTTGGGTCAGTGGAGAGTGACATCACTGAGCCTGAACCAGCCTGGTACACGCATCTTGACATGAATCGATCAAATGTTCGATTTAAGATAGACTGCGGTGCAGACGTCACGGTCGTCTCGGAGAAGACGTACCGAAATCTGCATGATAGACCGAAGTTAAAACCTGCAAATGTGAAGTTGCAGACATTGGGCGGACCGCTAACGTGCAAGGGACAGTACATAGCTAGAGTGCAACGCAACCAGCAGACTGTCTTCATACGCATGTACGTTGTGAGTGGAGACTTCGAAAATCTCATAAGTCGTGGAGATGGCGTCAAACTTCGATTGATTGCCTGTCTAGACAGAGTCAAATCAAACAAAATCTACGACCTCGACGTGTTTGGTGAACTGAGGAGTAGATCCGTGAGAATCAAGGTGAAGCAAGATGCTGAATCATACTGCTGCACTACATCTCGAAGAGTGCCTTTCCCTCTGCTAGAGAAGGTGTCGGAAGAACTAGACCGTATGGAACGTCTAGGGGTCATCTCGTCAAGGAGACGGAGCCGACCGATTGGTGTAGTCCAACGGTGGTTGTACCGAAATCTGCGTAGACCTGAAACGTCTAAACACTGCCATCCAACGAGAAAGATATATGTTGCCAACAATTGACGACATTCTACACACACTCGCGGACGCTCAAGTATTCACCAAGCTGGACGCTAGTAGCGGTTATTGGCAACTGCGTTTGCATGAAGACAGCAGCAAACTCACGACATTTATCACCCCGTTTGGCAGGTTCAGATTTATTCGTCTACCATTCGGCATATGTAGCGCAAGTGAAATCTTCCAACGGGAAATGTCAGATGTGCTTCATGGTCTGGCAGGTGTTTCTGTCTACCAGGATGATATTATCGTCAGTGGGAAGGACGTCGAAGAACACGATGCCCATCTGGAAGAAGTTCTCAATGTCATAGAGCAATCTGGTCTGAAGCTCAACAAGTCAAAATGCTCCATCCGAAAGTCAGGATTGGAATTCCTGGGACACTGGATCGATGAACAAGGTGTCAGCCCTCATCCAGACAAGATCGTAGCAATCCAGAAAATGCAGAAGCCGAAGGATCTTCCCGAACTGCGTCGCTTCTTGGGAATGATAAATTATTAGGCGTATTCGAGACGCCACCGATGCGGACGAAACTCTACAGAAGGTCATCGACTACACGATTTCAGTATGGCCACGACATACTCAACGCATCGACGGAGACACACGTCACACATCAATGGGAGCCGAAATCATCAAGAAAATTCACGAGGGTCATCAGGGAGTGACAAAGTGCCGTGAGCGGGCCAATCAATCGATATGGTGGCCTGGCTTATCAACTGAGATAAACGACTTCGTCATACACTGCGGACATTGCCAAGAGCGTCGGTCGACTCAGCGAAAGTAGCCCCTGAAGAGCACTCCGTTGCCTCAGTATCCATGGCAAAAGATCGGCTGTGACCTGTGTGAAGTGAAGGGTAGCACATACATAGTGATGGTGGAGTACTACTCAAGATACATCGAAATCGCATACATCAGAACGCCGACGTCGCAGTCAGTCATTCTGAAGATGAAAGATGTGTTCGCTAGATGGGGTGTCCCGGAGACCGTGCTTTCCGACAACGGTCCACAGTTTGCATCACAAGAGTTCTCGGCATTCGCAACATCGGCCCAGTTCATCCATCAGACGAGTAGCCCATACGGAGAAGCAGAACGCGCAGTTCAGACGGTGAAAAAGATCATCGCATGCGAGGGCCCATTCAGCGCGTTACAATCGTACCGAGCAACACCGATCCCATCGATTCGGTACAGTTCAACTCAACTAATGATGGTAAGACAGATCAGGACGTCATTGCCGACCATCACGTCACAATTCGTTCCACGTTGGCCTGCACCGCTGGACGTAGTTCGAAACGATGAGCGAGCGAAAGCTACCTACACTCGCGACTACAACAAGCGAAACGGCGCGCGTGAATTACGCGAACTGCAACCTGATGATAAGGCGCGCGTGAAGACGGCAACTGACGACAAATGGAGCAATCCGGCAACAGTTACAGCGCGAGTTGGATATCCACGGTCTTACATTGTCGAGACGGAAAATGGTGGTGTCTACCGTAGAAATCGCCAGCATCTGTTGAAAGTGCCGCATGACAACCACATCGATGTATCAACTCCCGATGTCGACGTGTCGTCAGACGAGCAGGAGGCACCAGCCATGCCAGAGACGTCACACGCGACACGAGAGTCATCCGAGCCGAAGAGAGTCGCCCGAGATCAACCCGATGACAAACCGAGTGCGGTGAGACGATCCAGTCGCGCGGTCGTCCCTCCCAAGAGATTGGACTTGTAATTAGACAAACGAACTTTAATGATAATTATTGGTTAGCCTTTGTTATGCGTTATCAAGTTAAAGAGGGAGATGTCATATTATAATTGTTCTATAGTTTAGTATACACCATGGAGCCATCGTACTTAATAAAGAACTTCCGTTCAACGCACGATTCACGTAACACAACAGGTGGAGTCTAAATAGCATGAAAAAAGAACTTATGAAGTACGCCTGTGTGAAATCTATGCAAATTAGAATTTGCGCTCCTATCGGTATATGGGCGAACTTTGTCGACGAAACAAGTTGGTTCGCTGGTGTGTAAAAGACCGCAAACAACATGATTTCTGACATGTCCCGATTTGTTAATTTTTCGCTCGCTTATCTATTTTTGCTAGCATTAACTACCAACTCACCTTCACACAGCGGAATTTCACAGAATTCCCATCGCTTTTCGGGATCTGTCGTGAAGCACCAAGGCAGTATCTCTTTGCAATACCTGCCAAGTGGGTTACGACAATAGTTGCCTGGACCACCTGCGTGACAGCTGTGACTGTGTGGCTGGGGAAGGAAAACATATAAATTATAATAATAATACCGAAGTCAAAACGATTCACACTGTATAATAATTAAAATACCTTTGTGTCAGTATGTGTGCCTGTGGGTGTGCGAGCTCACGCATGCCAGATGGGATACGACAATATAGTCCACGAAAGATACGATTTTACCTCAAAATAATTGCAACAAAAGGTATTTTTGTTGTTTCTAACCCAGAATGGTGCCCTTAACCACCAAGAAAAAGTCCTAAGAAATTCTAGCCCGGGAACAACCCTAAAACACCGAAAAACAAAATGGCCGCCACAAATTATACTATTGCCCACAACTATGGTTCTAAGTGAGGTAGATTAATGATTGAAATTTGATTCTCATGTTTTCGACATCACCGAATCCAGTAAATACAGTAGGCATTACGCTGGAATTTTCTAAGAAGGTCAATGTTGCGAAATCAATGCGATTCAAGGCTATATGATGCTGCAAAAACACATATATCGATAACACATTTGCAAATACTAAACGTGTCTTTGACGACAACATGTATGAAACATATTATGTGGTATTAAAAAAAAAAAAAACATGCATACATGCTTTGTATAACGCGTGGTGAACAGGCTGGATTTACACCAACACCGTTACTATCCACAGGAGACGTCTAGGCCTATTTAGTACGACACATAACTGCGTTATTTTAACGAATCGTGCATGTCTTGATAGATGCACGAAACTTATTACGCAGTTAGAAGGTATCAAGACATAAATATTTAGATCTGCCGTACCAAATAGGCATACACGTCTCCTGTGGATAGTGACGGTGGCGTTGCTGTGAATCCAGTCTGTTCACCTCTTATATATCGTATGAATGCATATGTTTCTTTAAATACTAAGTGAAATTAACCTTTTTATTCCCAATCTGAATAATATTATATACTTTAAAAATTGTGTTCTGATATTTAATAATTTTAACCCTATCCGTCACCCTGTTCAAGGTCACTTTTGGTCGCGCTTTTCTGTACATTTTCAGCACAGTTTGTTGCGACACCTAGCGGCTCTGATGACGTCACCGCAGATAATGCCGCTGAGCACGCCCTATTCTTTAACGTTGTAAACGGAGGTGTGGCTTGTTTAATTTTGTATGTGAAATTGCAACAACGGAATGTAATATTTTTATATCGCCGTATAGATAATAATCTTTCCTAAACTTGTGTCGCTTACGGTGGCTGGATGAGGAAATAGCAACATTTATTTTTTATCTCGACATTTTATCTCGAGATCTCGACTTTTTATTTTTTATCTCGAGATCTCGACTTTTTATTTATCTGGAGATCTCGACTTTTTATCTCGAGATCTCGACTATTTATTTTGTTGCGAGATCTCGACTTTTTATTTCGAGATCTCGATTTACAAAAGCGAGTCGGGTGAGAAGGACATCGTTTGATTGGTAGTCAGACGGTTTGGAACACATGCTGGTCCTAACATACCCATTTAATTATATTTATTTACATAATCGTTGCGAGCGTGTGTGTGCGCGTGCGCATATGCGTGCGTGTGCTTGTGTGTGCGTGCGTGCGTTTTTGCGTGAGCGTGTGAGGGTGAATGTGTGTGTTTGCGTGTGTGTGTGTTTGCGCACGCGTTCGTGCGTGCGTGCACTGCAAGTGTTGTCACATCTCTGAAAATGGTTCGCCAGGCGCCGTCTCTGTATCCCTATCGGATAATTCCGAACATTACTATAGGGTCGTTGTTTCAGCCACGAAAGCGTAAACATACAGAGCCTTAAAAACTTCAGTACAATATATATATGTATATCGCAACAAAGTTATTATCAGATTGCGGTACGCTTTCAAGAGATTTTTATTTATTTTACTACCCCGAATACAAATCGTTCCGCTTACCAACAACTTACGTAACAAGTTATATCGTGTCGTGAATTCTCTTGTACATACCTGCCAGCGATGCGTAGTGCTTCTCGGTGTTCCGACAGATGGTGCCACTCGCGATGGTGGTTTGCTGTAGGCACGTTCGTCAACTCGTCACTCGCCGTGCACGCACGCGTGCGCGCCCCCCCCCCCCCCCCACACACACTAAGATACAAGCACGCGCACACGCACACGCACACGCACACGCACACGCACACGCACACGCACACGCACACGCACACGCACACGCACACACACACGTACACAACGATTATATAAATAAATATAATGAAATGGACATGTTAGGACCAGCTTGTGTTCAATACCTTCTGACTACCAATCACACGACGTCCTTCTCACCCGCTTCGCTTTTGTAACTCGAGATCTAGAGGTAAAAGTCGAGATCTCGAGATAACAAATTGAGATTTCGAGATAAAAAAATAAGAAGTCGAGATCTCGAGATAAAAAGTCGAGATCTCGAGATAAAAAGTCGAGATCTCGAGAAAAAAAAATGTTGCTATGTCCTCTCCCAGCCACCGTAGTCACTGGATGTACCCGTGAATGTTCTTTAATTTTCGAGTTATTGCCGTTTGAACAGCACGACTGCGTTTAATTTAACGCGTTGTTTGTTCGGTACATGACATTGACGGACGTAACTGAGTATGTGTATCTATGACTAAACGATGTGGAGTGATGGAATACTAATCGAAATGGAATTGGTTGCGTGATAAAAGCAAAGGTAGGTTAAAAAGTACGTTAACAAGTAAATCGCGAGCAGCGAGCAGATTCTGGCCAGCGTGAGAAATCAGCAGCGCCGTGTAGCGATCAAAGCTGACGACACAGTGCGGATAATATTATGCATTCGCGCTGTTCAAACGGCAATAACTCGAAAAGTAAAGATAATTCATGGGTACATCCAGCGACAATGTTTAGGTAAGATTATTATCCTTACGGTGATATAAAAATATTACATTCCGTGGTTGCAATTTCATATACAACCTGAAACAACTGGCCGCACCGTTAATGAATAGGGCGTGCTTAGCGGCATTGCCTGCGGTGACGTCGGTAACATCTGATGAGCTGGTTTTCTTGCGACTCGCAAATGACCATGTTTGACCGGACTTAGTGGCAGCAGTTCGCAAAGAACAAACTTCATGTTTGGCGCATTACTTGACAAGAGCATTTGGTTTACGTATACGAAGTTTAAAAAAATAATAATTTAATTTCGCTTAGCTTTTAAGTACCATATAATATGTTGCAGACTGTTGTCAAAGACATAGTGAATATTGGAAAATGTGAAATCAGTATATATGTGTTTTTGCATCATCATATAGCATTGAATGATCTTGACTTTGCAACATGACCTTCACAGGACATTTAAACGATGTTTATATTACATTTATTGGATTCTGTGATTTCAAAAACATAATAATCAAACTTTAAATCATCAATCTACCTCACTTAAAACCACAGGTGTGAGCAATAATAAAGAAATAATTATTTTGGCGGCCATTTATTTTTCGATATTTCAGAGGTGTTCCCGGGCTAGGATGTCTTAGGACTTTTTTGATGGTTAAGCACACCATTCTGGGTAAGAAACAGCAAAAGTACCCTTTGTAGCAAACAATTTGAGGCATACCCATTTTGTCCTCATAGAATGACTGGACTAATAGGCGCCTGGACCACCAGCGTAACAATTGTTCCAGTGTGGCTACATACATACTTTTCTGGTTGTTTCTATTTTATGTGTTACATAATATACCGCTATATACAAGTCATGTAAAGTTGTTGTCTATCAAAACTATGATTGTTTCTATCTGATATGTTACATAGTATATCGGAATATACATGTCATGTAAATTTTGTTTATATCAAAACTATGATTCCGATCCCTTATTCCGATCCCATGAGCACTAGGTTCTCGTTACCCTTCGTCAGTGGATCAATAAATGGTTAAGGTTAGAATAGTGGTTCATAACAAATGTGTTCTCAGTCTTTATTTTAAAATATTTTACTTTGATATATAGTAATGCCGTCTTCACACAGACAACCTCAAGAGACTTAACTTTAAACCGGTTTATGACGTGCAATTGTTTGCAACATCACGCTTTACTTTACTTTCTATAATTCTTCCAAGCTATATGTAACTGTCGTACACGTGAAGTGAAGTCGCTTAGCTAAACCGCTTAGCGTCTGTGTGAACGCAGCATAAATAGTCTGAGTTGTGTTATGGTGTTTATGCATTTATTTGTTTTCAAAATATTAAATGAAATACACACGATAATGCAATTTAGTATTGGTGACTACCTTTCTCAGTAATTATTTGTATCGTTCATACATTATTTCAACAAAAACGCTATCACATAAATTCCGGATTTTGCAATGAAATGTATACATGTCTTGCCTTCAGTGGTGTCCTAAAAATAATGGGGGATATTATTTTCTGGAATATTCATTTTGTTAGAATTTTTTATGGAAGATGGGGAAAGTAAAAACTATAAATATTGTTTTTCTTCTAACGTCCCCACAATAATCATCATACGTTGCTTAAAGTTTGATAGGCATATATTTAATATTCTCAGAGAAGTAAGAACTTGAAACTGCTTCTTATTTTTTCATAAATTGTAAAGATTTAATTAACATGGTAACCATGTTTTAAATTTTTGTGAAATCTCACCAGATGTACCATATTTGGATTGCCGAGTTTATGAGCTCTATAAAGTGTATAGATTTGCGTAAGTGACATGTATAGTGTCTATAGCAACCATTCGACAACCATCAAACAACCCGTATTCTAAACATTAGTTTGGCTACATTTCGCTATTTTGTCTGGGAAAAATAAGTTGTCTAAGACCAAAATCGATCAGCCACTTAGCTATAAAACCTGTTGATTATATTATGGTATATTATATTTAGAACAGCTATGGTTTCAGTTTGCTAACCTTGTTTTTTATCCAGTTTTGACAAGTACGGCCTGATATGGTTTTGGTCTTGTGCCCTTTGTACTCTAATCCAAGTATGTCGATCCTACATTCTGCAACAACAGCAACAACATTCTATTTACATTCTGCTACAACAAAAACAAGGTAAAATGAAAGACAATCATATCTGCAATGAAGAGGGTATTCGTAACAGCTATTGGTGTAAGAAAAGAATTAACTTAAGGTAAAGTATGTATGGTGTTGTTTTACATGTAATGGTGGTAATTATACAGCAGTCGACCGATCCGTTATGTCGCGGTTTGCCTACGTCGCAATCATAATTACGCGCGTGAACTCCTTCAAGCTTTGCCTTTTCCAACAATGTTGATAATGATAATATTATGTAAATTGCATTACTATTACTGCATGACATATCATAAATAAAACATTCCCGTATATAAAGTTGTAAAACTGTTTTTATGTGGGAATAATTACATCAACTTCCACATTTTCGTTTTGGATGTTCCGTTTTTGTTGTGTTATTTGCTATATCCTTTAAATGCTATTTTTGTGTTAGCATATCGCCATAAACTGTTTAAATAACAATAGATAGTCGTATCATAGCCTCACCCTAATTTATGTGGTTTTCTTTTGTTTACTTGTGGTGTGGTCCGTGAAGCCAGATGTGCTGATGATAGACGTAGACAGGGAAGCAAACCGAAAAATACGACACATAAAAGGAGCCATCTGAATACGAATTACGAATCATGACCAAAACATCAATCAATCGTGACGTGGGCAAAGTTCTGCGATTTCTTTGTCACGTGTACGATGACATCTTTAGACATGTACTGACAAAGTTTGCAGGCGAAAATCTATAAGATAGAGTCACCTACGCTGTGTCTGCTGCATCTAGGTATCTACTGCCATTTGATATCCGCTGGATATCATATTAGCGACTAGATACGTATTTAGTCAGATATATCGTCATTGGGACAAAAAGAACGTCCACAAACTTGCAACAAAGTTGTTTGTTTCAAATTAAAATGAAACAGGTTTTTGATACATATTTTATAGCGAACGCAGACGATTTGACTACAGTGTGTCACAACGGAGACGGTGATGTAAACATCCGTACTATTTCAAGTTATTAATGAAATTGTAAGCAACTGTCCACACTAATCGGGGCCTAAATGGTTCAGTGATGTGACATACAACCTCTCCTGAGCAAGTCCGACTGTTCCTTCTTGTGGTGACCCTCTTGTAATCACCCATCCAGGGAAAACAACATGTTTACAGAAGCAGAAACGAAAACTTTTCCCAACTAACACCAAACCTCAACATGGGGCCTCCCCACAGACCAGAGCTGATGACGCGAGCTGACGAAAGCTTTCGGGAAGTCAGACCGCCAATAGATCATCTAATTACCGCCAATTGACGCATGCAATGTAAAAATACAACACACAGGTGCTGGGTCTCAGTGAGACCAGGTAAAATCGAGCTGGACATACAAAGCTTGTCTCAGGAGAACATATAATCCACTCAGGACGTGAAGGCGAAGACCATGCACACACACACACACATACACACACACACACACACACACACACACACACACACACACACACACACACACACACACACACACACACACACACACACACACACACACACACACACACACACACACACACAGACACACACACACACACATACACACACACACACACAAACACACACACACACACACAGACACACACAGACACACACACACACACACACACACACACACACACACACACACACACACACACACACACACACACACACACACACACACACACACACACACACACACACACACACACACACACACACACACACACACAAACACACACAAACAAAAAAACACACACACACACACACACATAAACACACAGACACACACACACATACAAACAGAGTCGCAATAATGGCAACACAAGGTGTCATGGTAGCTTTGATAGAGTGGAACCCTGTATCACCAAGAATTATTACAGCAAGATTCAAATCAAAGGGCGAAACGGTAGTGTGATTCAGTGTTATGTTCCAACGAACAGTGACAGTGAAGAAGCAAAACAAGAATACTACGACAGACTACAGACTGTATTAGATGACATACCAAGGAGAGACATAACAATTCTAATGGGTGACATCAACGCAAAAGTTGGCTCAGACAACATAGGTAAAGAAGAAAGAAGAAGAAATTGGGAAACATGGAATCGGGGTCATGAATGAAAATGAATAACTGTTCACAGATATATGTGCATCTAATGACCTAGGTATTGGTGGTAGTGTCTTCCCACACAAACTAATTCACAAAGCAACATGGGTGTCACCAGATGGGAAAACAGAGAACCAAATCGACCACATGATCATCAGCAGGAAATGGAGAGGAAATCTTCTAGATGCACGAGTGAAGAGAGACGCAGACGTGGCATCAGACCACCATCTACTAGTTGGAACACTCAAAATTAAGCTGAAAACACACAGAGAAGCAATAATTAGAACACAACAACTCTACAATATGGGGAAGTTAGTCAAGAAAAACAAAACTATGGTTCAACTGTGCAGTGAGAAACAAGTTTGAAGCACTGGAAGATATGATGGAATACTCCATAGATAATATCTGGGACACACTGCAAGAAACCTGGAAGGACGCTTGCAAAAAAGTTCTAGGCAAGAAGGAGAGAACACACAAGGTGTGGCTATCAAAATAAACATGGACACTGATCAAAGAATGGAAGCAAATGAAACAAATGGTCAATCACTGTAGAACAGAAGAAGAGAAACAAGAACAACAAGGAAATCACTGACAACTCAACAAAGCGCTCACGAAAAGCGCAAGAAAAGACAAGCAAAACTACACCAATGACCTAACAACACAAGCTGAAATGACAGCACACCGAAGAGACATGAAGGAAGTGTACAATATAACAACACTAGCTGGGAAAAGACAGAACCCCTCAAAATTTGTGAAATACAAAGAAGGAAAAACTATAAACAAAGAAGTAGAGCAAAGATAAAGGTGGGAGGAACACTTCAAAGAAATCCTCAACAGAGATCCACCGGCAGAAAGACCAGACATATCAATAGCAGACATGCTATTAAAAAAATGTTGACACAAGGCCACCTTCAAAGGCCAAAATAAGCAGAGCACTGAAGATGTTAAAAAATGGAAAGGCTCTTGGATATCATTTCACCAACATTTTCAGCTCTTAAGGAAATCCATCACAGAACAGAATCTGACAAAAACATCAAGGAGTATTTTCAAAATGCGTTTCACTAACGTGACCGTTAAATTACTCTTAAAGCTAAGCCACGGCAAAGCCAATGTGAAGAGCGATATTTCCATCATGATAATCGATAATCTACACAGTTGGCACAATTTGACAAAAGAGTTTGAACAGTTGTCAAAAAGTGTTTGAAAATACGGCCCAACAACCACTTATCAACTGAACAACATATGACTTTGTGTTCACTGTGCGAAGTATTAAAACGAAATCTTACAGAAGCCGCCGACATACCACTGATGACATTATTTCCGCGTCACACAATGAAGTTTACATGAGCGTAGAGAGCGTCAACAACTTAAACCGAAATTGTGCCGTCGAGTATAGTAATATGAAGAGCAGTAGTGTGGAGGTTAAGTTAGATACATCTTAGACTTTGCTCAAAATTGATTCACAAATGTCACAACAACCTTGACCTTCGCAAAGCCGTAAACCGCTACGCAAACGTCAACGGGTCACGACACTAAAGTCGTGTAAACAAATCATGCTTTAGCAAATTTTTAATCGCTAACATTTGGAAGACTTATTTGGCTGTGAACAACTGGTTCTCTGCGTGGAAGTGGACCCACATTAAAGCGCAGTTAGTAAAATCTAGCTATTTATGATAGTTAAAGAGTGGTGACCGTGTAACTGTAAGCAAAATCGGGCATAAGTAAGAGCTGAATGTTAGTGAAACGGTCCCCAGGACCGGACGGCATACCACCAGACGCCCTGAAAGGAGACCCAAAAACAACAACAGATATGATGCACCAACTATTTCTGAAGATCTGGGAAAAAGAGGAAGTCCCAACAACATGGAAAAAATGGGTATCTTGTCAAACTACCAAACAAAGGTGACATGGGAATGTGCAAGAACTGGAGAGGAATTACACTACCCTCAGTCTTAGCCTTAGACTCAGACTCAGAGTGCTAAGACCTAAGTAAAGTATTCACACGCATAATTTTGGACAGACTGAAGGGAGCACTAGACAACAAGCTACGGGAAGAACAAGCTCGATTTAGAAAGCACCAATCATGTACTGGCCATAGCGCCACCTTGATGATAATCATAGAACAGGCAATCGACTGGTCACCCCTCTATATCAAAATCATAGATTTCGAGAAAGACTTCGACAGTGTGGACAGAGAGGTCAACATTATGCTATGGTATTCTTGCAAAGTCCATAACAGTAATCAAACATATGTATGAAAACGCCACCTGCCAAGTTATACATAATAGGAAACTATCTGAAACATTTGAAGTAAAGACTGGTGTAAGACAGGGGAGCATACTGTCATCATTTATATTTACCATGGTGATAGACTGGATAATGAAAGGAAATGTTAAACAGGGCCGAAATGGTATCCAGTGGACATTCAGAAAGCAGTTGGATGACCTTGACTTTACAAACGACATCTGTTTACTATAACACACACATGCAAGCGAAAACTAGCCGGCTGCAAAAGAACCAGATTAAACAGGTCTGAAAATAAATATACAAAAGACAAACAATTGATGGTGAACAACACACATCAAGCAAATGTACAGATCAAGGGAACGGATATAGAAGAGGATAAAAAATCTATATATCTTGACTTGGCAGTGTAGTAACAAACAAAGGAGTAAGAGACGAGGATGTCAAATGCAGGCTTGGAAAGGCCTGACATGGATTTATCACCTCACAGACAGTGTGGAATACACCATCCTTTTCAGCAAGAAACAAAATTCGAATATACAACTCAAACGTGAAAAGTCTACTACTTTACGGCTCATATTATAAATAGTTAACTAAAAACAACTTCTCTGACGCATTGTTTACATGCCATTGATGACATAAGTGGTTCTTGTTAATCATATCGTTAGCGACGTTACATCGCACAAATATTTCTTAATTTGTTTGTGAAAACTGCATATCATGATTGCACCCGGGTGAAACCGAGTGGTAAATGGATAAAAACATTGTTTGATTAAAAGTCAACTACCCTGAATAATATGTAGTCATAATAGGCGGAATGTTATGTCATTATAAAGATAGTAATGTCTAGTTAATGCAGTTTGAAAAAAAACGGGAATTGAGACGAGGCGGGTTCAATATGACTACATAATTGTATTTTATGTTCGACGTCACCGCATAGACATAGTCTATAGAGAGCAAAGCAATCTGCAAATATGCCATTGGACGTACGCAGTAATTTGGAATAGTTCCAAATCCTTAACAGAAGATACTTAACTCAGTACACCCATTTTCCTAAAGTACTTATGTATGCACCTCGCTCCATGAGGAGCATATGCCATCGGCCAGTCCTTTCCTATAACTCCCCGTTTCTGATTTTGCCTTGCCATTTTATGCGTAGAATTCTTCGCAGACATCGGCTAAGGAAAGTCTGGATTTTGTCTAATGTTGTTTTGTCATTCTCCATGTTTCAGAACCATACAACAAACCTGATTTTACGTTGGAGTAAAAAATCCAGGTGTTTGTTGTGTTTTTTATTTGTGTGGAATTCTAGATGTTTTAGTACCAGGGATGCTGTCCGTGCCTTGCCCACTATTGCTGCACTATCTGCCTCTGTACCACATTCTTGTCTATCACGCTCCTAAGTAGGTAAAGGCTAAGGCTAAGCCAAAGGGATCCACTTCCTCCGTGTATTGTCACGATCTTGGTTTTGCCTCTGTTGATCTTTAGACCTGTCATTCCTAATGTTGATTCTGCTGCCTTCTGTACGTTATCAAAGGATGAGCCGGACGAATATGAGGTGAGCTCGGATTTTTGGGAGTGAGCTGAACAAGTGAATTGGAGGTGGATCGTTTGTCGGTGTTCAGAATGATGCCAACAATATTTGTTGTACACAGCTCTCAGTACAAATGATTGGAAGATGAACCACATTCCAATGCACACGGTTTGGGGGCCGCTACCCTAGTCTAGCCTAGATTTAATTTTTAGATATCGGCGTAAAGCCCGTTTAGTAAAGGCGGGTCACTCAGCTAGTATAAATATAGTTTACACATGTATGATTCTGTTCATGTGTTTGCTTAAGAGTTAAGTTAAGTTAAGGATTTATATTAATATGTATTTAATCTCATAAGGAACGAACTCTAATCGTGTTGATTTATAAGCTTATACATACCTCGAACTGCATACGAGAAGTGGAAATAGTAGGAAACAATTATCAGATATTGTAACAACAAACTGCCATCCATTGTATTCTTTCTGTCTGAGAGAAGTAACACTGGATTCTGAAACAAAGTCAACGAGTGACAGTAAATACAGCGAAACAAAACGTTCCGAATATTGTACAAAAGTCAAAACGGCATATTCATTTAATTTTGACCAAACCTTGCAATGCCAGTATGTACGAGCACAAGCGTTATTGTACCAAATAGTTTGCTGTGAATAAACCTACCTTTATATTATCATTATGATCAAGATTACAGCCAAAGACGTTACACGCTTTGAATAACAATTTTAGTCTGACGTAAACCAAAGACCGCGCATCAATACAAGACGGTCCAGCGCGCGCTGTTCCCATTGTACGTCAATGGAGCGGTTAGTCACCATTCTGAAGGAGCGCCAAGCTAAACAGATACGTAGACTCACAGGCCAGCCTCCCAAAAGGCGGATAAAAACCTGTATTGTAGACTGCCATGATTTTACTCGGTAACACCTCCTGTCGAAATATTGATGTAAACGGCGATTTTGTGCCTGGTCCTGGAGTTAACCTAATGATAACGGGAAGCTAAATGTTGTTGAAAGCACCAAAAATAGGCATATCTTGTTCATTTGCATTGAGAGAACGAATTGCTAGAATGGAACTATACATATATGCAATTTGTCAAGAGCGTTCTGTTATACAAAGACATAACTTGGATCATCATCTTTAGGCTGATGATACTCAGATCTACATTCCATTGGCTACCCCGGATACAAATCGCTCCCTTAACCAACTCAGTGATTGCCTTCAAGATATCTTCCACTGGAATCAATTTGAAATTAAATGTAAGTAAAACTTAATTGATCATTATTGTACGTACATTCTACCTAATGCCGACATCTTCGAACGCCATCAGATCCGCTACATTATATACGCGGACGACACTCAACTGTACGCTAAGTGTCCGCCATCGAATCATGCCGATGCACTACGTAAATTCGATGAACGTGTACGTGATATAAGACGCTGGATGCATTGCTACCTTCTCCTATTAAACGCGACGAAAACAGAAACCATCGTTTTTCGTTTCACCACAGTCCACTCGCCTTCTGCAGTGTCCACCATCGATGTGTGCGGGTCCGCCATATCACTGACGCCGACTGTTCGTGACATCGGCGTTATACTTGACAGCAGACTTGATGTCGGCTCAAGTATCGCATTGCCAAGATACAAACAAGCTTGACAAATACAGCATGTAAAACTCTCGTCCACTCCTATGTTACATCACGGCTCGACTCCGGGAACGCTGTCCTCAATGATGTCTTTTCTCATGTTGGATAGGTGGTGACCCATTTTATCAGGTATAGCGCCCCTAGCGTCTACATTTAGAATTATAAAATAGGTCAAATCCTAACGAATAGTTAGTGAAGTAGAAAAATAGGTCAAATTATGTACATTTCTGGTTACCATTCCGGTATACGACCTTCCCATCACCATACTTCCGTTTACCGTACAGTTACACCAGAAGGGGTCGATCAGAGCAAATTTGATCGGTGGAAGGTGCAAGTGCAAAGGAGCTCTCTTCCTTCCTCCCTCTCACTCTTCCTCCCTCTTTTTCTTCCTCCCTCACGCTCTTCCTTACACTTGGTGCCCTGTATTTTTCTGTAGTAGGCTGAAATCGATTGATGTTGGATCCTGATCAGAGCAAATTGGATCGGTGGAAGGTGCAAGTGCACAGCAGTTCTCTTCTTTTCCCCCTCTCTTCTTCCCCCCTCCGTTCCTTCCTCCCTCTCTTCCTTCCTCCCTCTCTTCCTTCCACCTTCTCTTCCTTCCTCCCTCTCTCCTTTCCTCCCTCTGTTCTTTCCTCCCTCTCTTCCCTCCTCCCTCTCTTCCTTCCATCCTTTCTTCCTTCCTCCCTCTCTCCTTTCCTCCCTCTCTTACTTCCTCCCTCTCTTCCTTCCACCCTCTCTTCCTTCCTCCCTCTCTTCCTTCCTCCCTCTCTCCTTTCCTCCTTATCTCCTTTTCCTCCCTCTCTTCCTTCCTCTCTATCTTCCTTCCACCCTCTCTTCCTGCCTTCCTCCCTCTCTCCTTTCCTCCCTCTCTTCCTTCCTCCCTCTCTTCTTTCCTCCCTCTCTTCCTTCCTCCCTCTCTTCCTTCCTCCTTCTCTCCTTTTCCTCCCTCTCTTCCTTCCTCCCTCTTTTTTTCTTCCACCCTCTCTTCCTTCCTCCCTCTCTCCTTTCCTCCCTCTCTCCTTTCCTCCCTCTCTTCCTTCCTCCCTCTCTGCAAGTGCACAACAGCAATATGTTACATTATAGCTACACCTCGTTGCGCTACAGTAAATCACACATTGTGTAGACCGACGCCAGCCAACTAGATCGCTCCACTCCAGTGTGTACAATCAACTACAGTGTATGTGTCCCACGTGCAACGCATCACTGGGGCGATGGTCATTTCGTGTGGCAGCCCCAACACTACTAACACAGGAGACACAGGCTCTTGAAATTGCTGAGATATATTGCCTGCGGGCTATCCGACGTGGTACCAATTAAGGCCGACATATGAAACATATCAGAGGAGATACTTACCCCTGACTCCATTACATGTCTTATCATACAAACGTTACTCCGATGGTTGGGATATTTGTTGTATAGCAAGAGAAAAACCAAATTGATTATGTTATCATAATGTGACGCAATATTCAGTTTGATTTCATATATATGTATATATATACATATGTATATATATATATTTATATATATATATATACAGCCTATATATATATACATACATATATATATATATGTCATCATCATCATCACTCATCATTATTGTGTAGCCGTAGTGTCCCGTGGTTGGGTGTAGACCTCAGCATATCGTTTCCAAATGTTTCTTGCGCTATCCTCTGCCAGATGTTGCCCTTCCAGTACTCGTCTGGTTCGTTTTTCCACCATCACCGGTCTTCCTCTAGATCGTTTCCCTTCGTAAGGTCTCCAGGTTGTGACATGTGATATCCATCGGTTATCTCGTAGTCTGCTGATTTGTCCTCCCGAGGTTCACTTCTGTCTTCTGATTTATGCTATCACGTCTATGACCTTTGTCTTCTCTCTTAACCAGACATGTATGTGTGTGTGTGTGTGTGTGTGTGTGTGTGTGTGTGTGTGTGTGTGTGTGTGTGTGTGTGTGTGTGTGTGTGTGTGTGTGTGTGTGTGTGTGTGTGTGTGTGTGTGTTAACTTATGTTCATGTAGACATAATACACTGAACATCAATATATGAGGAATAGGGCGTTTTAAATTATATGATAGTTAAGCATAATATATCCTTTCACGAAGACACTGGGTATCAAAGTGATGCAAACCAGAAATATTGCTGGCGAACGTTAAATAAAAAAATCAACATCTGCACGACCAGATCAAGTGTGTAGTTCTTATCAGAAATGGTGAACACAATGTTAGCAAAGTTGAACACTTCAATTCAAACTATGAACAATATCCCCGTCTAACAAATATTACACGCAGCAATTGTTTGTAAACATTCTTCAACCGTGTTGACATATGTGTCTATCCCCGTCACCGGAATACCGTGCGGAGAATTGTCCCATTTAATGACCAAGTGAAATAATTAGCTGTGCTATTTTAAGCAGTTTCATGAGCACGTTGCAAGATCGTTTGCAATCTAGTCGTAGGTGTGAATGTGGGGAGGTTGTGGGTTACGTCATGTCGGAAGAAGAACATTCACATACAACGCAACGGAGCGACGAAAACATGCAGATATCGAATAAATTGTCTCACTCTGTAGACGGTGAGCAAAGCGTGTCTGTACGTGTAGTACTTCGAAAGACAACCCACAGCGTAGTCGTGCGTATAAATGAACGTTTAAACTTCACAAATCGATAACAACGATATAAATTTAGGACACAACGTTGAAGAACTTGTTTCTGCACTGCACTACCGTTGCGCATTTAGTGGGTCTATGTGTGTGTATGTGTGTGTGCGTGCGAGTGTGTGTGTGTGTGTGCGTGCGTGCGTGTGTGTGTAGAAACAACAACATATAAGTAAAAGCAACAACTGAGTTATCAATCGTATATTTCCAACAAACACATAGCAGCGACAACAACAGGCTCTACCTTGTGCACAATAAACTACATTCGGTCATTTATGCACAATGAACAACAACATTAACGAAATGACAGTCCTTATGAAGCAACACTCATCAATTTATTTCCACACACACACACACACACATACACACACACACACACACACACACACACACACACACACACACATAAGCACGCACACGCACGCACGGACACACACACACACAAGTACGGACAACCAAGCAGCAAGCCGCAGCAGCTCTTACAGCAACAGCAGCAGAAGCAGCAACAACAGATGTGGCGGCGACAATAGCAGCAACAGCAACAACAATAACACATGCTTAAGAAGCTACAATCAGTTATTATTGTTTACATGAAAGAAACATAAAGTAATTAATCATTAATTTTATTCCCAATAAACACAAATAAAAAATATATAACGAGCATGCATGTGTGACACGTTTAATTTATGGTACATGACAGTATATTAGAAGATTGAACAGTAATGTATTGTTGGCCTGGTCGTGGTAACTACCGTCATTTAATCACATAAATTTAAGACAGATCTACAAGGACATGGTTATCTTATACATGTAGATCAGTCAAACACAATGACATGAATTGAACTGACGTCCACGTCCCAATTTTGGTTTTACAGTCCTAATTTTTTTCATCATTGATCACGATTAAATAGTGCTCTTGAGTGACGTTTTGGCAATAGTAATTGTCGGGTGTAAAGCTATGGACAAATTGCCATACTTTTTTGTATTTCAATCGTCACACAAACACACATTTCTGTATCGTAATACAAACACTGCGAACTAGTTGGTCAGTGTGTGGTGCTCCGTGGAGCAAAAGCTATTAACAAATTGGAGCAGCAGTCACTGACTAATTAGTCTGCACACACACAGAGCAACACTTGCTGATTGAATGCTCGTCTATACCATTGCAAACCGACCGAGCATTTTATTCGTTTCATTACAAAAACGCTGTCACCAATTGGCCAGTAATCACGACACAAGTATTATTCAGGCTTGGATAGGGACTCCCTATGTTCCAGTAAAGCGCGACTGTGCAAGCATGCCCAAGGCATTTTTTCGGCTTCAGGTTCCCAAAATCTCCAACTGCAACGCTTTCTCCATACCACTAAATGCATCCTGAGACATCCCACTGCACGCCCACTGAGACACCCCTTGATACCTCTAACTGCACACCATGGTGGCACCCAAAAACCTCCAACTGCACCCCCTTCAGATCTCAAGCGGAAGTATGTTCCCTCCAGCGAAACTATTGTGCTTAAGCGGGGGTGTGGGCTAGGGATATGCAACATGTGTTGCCGTAATTGGACTTTCGAATCGAACCAAGCCGGTCAAATAAACACAAAACACGAATTCAATTCAAAGGCGGATAAATGCGAGACTCGTAATCAAAGTATTGCAGTATATCCCCATCAGCTGAAAGGTCAATGAAACCTTTATTTAATAATACTGTAAATGCAACAATGTTTGATTCAAGAACTAGCAAAACCTGGTATGAAAACATCGACAAATTCACGAACTTACCTTGTTGAACTTCGTATATTATTAATTCAAAGTCCGTTTGTAGGACATAAATAACACCAGATCGATTAAAGTAAGTATATAAGTTAGCTTTACTGTCATAAGGATGATCAATTGTAAACAAACTTCTGTATGGTGACACTCGTCGGACTTCCGCTACTAGTGACTTTGGGCTACACCATCGTACACAGACAGACTGTGGCGAGGACATGGCTCATAACGGGCGGCACACGCGATCGTTAACACAAAAAAGGATTCTAGAATCTTCAAATCTGGCAAAACATACACGCTCTGAAAACTGAAATAATAACAAATGAAGGTTAGATTTGATTTTCGCTATTACACATATGCACGCACGCATGCACACGCACACACTCCCCCCCCCCACACACACAAAGCCTGGTGTCCAAGGCTTGTTGAACCTGTAGATTACAGGTATCGGCTGCTATAGATAAAACGTGTATACCCATGGGGTCACGGGCTCTGATTAATGTGGCGCCGCCATCTACGGTATGTTGAGTCTCTTTTTTAATTCTGATGAAAACTACAAGAGGGAGACACGTGTCAGCATCGTCACTGTTGGTGCAGTACAGGCAAACACGGACAGGACGAGTACGATTGCATTTCCATAGACGGATACCAAGACAGCGTCCGGCTACGGTGTGAAAACCGTAACGGTTTGCCTACATATATTTTAGAACTAACGTCAGTTGTTTCAAATCTTCTTGTCATAAATGTATATGTAACATTACGAATGATAGTTTGGCTATTCGGTCATCACTTTTGCATGAGTGGAAAGGTACGTGCATGTGTACTGGATAGTGTTTGTCTGCCCGAAGTATTAATAGATGATGTCTGCAGATTAATTTCGTGTACAGTGGCTCACATCACAGATTTAACAAATCGGCAGACAGACAGGTATTCGCGTGTTATATATATATCCCAGTCTCTTGTACGCAGTGTCGCCGAGAACACATTTATCTTCACCCGTGGGCTGAGCTCTTTGTTCCAACGCATTTCGAGTTGTTTGTTAGACATTCAGTCACACTGGATTTACAGCGAAAAAGTATCAGTTCACGCTTATCAACCACAATCTATAGCTAGTCACTTAGTTATACACTTGAATGAACTAATAAGGTTGAATGAACGAATATGTTCAGACATCGATACGTCAGGGCAAGAACGTCCTGACTGCGCATATCATCAACAAACTGACTACACACCGACACCATCATCACCATCATTGTGCAGCTAAAGTGTCCCATGTTTGGGCGAAGGCCTCAGCATGTCTTTTCCAGATCTGGCTGTCTTGCGCTATCCTTTGCCAGATGGTGCCCTCCCAGAACTTGTCTAGTGTGCGCTCTACCCCGCCTCTAGATCGTTTCCCTTTGTAAGGTCTCCGGGTGGTGATAAGTGATGTCAGTCGTCGCCTCGTGATCCACAGATGTGCCCGGCCCAGATCAACTTCTGTTTTCTGTTCTGGTATTCACATCGCCATTAATTCATTCAGATACTCTGAGCACAATTACGCCCCAAAATGTACGTACACCACGATGCTTTTTCGAGAATAAGTAAAAGTGCAACCACCAACAATATTTTGTTTTGCAGTAACACGTTCTAAATGACGCTGCGATGATGACTGTCATCTGCTGTTGTTCTAAGCGCGACCGTGCAACACTGGCCGATTTAACGCAATTCTCTATACACAACGGTGTAGCTGTGAAGAGAAATAAAACGCTTTGCATTCCATAGGTAAATATTGAATACCTTGCCAACTTTTTTTTTTGAAATCCGGTGGATTCATCAGCGGTTAAACACGCGTCACGTTTCGTATTATTTCGTCGCGCTGTCTCGGATCTTGACATCTTTTTGCCAGAAATCCAGCGGTTCAGCACGTCTCAGCACGTCTCCGGTGGTGTCGCGCTGTCTCGAAGACCGAGGTGCTGTTGGAGATTTTTATTTTAAGAAAATCTGGTAGATTTGCCTGTATTCCGGAAGACTAACTTTTGGGAATCTAGAATCGTTATACAATTTATTTTAATGTTGTCAGAGATGGACGAATTTGACTAGGAGCTACGGAGGACAACAATAAATGAATATTCTTCAAATGACAGCGAAATGTAATTATGTTCCTGCCTTTAGCGTAAGCTTTCGAGAAAACCACGAAACTCTTGTTCAAAAGTATGCTTCAACACAGGGAATGCAATGGAGGCCAAACGTGGATGATTGGCGTTGCTTAGGCTGTCTTGCAGTAGGGCACATGTTAGATACTAAGGATAACGCGAGCACAATAAGGATTCGTATGCTTTTACATAACGAGTGCCTTTGGAAGTGAGGATTAGGTGTAATTTATGAATGGTTTCGTGCGCTTTTGTATGGGACAGATATTTAATTTGGTGGCAAAGATTAGACGCTAATAGAGCTGGAGACCAGCACTTGTATTTATGTAAAAAGGGCTAAAGTGTTTGACCCCATGTGTTGGAAGAACCATTCCCCGACATCACAAAAATGAGTTGCTGCCGGGTCTTGGGTGGTGGAATGTCCCCTAAATCATCTCCTGAAGTGGGCAAAAAAGTATCTGTATTTATGTGAACAGCGCCAAGGCAAAAACAGTTTCAAAGAGTTTCCCTGGTGTTCCCCGAGTGCGGAATGACCAATGACAGCAACTTTAGGGGTTGAACCCCCTGACAGCAGCCTCTGAAGTGTCCCAAGAAGTACCTTTATTTATGTGAACGGCGCAAAGGCTAAAAACAGTTTCAAAAGTTCCCCGAATACGGAATGACAAATGCCAGCAACTTTAAATGATGCATTCCCCCTGACAGCAACCCCCAAAGATTAACAAAACTGTATTCATTCGCGCAAACACCTAGCTGATTTCGCAGTCCGGTAGATGACGCCGTTGTAGAACAGCTGTGTTAACAATACAATTGCGATATAACAAATCAACTTAGTGATGCGCAGGACTATGCGACAGGTTAACTGTTCATAATTATATCTTCAGCACGTCCATCATTAGTATAGACGCGACAGGACAACTGTTTGCATATCTTCAGCACTCTCAACTGACGCAACAGGATAACTGTTCACCTTGCTTATCAGTACATACAAACGCGACAAGATAACTGTTAATATTATATCTTTACCACACACACCATCAGTACAGACGTGGTAGGGTAACTGTACATATATCTTCAGCACTCTATCGTCAGTACAGACGTGGTAGGGTAACTGTACGTATATCTTCAGCACTCTATCGTCAGTACAGACGTGGTAGGGTAACTGTACATATATCTTCAGCACACTGTCGTCAGTACAGACGCCACAGGATAACTATTAAAATATCTTCTTACGGTAGGAGAGGGGGGCAGTTCCCTCTGATGGGACAGTTAACTGTAGTGGAGCAGCTACTTGTAGTATGAGAGGGGTGAGTTACCTCTGGTTGGACAGTTACCTGCGGTGAGACAGAATAATTGGCAGTTGTTTATGTCAATTTTTAATAGGATCATTGGTTGTTCTTGTTATCCATGGCACTCTTAGGACTTTTCTGTAACATTTCATATCAAACGCTTGTATTCTTCTCATGTCTTCTTTGTTTAGTGTCCACGTTTTACACCCGTATAGAGTTGTTGGGAAAAGGCAATTTTGTTTAATTCTTATATTTGTTTTGTCCTTTCCATACATTTGTCAGATTATTTAGTTTCTGCGTTGCTATGGCTATTCTTCTTCTGATCTCTGATGATGTCTTGTCGTCTCCTTGTAGTCTTGCTCCAAGGTAATCGTAGCGGTTCACATTTTCAACTTGCTCCCCTTTGATTGCAATTTATGTTGTTTCAATGCATCTGTCAGTGTCCATGATCTTTGTTTTCTTCACATTAAGTAACAAGCCCTTTTCTCACTGTGTTCTTTTACAGACATGATTAGGTTTGTTAGGCCGATTGTTGTAGTGGACAGGAGTGCGGTATCGTCTGCGTATCGTAGGTCTCTGATTCTATGTCAGTGAATATTCACTTCATCGTATTTTATACTTCTGTCATCTAATTCTACATCTCTGACTATGTCTTCTGTGTAGAGGTTGAATTGGTATGGATATAAAATACATCCTTGTCTTACTCTTTTTCCCACTGAAAACGTTTCTGTAGTTGCGTTTTTCAGCCTGACCACTGCTTGTTGGTTTCTATAAAATGATTTCAAGAGGGCGATTATCTTTGGGTGGAAGTTTATGTCGCTGAGCGTTTTCCACATCATCTGATGATTCACACAGTCGAAAGCCTTGGCATAATCTATGAAGCATATTCTTAGATCATTACTTATCTCTCTGAATTTCTGAATCAACATTCTCAGATTGATTATGTGGTCCCTGTCTCGACAATATTTTGCTTGCATGGTTAATGAGTGATATGGTTCTGTAGTTGGAGCATAGCTGTAGGTCTGCTTTTTTGGTAATTGGATGTATATTGATTTCTTCCAGTCGTCGGGCCATTTTCCACTCTTCCATATTTTCTTACACAGTGCATGGTATATGTCTATACCTTCTTCTTCCGTTTCTTTTATCATTTATGCCTGTATGTTGTCGCACCCAGGGCTTTGCCCATCTTTTAGATTATTAATGGCCCATTTCACCTCATCTCGTAATGGTTCGAGATCGTCCATGTCTTGGTCTTCGTTTCCCATATCATGGGGGTCGTTGTTATCTCCATTTGATGACACCGAGTTTGGGCTGGAATTTACCTGTCATGTTCTTTATTTCTTTAAACATTTATTCGTTTCGGTTTCATGCAGTCCTCTATTTTCTTACACTTGGCTTTTATATGCTTTTGTTTGTCCCTTTTGCAGAGTTGTTTCATTAATTTGTTCATCTCATTATATCTTAATCTGATCGATTCTTCGCTTTTTTACGTTTCTTAAGCTCTTTCCTTTCTATCTCTCTCTCTCTCTCTCTCTCTCTCTCTCTCTCTCTCTCTCTCTCTCTCTCTCTCTTCCATATGTGTTTTTCCGCTTCTTCTCGGAAAATTGTTTTGATATAAATTTCTCAAAAAAATGTCTTGATATAATTTCCGATTTCTTCTGGTTCTTTCTCTTCTGTCATTGTCAGTAAAGTTATAAATCGATTCTTTACAGATACTGTGTATTCGTCTGTCAAATTTTCTATATCATATCTCTGTGATGTTGTCGCTCCTTTTTTCACTTTCAACTTAAGTTTCATCTCTGTCATCAGTAGTTCATGATCAGATCCACAGTCTGCTCATGGTAGTGTTCTTGCACCTCGTATCCATCTCTTTTGTATCATGATGTAGTCTATCTAATTTACAGTCTTTCCATCTGGCGATGTCCACGTGTAGATTCTTCGAGAATGATTTGAGAAATTGGTATTTACGATTGTGAGGTTATTCGCGATGACGAACTCAACAAGCCGCTCCCCTTTCGGTTATCACTCCTAATCCAAATTTCCCGATTGTTCCTCGTTCTATCTCGTCTTGTCTTTGTCCTACTTTGGCGTTAAAATCGCCCATGACAATGGTGATGTCCGATTTGTTGGATTCGCCTATTTCACCTTGCAAATTTGTATATAAAGCTTCTGTTTCTTCCTCTTCTGCTGTTTACGTCGGCGCATAGACTTGAATTATTTTGATATTCTTCATTTTTCCTTGTAACCTTATGTTCAGAATTCTGTCATTTACTGGTTTGTGTCCAATATTATATTTGCTATTTGTCTACTCAGATATATTTCTACGCCTCCTTGTGCTGCCTTTGCTTGTCCGGAGTATATGAATTTTCCCCTTGTATGTAATGTTCTGCTATTCCTAGTACATTTATATTGTTTTGTTTTGCTTTTTTTATTACATTGTCCATTTTTCTAGCCGCCATGCTGCGGACATTCCAAGTTGCTATTCTCGTTTTGTTTTTTAGCCATCCGCTAAACTTCTTTCCCTTCTCCGCACAGTCGAGCACATTCCCTTCATCAGCTTGAGTAGTACTCCCGGTTGCTTCATGGAGCAAACAAATGACGTAATTGCTGGTGGGTCGATTGCTTCTGAGGTCAGGGACCGCAGTGCCATCACGTGTTGATGCAATACATCCGTTTCCAGTAGTTGGAAGGGTTTCACTTTGCCCTTTCCAAAGAAGCAGGATGTGAAATCACATCCTATCAAAGCATACAGACCCACGGGTGCATGCGTGAATCCATGGTTTCTCTGGTCAAGGATGGCAGCTATATTTGTCATATCAATGTATCTATGGTTATTTCCAGATCCATAATCCTGGATGATGTCCATCTCTTCTGACCTACTGACAAGCCCGAGAATAATGACAAGTGCATCTGTGTCAGTTGACCTCACCAGAATGTTCCGGTGGAGACGCTGCTTGCATGAAATGCAATGAATCTGTCGGCCTCCTCGTGCTGACTTTGGAGATGATTCGGTTCCTCTGTTTATACAAGTTCTTCCTAGTTGGTCTTCATTGCCATGCATTTACCACCATATGATACAAACAGGGTCCTCCTCCCTAGGATTTACTCGTAGTGTGGTTTATTCCATTCCTCCATGAGGAACAAGTTGGCAAACTCTTCCTTGAATGCACCGTTCTTGAGGAGCTCCGTCCCACTCTGTTGCTGGGCATCATGATGAATGTGTGATGATTTCCAGAACGACACAATTTCCGCTCTGGGTCTTTGATCGATGGTGGATGGTACTTGTCGAGTACCAAGAGGATTAGTTCGCCGCTAAGGAAACACACCTTCACCAGGAGATCCCTGGCCATGACCACATAAGTCGATTTGCTGTGCTGAAGCACGGTTTCATTGAGGAGAATCAATCACAGTGGCCGCAGTTGGGGGAAGTGTGGCATCGGTGAGCACGACATCCTGTATTTTCTCAAGAACCTTGTTAAGTGCTGCTTTGTCCGTCTTCAGTGGAGTCACGTCGCTGTGGACGAGAGAAAGGGGGACCTCTGTGATAGTGTTGCTTAGCAGGTGTTGCAGGTTAACGGCATAACTTGTCTTGACAGCAACAGCTAGAATTCTCCCAAAGACGTTCCCGAGTCTCTCTGCAGCATTCACCCTCCACACCATAGTCTTCCATTCCTTTACGTTCTCTGTAGCGAAATTCAACATCTTGGTTCTTGCCACTGCCTTCATAAATCGTGACCCATCGACCACACATGACACATCCCCGCGAATTTCAGTTGAAGTGTTCTCCCCGTGCTAGTGTTCCAAGGAGAAATGTCTTGGTCTCTTCCTTCGCAGTCATCCCTCTCGGTAAGCATGAAATAAGTGTGTTAACGTAATATCTTAACCTTTCTGGAATTATTGTTAGATTAGTGGAAAATACATAAAATCTCAAACTAATCGATGCGAGTAATTTTATAGTGCATTAATTTGTGACAGCCTTTATACAAACACGTTAACCGGTTAACTAATGGTCCTAGATCATATAACGAAACTGTTACCATTGAGCGCTGTAATAGAGTAAACTAATTCGCTCACTATTTGAAACAGAGCAGATACAAATACATCTAGCACAAAATTTTCACACAATAAACTATATAATAAGATTATATTTTGGCGGTCATTACCTTTACGCACTAGGGCCTACAATTTAAAAAGTTGAATGGATTTGCTGAACCTCTTAACGAGTGGATACATGAAGGTGTAGCTCGGGCAGTTACCACTACACATACCTTGTACACATTTTCAATGCTGAACTACTTCAATCAATCAATAACGCCGGTTAATCAATGTATCGATTAATTTAATATTTGAAAATATCACTAGATCTGCAACAGTGCCCCTGTAACGCGGTACCTACCCCATCTGTTCTGCAAAGGTACTTCGCATTACAAGGCGGGCGGCCTATCTACAGGGGACAAACAGTTTTACCTTCCACACAGTACATCTTGGAAAAATATATTTATTTATGTGGACTTACGTTTTAATAACAAAACGCTTAATGCAAGAGAGGGACCGCTCAACAAGGGGACAATTCAGTGATATTATTTATATATATATATATATATATTATAAGTATTTCTTTGTACAATCTTCCTATATAACCTGTTGCGTCACTACATAGTTGCATGGGAAACTAACTCAGTAGCGGGCCACTAAGCTTGCCCCTGAGCCAATTACCCGACTCTGTGTAGTCTGTAGCCACGTTGCAGGGATATTGTTGCGTATACTTTTTAAGATTTAACACAGGCTACCACCAGCTTGCATCGGCGTGAAGTGGATGATACGTTTCAATGTCCAGACTGACCAGATGGTTAAGCCTAAACAAAACAGGACGATATTACAACCAGTTGAGCTACCCTGGAGACAGTGGAGTACTGTTGTTTAAATACAACAATAATAATATTATGTATGCCAGAATATATTAATCTGTTACTAGTACATCATCCTAACAAATAAAATAAAATCTGAATGGTATGTAGTCATCTATCATAATCAGCTTACAAAATACGTACACCTACAAACGATATTTGCGTAGCGACTCGATGTACATTTTGCCGCATATCTATTGGTGCTATCTACCGGACTACGAAATCCGCTAGGTGTGTGCACGAATAAATACAGTTTCGTCAATCTTTGGGGGCTGCTGTCAGGGGGATTCCACCACTTAAAGTTGATGTTGGTCATTCCGTACTCGGGGAACACCAGGAAAACTTTTGAAACTGTTTCAGCGTTGGCGCTGTTCACATAAATAAAGGTACTTTTTTGCCCACTTCAGGGGGTGATTTAAGGGGACATTCTACCACCCAAGAACCGGCAGCAAGTCTTTTTTTGATGTGGGACATGGTTCCTCCAATACATGGGGTCAAACACTTTGGCCCCTTTTACACAAATAAAAGCAATGGGCTCCCGGTCTGTAATCACGCTCGTATCCGGGAATGGTTTCATGAAGTACTTTTCAAACTAAAACAAACTGGATTTGTAATTATGATGTATTTTAGATGTACAACATGACTAAATTGTCAAAATAAAAGTCCACCAAAATCTACGCGATAAACACTGTGATAATAATTAAACATTTAGTGGGGGTGAGGGCCACCACATGTGAACATGGGAGGCCAGGTTTTTTTTATCCCGCACTTTTGTATATATCAAGCTAAATTACTGTAGCTAGTACTATAGAAAGGTGTGCAGTCTGCACACCAGGTATCTTTTTCCCTTGTGTGTTAGATACTGTAAGCATATTACAGTCGGTATGCTGTAATTTAATATAACAGCAATCAAGGTTTTTTTGGTAAATGTCTAGTATGATTATTCTAAATGTACAAAATGTGTCGTACATAACATGTGTGGTCCATCACTCTGTAATATGGATGTACCTGGCTATGCACAAGATGTGACTATTGTATATATTATATTTAGGCTCTATCACTTATGTTCTTTGCACAGTTCATACAAATGATGTAGGCAACTTGCAAGGGTTTTGGTTTGGCTATTCAGCGATCCGTGACATATAATATATATATATATATATATATATATATTTGCAATAGAACAGTATATCTAGGAGTTTTCTAAACATATTCTTCTAAACATAATATTATTTGCAAATAATCGCTCTTGACCAATGGAGCCACATTTCTTTTGAAAGAACACGTATAACATGTTTTTCCAAATAGCAATTGTAATTATGGGGTATTTATATGCGTACCTTGTATGTATATATCACGAGAACAAAGTTCGCCCAAATCTATATGATGAACGTAGCTGCGGGCGACCACTTCACATTGATACGTATACATAGGGGGGGGGGGTTTGGGGGCATCTGTTTAGGTTGTATAACTTATTTTCTTTGCACAATTCAAAAACACGATGCACACCACTCGCAGTGGTGTTACTTCTTCTGATCAATGTTCAGTACTAAATGTTACTGCAATTAACATTATTGGCACAGGCGTCTTCTAAACATTTAGCAAATAATAAAGTTGCTCGAGCAACATTTGTTTTCAAAGAACACATATTGTATCCATAATCAACATTATCAACTGTCGGTTTTCACAGGCAGCAAAACTTAAACTGTTTGCACATTTCAAGTTAGTTATCGCTGGCATGAGAACTGGTTTTTCTATGTAATGATCTATTCTGAATGTAACTGTATTGAATAGTGAGGTTTTAATCGATATCTAAACATATTTTTTTATATTCACAATCGAGCTACAATTTTTTAAAGGACACGCGATAGTTTTTAACGGCAAATTGCCCTTTGCTGCGTCACAACTAACCAGGAAGTTCTGTGTGACGCAGTAGCAGTGCAGTGTTCTAGAATATATATTAAGTCGGTGTATCCCATAATAGTAATATGTATGGTGAATATAAGAATAACGCTATGTTTATATATCCAGTTGTGAACAATCGTAGCGGTTTGCGGCGGTCAGTAGTAGGCCAGTCATAAACCTACGATCATGTGCGATTGGACTACGACGATCGAGATACGTCGCAGCGTAGACAATCAGGCGGTGTGCGACTAGCTTAAAAGTTACAATTAGCGTAATGTGATTGCGTAATCTCCTATGTTCGCTTATTTAAAAAACCGACAATCGTCTATAAGCGTTAAGAACGTTTGTAGCCGCTTCATCAAGCAGGCTCCAACACAGCAGCTATATATTCCAGAACGTACCAATTTCTTAAAATCATTCACTAGACCGGGTAGAAACAAAGATTTCAGATTTGAGTGGATATTTTCTTGAAAACGAATTTCTCACACGAGATCAATTAATTAAAGTTTCTGTGCTGTGAAAGTATAAGAAAATATGTGGTTAGATTGTCCATCCAGTCTAGGAAACGCTGTAATGTTCTCTTCTCTCTTTTGCACTTTAGTACGGACCCAATAAATGGGGTAACGTAAATCGGTGACGGTATTGCACTGAACTGCGTGTGGCCGGCTGAGAGGCGACGCACAGACACAATAAATAATTCAGGTTGTTGCCGCTGTACCACGGCCTATTTAATATCGACACGTGACTTCGCATCTGTCGACCACAACGGATAGAGGAGTTCGTGACTTACACTGGTTGAACAAAATGTCTTGCTGTCAATCAACGCGTTGTGCATGCGAGCATGCGGGTCATTGTATATGTGCAACCACTGGTCAGTATTGATTTTCTTACAGTCCACACAGGCTCGTTTTCGGACCGTCCGGACACACACACAATATATATATATATATATATATATATATATATATAAATTATATACAGTATATGTTTATATATATACATATACATATATGTATAATACATATATATATATATATGTATAATATCTTATATACATATATATACATATATATATATATATATAAATACATACTTATGATTGATGCTACATGTTTATTAAATACATCTATGTATGTTATCCATAATAATGTCCACATAATAATCTTATGAATCATATAATCAAGTACTCACATATGAGTAAATTTATATCATAATTATGCACACTGTACCTTACATAACTGGATATGTCAATTAAAACTATCCGTGTCCTAACCAATGTCCTTCAGCTATGTCTTCGTTAAATACGTCCAGTGTTTGCAAACGTAATAATAATTACTTAACCCATATATTTGATATTCTGGTATCAAAGATATCCAGACGTTGCTAACTCGAAATCCAATGAATAGTTTAGACATGTTGCACGCAAGTTTTATTATGCGTATCTCGAATGACGCACGCCGATCTATCGTACTACTACCGCTACATTTCATGACCGATTGACCCAGCATCGATCGATCAACTGAGGTAAAGTATTTCGTCTGGAGAGACGGTGTGGAGATGTCGCGTACAGTCACGATGCTCAGTGATGCAGAAATAAACTACCAATAGTAGTCCAACGGTTGACACTCCGATTAAATCGAACTGACAGTTTAATTGTATTTATAAAAAAAATTAAGCAAATTTTATTACAGCAATACAGGCTTCTTGGTGTCATGCCACAGGCAGAAAATATGAGTTTCTTGTGATACTCGCAACGTCGTGATTTTAATATCCCTCGCGGATCGGAAAGCCACGCACAATGTTGGTCAGCGTTCTTTAATTAGGGAGGTGACAGAAAATCTGTGAGTGGTAGTGAGCGCGCAACTGCTCCTCGCCGTCTTGTTCATAAGGTCGCTCCTCCTAGTGCTACACTATATTGCTATTGCTGGACGTGCAGCTGCTTCTACGTTGCTATGATACTGGGACTAGTGATGATCATTATCACTGCTACGTCTGTCGCTGCTGATGCTACTTTTTGTATGTGTGTGTGCGCGCGCGGGTGTATGAGCGTGTGCGTGCGTGGGTGCGTGGGTGCGTGGGTGCGTGGGTGCGTGGGTGCGTGGGTGCGTGGGTGCGTGGGTGCGTGCGTGCGCGTGGGTGCGCGTGGGTGCGCGTGGGTGCGCGTGGGTGCGCGTGGGTGCGCGTGGGTGCGCGTGTGTGCGTGTGTTGTGCATGTGTGTGTGTGTGTGTGTGTGTGTGAGTGCGTGTGTGCGTGTGTGCGTGTGTGCGTGTGTGCGTGTGTGCGTGTGTGCGTGTGTGCGTGTGTGCGTGTGTGCGTGTGTGCGTGTGTGCGTGTGTGCGTGTGTGCGTGTGTGCGTGTGTGCGTGTGTGCGTGTGTGCGTGTGATCGTGTGTGCGTGTGTGCGTGTGTGCGTGTGTGCGTGTGTGCGTGTGTGCGTGTGTGCGTGTGTGCGTGTGTGCGCGTGTGCGCGTGTGCGCGTGTGCGTGTGTGCGATATGCGTATACATTGTTTATTTATCCTGCTTCCTAATGCCGCAGCCGAGTAACGTTTCGATTAAATTATAATGTCCGCCGACGCGGACGGCTGCAGTCGGTGTCAGCTGCCGCTGGGACTGTCACAGAGTCTGTCGAGCCTCTACTACAGTAACTAACATAGCCTTTCTAGTTAGTAAAACTGCATTGTCCGGTATTTGACATGCAGTGAACGAAAGTACACACGAAAATATCAGTATATGCAACCATAGCCAGAGGATTAACCTGGTCGTGGATGTAATATTTTTGCTAAATCTGGGATTTGGGTATGTCTTGGGTCATGCCTTTCCAAATTCCAGTCAGCCGTTTTTGAAAAGTTCCCGTTTCCCCACTTATTTGAACCGAAACATAAAAATTTGAGATTCGTACGTTTACAAACTGTTTTTAATGTTACAACTACGATTGTACACCTGGCTGGCATGTCATCATTCGATGTAAACGTTTTAGGTTTATTAAAAAGTGTACACAATACCATGTTGCCACGGAATTTTATTTTATTTCTTTACTTTGCTGAATCTGTGACATAAACAGCAGCTGGTCCACGTTTCATTTTGATAATTTTATCGATCACGACTCATTCGCATAGCAATGGCTAATCCATATACACACATATTGATGACGTATTTCTTGCATCTATTAACTCGGCGTAGCTAATCGAAGTCTGACGGACAGTCCCGAATATTCATGAGCATGCCTTATACGGATCGTGAAGGTGTTTCAAAGTAGAAACTCAGCATACGCGGAGTTATTTTTTCGATATATTGTCATGGTCATTAGTGATTAATAAAACATAATTCTAATGAAATAAAGACATAGAATAACATGAAATAATCATATTAATTACCATATAATTGCGTACATTACATATATATTAAATTCATTAAATTCTCAAAGAATCCCTTTAAATGATGATATGTGTACGAGCAAGCACGCGCCTCCGTGGGAACACAACTCGATTTAACAAGAGCTACATAACTACGTTTGTGTTGAAATTACATCTTTGTGCAGGGTACGGTGGTTTATTTTCATTATCTGCCAGTCAGATAAGGAAACCAGATGGCAGAGTTCATCAAAATAAAAACGCCGGAAATGGTCTCCCTTGAAACAGATACTTGCTGTACAATTATGTCGTTTGATTGAAAAAGTATCTAAAAGGTAGAAAACAAACAAGCTGATTTATAGGTCATTATATAAGAAACAATATAGACGAATTGAAACAACGGGACTGATGGAAAACCGAGGTCGGCAGATAATTAATGGCAACATTGCGGCCCTTTTGAGAGAGCTGCGATAGGATAATGTTGTTCTGGGTCACTTGTGCAACCAGATGTCAAGCGCAATGTCTTCGACCGCACTGCTGTGAATAAGAGGCACTTCTCCTACGCCGTCGTTGTTTCCATGATGGTGGGTTCCGTTACTGTGTGTAACCGAGCATTCTCGCAAGTAATGCCCAATGCCAGAGCAACCAAAACACACAACTTTTGCCATCAAGATTGTTGCGCAATCGCGAGACACATAGTCCATGCCCCCACAAGAATAACAGTAGACATTCACGTTATGTAAGGACGTTTGTGACATCTTGCTTACAGAAGCAGCTGTCACCGAATCCGGCACAACGTGCTGGTGTGACACTGTGCAACGTGCTGGTGTGACACTGTGCAACGTGCTGGTGTGACACTGTGCAACGTGCTGGTGTGACACTGTGCAACGTGCTGGTGTGACACTGTGCAATGTGCTGGTGCGATCTATGAGGCCAAAATGCTCAACATTACTCTGTGGCATTGATCGTTCTCTTTCATCAGGGATACGCGTAGGTAAACTTCCATGGTTACCATCTTCTGACTGGATAGATGTATCCTCGTCACTACTACTGACAATGTCTTAGATGCCGTGTTTAGCGTCTGATACGTACACTGGTCAGGTCTCTTGAATGCATCTGACACGTACGTGCTTTCTGACACGTACACTGGTCAGATCTCCTGAATGCATCCACACTGGACAGATCTCTTGAATGCATCCTTACCACTACTACTGACAATGTTTAAGGTGTCGTGGTCAGCGTCTCTCGACACTTGCTAACACGTCCACTGGTCAGATCTCTTGAATGCATCGTCATCACTTCTACTGACAATGTTTAAGGAACCGTGGTTAGCATCTCTCGACGCTTTCCTACACGTACAGTGGTCAGATATCCTGAATAGATGAGATGACGACACTCCGGTGAGTACCATTGGCCGACAGGGAGATCCGTGATATTGTCCTGGGTCACCCATAGCCACGGGAGAGTAGTGAATCATATGATTCACTTGTACGACGGACGTCGATGCCTCCGTGCCGGTTTATGATGGTTGGAACAACCAGGTAATACACTGTTTGAAAAGCAGTGTGTACAGTCGTGGGTAACTTCTAGATCAAGTGCCAGCTTGAAGCAATGTATTATAGTGTCGCGGAAGTTAATCAACGATATGTACTAATATCAACGATGGACGTTGACATCACCAGAAGGGTATATAACACTGTCATTTAAAAAGAAGCATGTAACCATAACATGCCCAGCGTTCGGAAGTTGACGAGGCTGCAATCAGAAGTTGAAGAAGCTGCAAGTATATGTCATGATACTGTTATTCACACAAACGTTAAGTACCAATCTAAGATACACCTGTACCATCTTTTCTCTCTATCTTTACGATAAGTATTTAAATAACAGAAGAGTGAATGTCAATACTTGTTACTGGTAACAAGGAATGTTATAGATAAGTTCTGTATTGACTGAGTGACTGTTGGAATGAAATAAACAGTGTACCGCTGTGTTATGGATGGCCCCTAACTGTGTACAGCGATGTCAGCGATGGCCACAAAAGGTGCGTTCACGATAGACATGCACAGCATAAACAATGTCAAGGATAGATTTAAACAGTGTATAGCAGTGTCCAGCAGGATGGACATAAACACCATGTAGCAATGTCCTGGATGGACGTAAACAGTATACAACAATATCACAGATGTATTTACACCGTGTACAACAATGTCCACGAACGAGGGACATCCACAGCGTAAGCAATGTTAGGGATAAATTAAAGCAGTGCGTAACCGTGTTCAGGACAGACCTACACACTGTAGCAATGTGAAGGATCGCCTTAAATGGTGTTTACAAACAATGTTGAGGATGGATTTACATACAGTACAACAATGTCGAGGATGGACTTACATACAGTACAACAATGTCGAGGATGGACTTACATACAGTACAACAATGTCGAGGATGGACTTACATGCAGTACAACAATGTCGAGGATGGACTTACATACAGTACAACAATGTCGAGGATGGACTTACATACAGTACAACAATGTTGAGGATGGACTTACATACAGTACAACAATGACGAGGATGGCTTACATACAGTACAACAATGTCGAGGATGGACTTACATGCAGTACAACAATGTCGAGGATGTACTTACATACAGTACAACAATGTCGAGGATGGATTTACATACAGTACAACAATGTTGAGGATGGACTTACATACAGTACAACAATGTCGAGGATGGCTTAGATGCAGTACAACAATGTCGAGGATGGCTTACATGCAGTACAACAATGTCGAGGATGGACTTACATACAGTACAACAATGTCGAGGATGGACTTACACACAGTACAACAATGTCGAGGGTGGACTTACATGCAGTACAACAATGTCGAAGATGGACTTACATACAGTACAACAATGTCGAGGATGGACTTACATACAGTAAAATAATGTCGAGGATAGATTTACATACAGTACAAAAATGTCGAGGATGGAGTTACATACAGTACAACAATGTTGAGGATGGACTTACATACAGTACAACAATGTCGAGGATGGACTTACATGCAGTACAACAATGTTGAGGATGGACTTACATACAGTACAACAATGTTGAGGATGGACTTACATACAGTACAACAATGTCGAGGATGGCTTACATGCAGTACAACAATGTCGAGGATGGACTTACATACAGTACAACAATGTCGAGGATGGACTTACACACAGTACAACAATGTCGAGGGTGGACTTACATACAGTACAACAATGTCGAGGATGGACTTACATACAGTACAACAATGTCGAGGATAGATTTACATACAGTACAAAAATGTCGAGGATGGAGTTACATACAGTACAACAATGTTGAGGATGGACTTACATACAGTACAACAATGTCGAGGATGGACTTACATGCAGTACAACAATGTTGAGGATGGACTTACATACAGTACAACAATGTTGAGGATGGACTTACATACAGTACAACAATGTCGAGGATGGCTTACATGCAGTACAACAATGTCGAGGATGGACTTACATACAGTACAACAATGTCGAGGATGGACTTACACACATTACAACAATGTCGAGGGTGGACTTACATACAGTACAACAATGTCGAGGATGGACTTACATACAGTACAACAATGTCGAGGGTGGACTTACATGCAGTACAACAATGTCGAAGATGGACTTACATACAGTACAACAATGTCGAGGATGGACTTACATACAGTAAAATAATGTCGAGGATAGATTTACATACAGTACAAAAATGTCGAGGATGGAGTTACATACAGTACAACAATGTTGAGGATGGACTTACATACAGTACAACAATGTCGAGGATGGACTTACATGCAGTACAACAATGTTGAGGATGGACTTACAAACAGTACAGCAATGCATTGGATGGACTTACATACAGTACAAGAATGTTGAGGATGGACTTATATACAGTACAACAATGTTGAGGATGGACTTACATACAGTATAACAATGTTGAGGATGGACTTACATATAGTACAACAATGTTGAGGATGGACTTACATACAGTACAACAATGTTGAGGATGGACTTACATACAGTACAACAATGTCGAGGATGGATTTACACACAGTACAATAATGTCGAGGATGGATTTACACACAGTACAACAATGTCGAGGATGGACTTACATACAGTACAACAATGTCGAGGATGGACTGACATACAGTACAACAATGTCGAGGATGGACTTACATACAGTACAACAATGTCGAGGATTTATTTACATACAGTACAACAATGTTGAGGATGGACTTACATACAGTACAACAATGTCGAGGGTGGATTTACATACAGTACAACAATGTTGAGGATGGACTTACATACCGTACAACAATGTCGAAGATGGACTTACATACAGTACAACAATGTCGAGGATGGATTTACATACAGTACAACAATGTCGAGGATGGACTTACATACAGTACAACAATGTCGATGAAGGATTTACATACAGTAGAACAATGTCGAGGATGGACTTACATACAGTACAACAATGTCGAGGATGGACTTACATACAGAACAACAATGTCGAGGATGGATTTACATACAGTACAACAATGTCGAGGATGGACTTACATACAGTAAAACAATGTTGTAGGTGGACTTACATACAGTACAACAATGTTGTAGATGGACTTACATACAGTACAACAATGTCGAGGATGGATTTACATACAGTACAACAATGTCGAGGATGGATTTGCATACAGTACAACAAAGTTGAGGATGGATTTACATTCAGTACAACAATGTCGAGGATGGACTTACATACAGTACAACAATGTCGAGGACGGATTTACAGTAAAACAATGTCGAGGATGCACTTTCACAACATAGGCTATGGCACTGGCGACTGTGTCTAACAATGTCAGGGACGATTTTAAGAGGCGTTTAACAATGTCCACGATGGACATACGCAATGCAGACTATAACAATGTCGAGGATGAGCCGCGAATGTGTATAACAATGTTATGGATGGTCTTCAGGCTTAATGTGTGCAATAATGTAACCGATGGATATAAACAGTTTATGGCACTGTTAAGAATATTAACCAATGTTGTGGCCTATGCGTAGAGACAGCGCGGTGTAACGTAGACGTGACAGGAAGTCGATGAGTCAACACAGCAACAGCAGCGAATCTCGCCCCGCACATACAAGTTGCACCCGTCACTAATAAGCCAGTTCAGAGTTCCGACTACGCGTGCGCTAACGCACTTGTGACGCTTTCGGGTCAGAGTGCAATCGACATAAACAGTCATTGACAACGCAGCCATCTTCTGTTATTTATGCGATGCAAACGCAAACTATTGTCATGTATGAAGCTATTAGCACACTAGGTCCATTCGGGGAGTAACTCACGGGTACATATGTCGGACATGGTGTATTACATTATAGTAGATAGAGTGTATATTGCATATTTAGGGAACTTCTTGAGCTAAATACACCAATGATGACTGAAACCAGTGTTTTAAAATGTGCATTACTTTTAAAGTTTTGTAATTATATAACTTTATTTCCATCATACAATGGCCATTTTATTTGTTATCGAAACAGGAGTTCGACAGAAACAAATTCAATATCTTTTACTCTAAATGATGGGCAGAACAAATAATTATTGCACTCCCAGTGCAAAATAAAACATGCAATATATCTTAAATATTTTGTCGACAATAGAGTTATGCTCTTTATAGATCTACATTTTTCAAACTAAAATTAAACCTTATGTAGATAGGAAAGTACATAACCACTTATCCTATTTTAATATCATAAATTGCTTTATTCCTGTATAATGTATTTTTACTGCTTATGGAAATAGCAGCTGGATTTATGGTGCAAATAAAATGGTTTCGTTATTGAATGTTTCTCGGCTTCGGTAAGTTTCTGTTATGTAAACATTTAATTAAAGTGATAATACCATAGTTTTTATATTTCAACAAAACAATGTCAATCATTCGTCTGTCATGAACTGTCGCTATGTTCATTCTCCGCTTATTCCATATATTTTCCATCTTTTCTTTGCTGAATCTGTGACATAAACAGCAACTGCTCGACGTTTTTTTAATTTTAATTTTATCGGTCACGACTATGGCAAATCCATATACACACATGTTGATGACGTATTTCTTGCATCTATTAACTCGGCGTAGCTAATCGAAGTCTGACGGAAATTCCCGAATTTTCATGAGCATGCCTTATACGGATCGTGAAGGTGGGTCAAAGTAGAAACTCAGCGTACGCGGAGTTATTTTTTCGATATATTGTCAGGGTCATTAGTGATTAATAAAACATAATTCTTATGAAATAAAGGCATATAATTACATGAAATAATCATATTACCAGGATTACCTAATAATTGAATCCTTTTAACTATTTTATAATTAAAGCAACCCCTTGAGTGGCCATCCGCCTAACGAGAAAACCCCTGTTTTTGCAATTTACGCTTTCTGTTTGGCATTCAGACGAGCTACGCAGTATTGATGGGCGCGACTACTTTACGTTAAAAGGCTTTGTGTATATTCAAAACGTTTGCGTATCCATACTTATATATAAATTAATATATTTATCTTCTATATAATGTACTGTGCGAAAGGTAGGTGTCTGACTGAGTGTCCCCTATACAGCGGTCACCATTCTTTTACGGCTAAACTGCATTTGCCGAAGGGTTGCCCACTCAAGAGGGGAACTACAGTATCACAATTTTTCAAGCAGAATACCGGTGTTTGACTATGTCTTTTACAGAACATTATTTTCGGGTATCGTATACCGACACCGCAACACAATAACACAAGTCCTACTTGAGACACAATCAAGTCCGTCCAGGTAACAACATGGTGTTCCACACTGTGGCGAGATTAAATTATACCTAATACAATTATACACATCTAAATTATTCAACAGGATCTTCAGCTGTGAGGCATGTATCATCGACGACAGTTCAACAAGAGTAGTAGGCCTAGGGCGAAGGGCGAAGGGCTACACGACAGTCTGGACAAACACCCATTGGTCCCAACGGCAGGTTGGGAGTCGATCTAAACAATGCAGTTGATTTGCTTTTAATGAACACCGGAGACAACATGACGACAGCCGCGTTTGAACCGCAGATGTACAGACATGCGGAGAGAGCCCGGCAGGTGTGCTAATGTAGCAGGTAACAGG
>OZ023213.1:36142349-36536292 GCA_963995525.1 Escarpia spicata
ACTTCGGCGATGCACAACGCAGCTGCCGCACAGATCGGCATCAAAGCAAACCGAATGCGACATCGAACGTGACACATGGTCTAGATGCACACGGCGATACGGCACTGCAAGCGGTAACATGACCGCCGCTCGGGTCAGGTTGATGCCAGTGCTGCCTCGAGTCTCGTCCTCATCAGCGACAGAGATGCCAGGCGTCAGACGGCTTGCACTCGGACTCGCTAACTCGATTGCCGCGTTCTAATGGACGTCAACAGCGCGCAGTGGTCGCGACCGGTGTCGTTTATCGGTCTCCGAGAGCCGATCAACGTGGCTACGTTGTCCGGCAGGGCGTCCGTCGCTCTCGTGGCCGGTTAAACCCGTCGACGATCGCCGGATTATCAGCTAGCGTCGCCGGACACGGGCGGCGACAGCATATTATTCACCGCGCGCGCCGAGTCAATGCGGTTGTTTTCGACTTGTCGGATGCGGGAAGGTTTATGCTGATGGTGGACCGGTGAAGAAGAGCCATCGACGGCAGCATGTCGAGTGTTCTGGCTTCCGCTGGATTGCGCCTGTCGTACGTTGACTTCCCGCCCCGCTGTGCCGGAGCTGGCGGCATCATATGTGCCCCGGAGTATGAGCGATTCGAGTGAGTATTCCATTCTCTCCGTACATAGTTAAAGGTTGGTTCTCTGTTCCGCTACCTGGAATCAGTGAGGGTGATCACAGACAGATCCATGGGGGCTGGGGGGCATGTCCCCAGTTTGACCGTTGGAATTTCTTTTGGCACAGGCCCGCGTTAGCGTGACATGCCCCCTAAGCCTTCAAGTGTTTATATTTTTGGCAAAAAGTGTTGGTATTTTAGCTGGCTTCAAGAGGGTGCAAATGATGATTATTTTACAGTTTCAAGGTTGGTATTTTGGCGAGCTTTAGGGAAGGGTGCAATTGGAGGTTTTTGGCGAGCCTCTCAAGTGTTCTTATTTTGGCTAGCCTCAGGGAGTGTTTTGTCCCCGCCCTCGGCCATTCTACCCTGCCTGGATCTGCCCCTGGTGATAATTGTTCAGACCAGACGCAGTTTGCTGAATTCGTTTGCTGGAATATGTGAACTTTGTGGTTAAACCACCCGACGTCCGTTGTATTGTCAATGTTGTTCTTTATAATACGAATGTTCATTCAAATTGTCAATCCAGTTTAAGGTTTTTTATTAAACGTAAATGTACTGACAGTATACCGTCAACATAGTTTTTCAAGTCTTAAGAACGTTATATGAATTACTGTAAAAAGATGAACAAATAACCTCCTTTTAAACATGTGTGCACTAACAGTATATCGTGTGTTTGACACGTCCGTGCAATTAACAAAACATATGCTAAATGCAAAATTATCTTATTGGTTCTTATTAACATTAGGCTTGTGGATGAACAGACGAGTGTGCACTGTGCCGTGGTGATCACAATACCTGGAAGCAACAGGTTTTGCTAGGAATTCTATGCATATCTTTATTCGCAGAATCATAGATGATTAACTATCTTGTATTATATACAACATGCGTGCACGCCCATACACCGTGCGTGCACGCCCATACACTTTGTGTGCACGCCCATACACCGTGCGTGCACGCACTCCACCCCTTGCACTGATTCAATCAGAAAGAAAGATCACTTTAGGGAGATGGAAATGAGAAAATGTGTGAGTGAAGTGAGTGAGTGAGTGAAGTGAGTGAGTGAGTGAATGAAGTAAGTGAGTGAGTGAGTGAGTGAGTGAGTGAGTGAGTGAGTGAGTGAGTGAGTGAGTGAGTGAGTGAGTGAGTGAGTGAGTGAGTGAGTGAGTGAGTGAGTGAGTGAGTGAGTGAGTGAGTGAGTGAGTGAGTGAGTGAGTGAGTGAGTGAGTGAGTGAGTGAGTGAGTGAGTGAGTGAGTGAGTGAGTGAGTGAGTGAGTGCGCGAACGAGCGAGCAAGCGAGCGAGCGAATGAGTGAGCCATTGAATAGACACAGCACAGCATACAGCCATCGTTATGTTCATGTAGCGTTCAATTTACACTGCATATCCCTAACCCTAGCCATAACCATACTCCAAGATCACGCATAATCCCGAATACGATGTGTACAATGCCCAACTAGTGCGCAACACATGCCTTACTGATGCTGACGACCACCATTGTTCACTTGGGTGTTGCCCGGTGAGCGCACGTGTTGTATGTTTCTGTATCAGAGTATACAGTCGTGTGTGTTAGACTTGTATATTGTAAAGACAAAGTGTAACCAAATGTCAGTACGTTGCCGAGTGAGGACAGTTTTCCCGTCACGTCAGCCAATACTTATACCATGGTGTGTCCTTTCATAGCAATCGTTTTTATTAATTTGTTACTACATTGCCTTGACAGCTTTGACATTCTCTCGTCGTGGCCGCCTCCGTTTCGTAGGAAACGTTTTTATTAATTTGCCACCACTTTGCCTGCGTGTTGATATTAATATCTTGCGACCGCAAAGGCGAACGTCAGGCGTTTGGTGCATTTAACGCGCGTGCGTTGATGAAAGTCCGGTTATTGAGAAGTCTCCGAGATTAACGATCTTAAGCGATTGTCAGATCGGCGACAACTCGATCCAACTGAGGCGTCGGTAATCTCGCAGATCTATCATCCTTTCTTGATATGGACAAATCGATTTTTTTTGCTGTGAAACATTGATGAAGGGGTACGTTTCCTTGGTGTTTGCACAAAAGGTCTTCAAATGCATTTCCAAAGCATACGCAAAACTAGCTAAGTCGCTGCATATTACTATTTATGATAAATAGTGTGTGTACGTATGAGCGTGCGTGTGTGTGCGTGTGCGCGTGTGTGCGTGTGTACTTGTGTGCGTTTGTGCGTGTGTGCGTGTGTCCGTGTGTGCGTGTGTGTGCACGCATATGTGCGTGTTTTACAAACAGTAATGTAATAATCAACCAGTAATGTAATAGTCGACCAGTAATGTAATAACAACGACCAGTAATGACATAATCGACCAGTGATGTAATAACGGCCAGTAACGAAATAACAACGACCAGTAATTAAATAATCGACGAGTAATGTAATAACGACCAGTAATGTAATAACAACGATCAGTAATGTAATAATCGACCAGTAATGTAGTAACGACCAGTAATATAATAAAACCGATGAAGATTATTATGACGACGATGATGTAGATTATGATGATGATGTTAGTAATGATGATGAAGACGGCGATAATGAGAATCATAAATGATTATGATTATAAGGAGGAGGGAGATGAAGACAATGAAGGCGCCATCTGAGTGATGAAGACGACGATGATTATGAATAAGATGACGACGACGAAGACGATGATGATTATAACTATTACGTTGAACAGGACGACGATAATGACACCCTTAACCTTATACTCCTCCTCACGTCATCATCGTGTTACCCTTACAAAGGCTAGCCATGCAAGCCAAATATAGGGTAATTTCAAACAACTTAGGGGAAATCTCTAAATGTAATGTTAATGACTGATACATTAACATTACTAGAAGCTAACTGGTAATCTCAAAATAGTAAAATAAGGATCCGCGGAAACAATTCAAGACGTAATCTTAAAACATGAGTTAAGGGTAATCTGAATCAACAACAATCTTCATCTAAACAATGACGGGAACTACACTGTTTTAAAATATGACTAAGAGTAAAGGATTATATCAAACATAATATAAAGAATAATTTTAAAAGGAGTCATGTAATTAAGAGGTAATTAAATAATTAATTAGATGATCAGATTAACACATTGCGGGCCATCTAATAGATTTAACAAGATTGCCGTCTAGAGCTTATAGACGGCTTAATGCGGACATTAAGCCTTTGGCTTATCGAGAGTCCAACAATTTTCCAACTACGTATAACCCACCCTCGCCAGATAGGTGTAAATTTTATTTTTGAACATATTCACACTGCTAGCATTAACACAATCATCAGATAATTTGTTCCCGACACTTATTGTCCTCTGTGAGAAATAGTACTTTCTCATACCCAACCTACACTGTTCCTTGACTAATGCTGCATTGTGCCCTCTGGTTATACTGCCTTCTGTCAGTTTGAAGACATATTTCTATCAATGCCCTCATAGCCATTCAATGTCTTAAACAATTATATTTGGTCTCCTCTTAGTCTCCTAATCTCTTGTGTTGCCAACCCACAATCTAATAGGCATCTTTTATAACTAAGACCTTTCAGTTCACGAATCAGCTTAGTTGCTCTTCGTTGTACTCTTTCTAGCTTATCTAAGTCCTTATTACGATATGGCCTCCATGCTTGTATACAATATTCCAAATGTGGCCTAACTGTTATGTTGTACAGAGGTACAATTAGCTGTTTTTTCTTATATGTTTTATTTCTCCTAATTAACCCTAGTATTTGGTTACCCTTTGAAGCAGCAATTCCACATTGGTCCGAAACTTTCATGTCAGTACTAACTGTTACTCCTTTTCAGACCATTTGACCAATTTGGCTAGATGTAAAGTGTGTTTATTTGTATATGTTCTAACTGTTCTAAACACTATTGTATCGCCTGCGAATTTAAGTACTTTCTTGATGCATCATCATCCAAATCATTTATATATATCAAGAATAATATACGTCCCAACACCGACCCCTGTGGCACTCCACCCAAAACTGGTTTCCCGTTTGAAATCTCCCCTCTACTATTACTCTCTGTCTTCTGTCTGTAAACCTTGTTTGTATCCAACTGATCACACCATCCCCTATACCATGGGCTGTTAGTTTCAGTAACAATCTTTGATGTGGCACTTTATCAAATGCTTTCTGAAAATCTAAGTAGACAACATCCACCGGTGAACCATCATCTACCCACTTTGTAATTTCTTCTAAAAAAACACACGGGATTGGTTAGACGAGACCTAGCTTTTAGGAACCCATGTTGAGATTCATTTATTAATTTGTGTTTTACAAGGAATTTTACCACGTGGTCTCTAATAAGCGTTTCTTATAATTTGCATAAAATTGATGTTAAATTCACTGGTCTGTAATTATCTGTCTTGCTCCTCGATCCCTTTTTAAATAATGGTATACTGTTTTCTTCTTTCCAGTCTAGTGGAACGATTCCCTCTTTAAGTGACAAGTTAATAAATCATGTGGTCTTCTCGAGACAAAAATTAACTAAGGGGCCATAAAAAAATGGGTGTTGAGGATGATATGGTTATGATGATGATGGTGGTTATGATGACGATTATGGTGTCGGTGTTGTTGTTGATGATGATGATGATGCTAGTAATGATCTTAGTGAAGCATGTGATGATTATTATAACTATGATGACGACGACGATGAGGAGGAGGATGACAACGATGTCGACGGTGATGGTTATAATTATTACGATGATGAGTACAACAACAATGACATCCTTAACCTCCTCCTCCACCTCCTTCCCCTCCTGTTTCCTGGGTGAACACATGGAACCCAGTTCACGTAACCTTTCAGATAACGTAGTAACCACATGTCGGCAAACAGTAGGACCGAATCAGGCAGTGGTGTTAAGAAGGGGGTCATTAAAAAGGATCACCTCAACAAATGAAAGCAGTAATCTACACTAAATTATGGGATTATCTTAACACAAGGGTCATTAGAACATATTTACAATTTACATACTTGATAAAATTAAGTGGTCATCTCAAACAACTTAGGGGAATTCTCAGAATGCAATGTTAATGAGAGATATTATAACATTATTAGAAACGAAAGGATAATCTCAAAAAAATAAAACAGGGATCAGCTGAAACAATTAAGGGGTAATCTCATAAAACATGAAGTAATAATAATAATAATGTTTTTATTTCAGACAAAAATCCATATGTACATACAATACAAGTAAATAAAACATACAAAGGTACAGACACACATGAAATAAAATAGATGGTTAATAAAATATATATATAAAATGTGCGTTCAACTTTAAGTATACAATTGGATGGTTCAACATTTAAACATAAGACTTCTAAAATGTATATCGGTATAAAATAATTCACAAAAACTGGATTTTCAGACTGTTGAAGACGACATATTAAGCTATATATATGGATGAACCCGTACGTTCATTAAAACATTTTTACACAGTTTGTAGCAAACATAAAACTTGCACTACAGCGTGATGAGAAATTGTGTAAAATTCTAAAACTGTTGTTATAGGCAACAGTAATACCTTTCAAACTCTGTTTTTTTTTATTTACACCAAAGTCTTGAGGTGTACATAGTACCACAATGAGAGAGAAATAGATAAGTTTTAATGTTAGAGCTGCAACAGCGAAATGTTCGTGCTAAGACTTTGGCCTGAGCATAATAGCCATCTTTTCTGTCTGGCAATGTCGTCATCGTCAGTAAGATTATTGTTAATTATATGACCCAGATATTTGCATTTAATAGTGTGAGGTAATGGACGATTATTGAGAGTGACAGGATGAATATTGTTTTATGTCCTGAGGTTTGTTGTCAATAACCATACAATATGTTGTCAGCATTATATGTTATGTTAAACATTTCGCCATACTTGGCACAACAATCTGTTAGTTTTCTCAACCCAGAAACACTAGGTGAAAAAATACTGAGATCAACTGCATACATCAAACGATTTATTATGGTGCCTGCACGAAGACGTACAATTTGTAATTTGTTAAGATTTACACTTAAGTCATCCATGTACACATTAAAAAGGTGGGAAGAAAGGATTCCACCTTGTTTAACACCATTTGAGACAGTAAAAAATCGAGAAAAGCTCTGACACCATCTGACATTTCTGGGTACTGTACCAGTGATACGAAATGCGCACATGAAAGCACGACAGCCACGGTCAATTAGTTTAGTGAATAGCTTGCTATGGTTCACTTTGTCGAAGGCTTTGGAGGCATTCAGCATAGAGACATACATAGAAGAGCCATTCACTATGTAGTGTCGAAAAAAGTTCTTTTAATAGACATATGAGCATCTCAGTTGAGTGATGCTTTTTAACTCCAAACTGGTTGGCACATGTTGTGAAGAAAATGGTAGCCCTTGATAACATTAAATATTCAAATAATTTACTAGCAATTGTTGCAAGAGCAATAGGTCTGTAATTATTGTTATCAGACAAAATCACCAGCTTTGTTTTTAATTATTGGAGCTATTATTGTGACCATCATAGCATCAAGTAAAGACCCATGAATTAACAAGCTGCTGAATAGCAGTGACATATAAACATGCAGTTTTTCATTAGCATACTTAAAATGTTCATTACTTATACAGTCATAACCAGGAGCTTTTTCTGTAGGCATCACCTGAATTATTTCTTGTATTTCTTTAGCATCAACCATCATTTTATCATTAAATTGCATATTGCTGCAATACATGTCAATCTTTTTAGTATGTGTTGGAGAGCCAGGTACAGGATTAAGTAGAGACTGGTAGTGATGAAGCCACATATTCTTTACATTTTCAGCACCACATGCACCGCCATCATTGCTAGAATTTAGCAACTTGGCATTGTTAATTTTTTGATATCTTTCCAGAAGATTTTACAGTCATTACTACTTAGTTTTGAAGCAAGTCGTTCGGCTTTAAGGGCTTCAGCATTTTTTCACATAGTATTTTATTATGTTTAAGACTCTCTGGTAACCTGGTGGTTGAGTCTCTGACCATATCATTCCAACCAAGAACGGCATGCTTCGAAGACATGTTATGCGTCTTAGTAGGTATTATTTCATAGGCATCCCTGAGTGAAGTAATACTGTCTTCATAAAATTTGCATAGCAGTATACGAAGGGCTTCATCATTACAATTCGGGTCGGTACAGCGTAAAACATCATGAGGTACGTCAATGGCAGATAAAAGCACACTGGTTTGAGTGTAATAGTTGTGAAGGTCTTGGTGAGTGGCAGCCCCCCCCCCCCCACATAGGACAAGGCTGTCGAATTTGCTCCTGAGTGGATGCTTCAGAAGTAGGTAATAAGTTGACAGATACGGTAAAGCAGGTAGGTGGTCAGAAGAGACACAATCATAATTAACTACCATATCAGAGATTGATGAGTGACTGGAGTGAGTGCTGAGCACATGGTCCAGCCAGTTCCTTGAGCCATGAGCATCACTAACGTAAGTAAAAGCATCAGAAGGGAGACACTTAATACCACTTGGAATGAGGTGACATTCATTAATAAAAACATTGACAAGTGTCGAAAACAGACTGGGCTTGTTAATTTCCGCATTAAAATCCCCAATGATGAATACGTTAGTTAATTCAAATGAATCGCTTATCGCCTGTATCTTGCCTAAAAAAGCTTGATATTCATCGAAATTGTCATCACTCTGATACGGTAAATATACGTTAAGAATCAGAATAGTGGCATTAGACGACCAAGGAGTCTTTTCTCATCGTCGTAAATTATAGGTTCAGTAAATGGGTCGAGTGAACGTCTCCATAAAAAGCAAAGCCCGCTATGAGGGCGTCCACTCAAACCATCAAAAAAATCAATAGAACTAATACCTCTGGCATTGAAATCAGGATGAACAGAATTTAGGTAGGAAAGGCACTGTTCAGAAAGCCAATGTTCTTGCACTGCAAGAATATCACAGGATTTTAAAATGTTAAGCACGTCGTAAGCACTGTTCCGTATGCTTCTAGCATTAAATGAAGCAATGCGGAGTTGACAGTTTACAGGTGAGTCGAATCTGTTGTTGTGTGCTTCCTAGGCGGGAAGTACCGTCCAATCTTCGTTCCAGCAGGCCAGATATTGGCATCATAGAGTAAGTTCGGTTTAGCAATGTCCACACAGAGTTTGAAGGATAAATAAGAGTCATGTTTAGTTGGTAAGCGTTCACATGAGCATTTCATGTTCAAAGTAGTTGTCACATAAGTAGAAATTTCGGCACAAGTTGTGTCTAGGTGAAATCCTGTTAAGAAGTATTCAACAGATATAAGTCGAACAGAGCACATTTGAGTCCGCACTTGGTAGAATTGCCAGTAGTCGTGATATGTGGTTTATATTTAGAGGAGGACGGCTTGGACGTGTTGGAGAAGGCCGACTTGGACGTTTGTTTGGCATTTCTTGCGACAACCACGGTCCACAGTGGTGGAGGAGTAGAATTACCCGTGGTTGATGTTGATTGTGGTAGAACGGTTGACACATCATCAGCAGCAGGTTGCGGGGTTGACACAGCAGCATCGGCGGGTCGTGATGTTGATACAGCATCAGCGGCGGGTCGTGATGTTGATACAGCATCAGCGGCGGGTCGTGATGTTGATATAGCAGCAGTAGCGGCGGGTCGCGATGTTGATACAGCAGCAGTAGCAGCGGGTCGTAATGTTGATACAGCAGCAGTAGCGGCGGGTCGTGATGTTGATACAGCAGCAGTAGCGGCGGGTCGTGATGTTGATACAGCAGCAGTAGCGGCGGGTCGTGGGGTTGATACAGCAGCAGCAGCGGCGGGTTGTGAAGTTGTAGTGCGAGCGGGTTAGGTCACACGTTGTATTGCTGGTATAAGTGACGACACCAGCGTAGAAATTTGCTAAAATAAATTAAAGGGTAATCTCAATTAAATAAAAAGGTTCATCTAAACGATAACGGGAATCTAAATGTCTTAAAATATGACTAAAATTAAGGGATCATATAAAACACAATTTATAAAATAGTTTTAAAAAGGAGTCACTAAGAGGTATTTTCATAATGAACTAGCTAATCATATCAAAACATTGCGGGTCATCAAAACCAGTAGTAGGGTGTCTAAGGGATAGTACCGTTATTTGCCGGATAAAAGCATGAAAATTGGACCATATATGTAAAATTCCATGACGAATCCGACTAAATGGGGCTCCACGTCATATTTTGTGTCTTTGAACTTGAATTTCAAGGTCAAATGTTACTGAACGTGAAATATAACTTGTTTCAATACCATATGTATTTTTGTATATAATATGTACGAATGTATGTGTGTAATTATGTATGTATGCATGTATGTGTGCAGGTATGTGTGTCCATGACCTTGAATGTCAAGGTAAATTTTTTGTTGACCCAAAACATCGGTGTTTTTGTTTATATGAATATATGCGTGTAATTTTGTGTTCATGTAAGTATATATATATGTGAAAGTATGTATGTTATTTACCCTAAATGTCAAGGTCAAATATTACTGAAAGTTATATATATATATACATATATATATATATATATTAAATCTCAATTAAATAAAAAGGTTCATCTACACGATAACGGGAACCTAAATGTCTTAAAATATGGGATCATATAAAACACAATTTATAAAATAGTTTTTAAAAGGAGTTACTAAGACGTATTTTCATAATGAACTAGCTAATCATATCAAAACATTGCGGGTCATGCCATGACGAATCCGACTAAATGTGTCTTTGAACTTGAATTTCAAGATCAAATGTTACTGAAAGTGAAATATAACTTGTTTCAATACCATATGTATTTTTGTATATAATTGTGTATATATATATATATATTCAATAACGTTGTATGAATGTATGTGTGCATTTATTCATGCATGCTACACACAACACACACACACACACACACACACACACACACACACACACACACACACACACACACACATACACATTTCCGCGTGTGCGTGGCTATACTATATTAGTAAATATATTTCTAAGTATTGTTTTTATATTTTTATTTCCTCGCCCAAGCCAAAATTAATCACTTGTCACTTCTCGACACAGAAACACGTGCAAAGATCTGTGCACGGCAGGCCAGCTAATAAATTGTCACTTCTCGACACATGAAAACGTGCAAAGGTCCGTGCACGGCAGGCCAGCTCTTTTGAGCACGTGCAGTGCGCAGCACAAGGCTTTCCTATTTTACATCGACACCGCAAAAGCTCCCAGCACGCCTTGGTAGCTTCAGGGAGCGTTGACCAAAGAGGAGACCATCTCCTATCCTCGAACGTTCATCCAAAGTCCGGGAAACGGCACATCCGGCTGAGCCACGGAACTCATAGACCATATACTTGCCAGGTAGATACTGCGCATGACGTATTGCAGCAATGCATCCTCTGTTGGTGGTAGACGATCCAAGGCGCAGTTTTTCTTAGTGAAACATTCTCGTCTTGCCTCATTAACAGACGTTGCTGCACTTGACGTGTCATACATTGTGATGACGAACTTCTCCATCAACTTAAATTCTAGACTAGCCACATCTAACTTGGCTAACGATTACCTCGCTGTGGTTGCAAATGCCTCTATCACACCAGGAACTTCAGACCAAGCCGACCTTTTCCCCGCGCCATGAAAAGCTGAAACTACATCACAGTAAGTCATGGCATGGAACATCAGGAGTCCATTAGCCTTCCGCTCTCTAAGGCTGTCAGAAACAGTGTTGACGTGTATGTTTCTGAAGTTTCGCCCTCTTCTGAATGCCACCTACAGTTGGACGTTACCGATGGTCGTTGTCACACAGAAGATGACGACAACATCCGTGTCTACATGGCGCACCACGTCTGTCTTCGCCCCTTGCTGAAGAGCATGTAGTGAGTGGTATATTGCACGCCTGTCTGCCTCTTCGTGGGAACACAATTCATCCATGACTGTCCCATGAGCAACTACACTGTCTCCAGTTGTCACGCACACCACCTTGTCTTCTGGCCAATGCTCCGTCTGGATTGTTTATCCAAGAAACTTGAAAAGATCATCCTTGTTTTTTGAGTCACGCAGGAACTCTGACCATTTCTTTGGAACCTTGGCTTGCTTTGTACCTCGCACTCTTCCACCGTGTCCGCTGGTATCGACACATTTGTCCCACACAATGTCCAACCTCGAAGTCGATTCACGTTCCCTCTTGGTGAATGGTATGAACACTTGCTCGGCGTATTCCTGGAACGTTGCGCAGCCTGTGCGGGTCAGCATGTGAGTTAGGACAGGTCCTTCAAAAACTTTGTGTCTACAAATGGAGGAGCCTCGGTTCGGTCGGGAACATCAAGACAAGACAGCAGGTCCGATTTTGTACCAAACCTCACTTCCCCAAATTGTGACAGAGGGGGCGGGAAAGATTGGTTCTCGTGCACACAAAAACACAGCGGGGTCGCCGTCGCGGACTTTGTTTGCAATATATAACTTGCCAAACAGTGATGCGTTTGCTTTGATGTTCGGCAGCTGCGTGCCTTTCTTCTCGCCTCGTGTGAACATCGTCAACGCTGCATGGGGCATGTTCTCCAGGTGCACGCTGACCCGTAGACTGTAGGTTCATATGGTCGAGGCTGAAGAACATGAACACAAGTGCTTCCGTGCAGGCGACATAGAGCTCAAAGTTCTTCTCTCGATACGCCCTGACGAAGATGAGCACAAGTTTCTCCATCCGCAAGATGAAATCATAGAAGGCGAAAGTTGGGAAACATGTGTCTTCTTCGCCCTCCATGCTTCTTTCTCGTTCGCCTCACCGGCACTCTTGGCCGCATCAACGGCCTCTTTCTGTAGTACGGCCAAATCAGCTGCCGTGAATTGGTGAGCATGTCGCGTTCTAGTAATATGCGCAACTTCCAGGAAGGTATCAGCTGTGCCCCGTCGCCGTTTCATGCATAACACTCTAATATCGCTCACATTTTGATCAAAGTCGTTGTAATATTTTCAAATGCGAGTATTTTTGGTAGTATTCATTTATCTATCATCACACAGTGAATATCTTAGCAGTGATTTGACTGACGATATATGATCAAATCGCAAACAACACGTGTAATTATGCATTTACTTTTAATAGCGTCTGGCATTGCGTTCGTCTCGAGTCTGGCAGGTGGCTGACAGCATCATCTACACGCTACTAATTTCCGTTCATTAATTTACCTATTTAGAAGTAGGTCTTGAAGTAAAACAAAATAGACTAACAAATAAACTTAGCTTGCATATATGCACAAAACAGCTGCCCTGCTGAAGAATACACATTTCCCTATCATTACCATTTGACCTTGACATCTTCAGGTTACTGACGTGTAATTTTGACATTCACGGTCAAGAACACAACATCAGATTTGGATCCGGCATGCATGCGTAAAAACAGCGATAGTACTGAAAAAATATGGGATGTTTTTGAAAAAACAAATGACCGTGACATTCAAGGTCATGTATATATACAAACATGCCCACATAGATGCATACATACATCATTATACACACACATTCGTACATATGTACAAAACAGTGGTGGTATTGAAACATATATATTTCACGTTCAGTAACATTTGACCTTGCAATTCAAGGTCAAGGACGCAAAATCTGACCTGGAGCCCCCTCTAAGCGGATTCGCCATGAAATTTTACATATATGGTCCAATGTTCATGCTTTTATCCGGCAAGTAACGATTCGGCCAAAAATTTGCCCTAACAAACCAGACTACAGGTGGTTTTATCGAAATAAAGTTAATTAAATGAAGGGGCCATCTCGTAAAAGAATGGGTATTCTCAAAACGCTAAGAATCGTTATAAAAAATTTAAGAAGTCATTAACAAATTAAAAAGCTGATTGTCGCAATAAATTTACTGACCATCTAAAAAAATAAAAGGGTCTTCTTAACAAAGTTAAGGAATCATATAAAAAGTGTAACTAGCCATTGACAATGAACCAGCTTATTGTCTCAATAAATAAACGGAACATTAAAAAATATACGTGTTTATTAAAAATAATTGTCTGATCGTCTCAACGCATTAAGGGGTGGTCAAGGCAATAAATGGTAATCTCTCAATAGAGGGATTGTCTCATAAAGGGTCACCACAATGTAAATTTTCATTAAAAAGAATAAGTTGATAGGCTTGACAACATAAGTGGTCTTAACATAATTATAAAGGGGCAGTCTCACAAATAAATGGATCCTGGTGTTGATTAAAAAGACCTGACTAAGCGTGACACGGCATTCTGGATCATCTCAAAACTTTAAGGGTTATTCTCATAAAATAATAAGTTTTTCTCAAAAAAATTAAACCGTTATTTCACGCACAAATGTAATTTTTCATTAAAAGAACTAAGTTCTGATGCTCTTTGCAGTGTGATATGATCGCCGAATGTTCAATTATGTTCCATATTTGTCAAGTAATCGTCAAGGTTATTGTCAACGAAATTTTGAAGAGGTGTTCCATTTGATGCGAAGGATATGCCCGAAGATCGATTTCTTGTCTACAGATGTGCACCGAACGCAGAATGCCAATTCCCTGTTATTGGTCCGTAATTGCCGCGCGGAATAGTTCAGCGCATCAGCGGCTGTGATTGTTTCGGTCGGCACTGGCGAACTGTTGTCCAACAAAGGACAAACTACTTTTTTGGCTTTGCGTCCATAATATATCTCAAACGGACTCTTCCAGCCCAGTTCTTCTTTCGGATCCTAATAGTAGCTCGTGGACCCAATGAACTCCCTTTCTCTTAAACCGTAGCAGTTCATACGCATTTTTTGGTCTAAACTGCCGATGCATTCTTTCGATTTTGACTTGACTTTGCGAATGGTATTACACTTTTTAATATGATTCCTTACTTTTGTTAAGAAGAACCTTTAATTTATTTGAGATGGTCCCTCTGTTCGCTGAGACAATCCGATCTTTAATTTGTTAATGACTTTTTACACACTTTGTAACGATTCTTAGCGTTTTTAGAAGACCCATTATTTTTACGATATAGCCCCTTAATTTAATTAACTTTATTTAGAAAAGACCACTTGTTTTTGATGACCCCGCAATGTGTTGATATGATCTGATTTCATTATTAAAGTACCCCTTAATGATGCCTTTTAAAATGAAGTATTCTTTAAATTATATTTTATATAATCCCTTAATCTCAGTCGTATTTTAAGACATTTAGGTTCCCGTTATCGTTTAGATGAACCTATTAGTTGATTGATAGTACCCTTAACTTCATGTATTATGAGATTACTCCTTAATTGTTTCAGCTGATCCCTATTTTATTATTTTGAGATTATCTTTCAGTTTCTAATAATCTTATAGTATCACTCATTAACATTGCATTTTGAATTTTTTTTGAGATGACCCCTTAATTTGATCAAATAATTATCAGGTAGGGCAATTGTAAATATACTTTAAGGTTTGTTAATTTATTAAGATAATCCCATAATTTAGTGTAGATTACACCTTTCATTTGTTGAGGTGACGATTTTTTAATGACCACCCTTCGTCTTAGCCACACTGTCTGATTTGGTCCAATTGTTTGCCGACATGTAGCTACTTCGTTACCTGGGAGGTTATGTGAACCGGGTTCCATGTGTTCTCCCAGAAAACAAGCGGCTGACTCGTTCTGAAAATTCCTCTTAAATATACATTAGTGAACGTCGACTGGATGCCAGCACGGCTAGCGGTTATAAGGGTGAACATGAGGATGTCGATGAAGATGAGGAGGAGGCTAAGAATGTCATTGTCGTTGCCCTAATCATCGTAATGATTATAACCATCATCGTCATCATCTTCCTCATAATAATTATCATCATTGTCGTCGTCATCATAGTCATAATAATCATCATCTTCATCACTAAGATGACGCCTTCATTGTGTTCATCGTCCTCTTGATAATCACCACAATCATTTGTCATCCTCATTATCACCGTCGTCATCATCATTAGTACCATCAACATCAACATCATCGATCATTATCATTATCAACAATAACAACAACACAGTCATCATAATCGTCATCATGACAAGCATCATCATCATCATCATAGCCACATCAGCAATAACACTCATTCGTTTTACGAGATGGCACATTAGTTTAATTAACTTTTTTCGACAAGACTACATGATTTTATTAGGTGACCCCAGAATGTGTTGCTATGATCATCTGGTTCATTATTATATTACCTTTTAAATTATTCTTTAAATTATTGTTGATATAATCTTTTACTGTTGGTCATATTTTAAAATATTTGGTTTCCCGTTATCTTATGGATGAGCCTTGCAATTGATTGAGATTACCCTTAACTTCATGTTTTGAGACTACCTCTTAATTGTTTCAGCTGATCCTTTTTTGATTATTTAAATATTACCTTTTTGCTTCCTAATAATGTTATAGTATCACTCATTAACATTGCATTTTTATATTACCCCTAAGTTGTTTGACCTTACCCGTTAATTGGCTAGCATGGCTAGGAAAAGAAAGTCATTGTTGTCGTCATGATCATCGTAATAATTATTACCGTCATCATCATTGTCGTCGTCATCTTATTCATAACCATCATCATCTTCGTCACTAAGATGGCGTCTTCATCGTCCTCCTCCGTATTATCATAAACATATATCATACTCATAATCACCGTCTTCCCTATCAGTACTAACATCATCATTATCTTTATCAACAACGCCGTCATTATAATCATCATCATAACTTTCATCACCACCTTCGTTAAAATAATTATCATCAGCAGAATCATCGTCATCATCATTAAGATGACCCCTTAATTGTCCTCGTCATCATCATCATAATCATTTATCATCCTCATTATCACTATCTGCATCATCACTACTAACATCATCATCGTAATCTCCATCATCGTCGTCATAATCATCATCATCATATGTGTTACATTACTGGTCGATTATTATATTACTTGTCGATTATTACAATACTGATCGTTGTTATTACATTACTGGTCGATTATTACATTACTGGTTGGTTATTACATTACTGGTTGGTTATTACATTACTGGTTGTAACATGCGTTAGTGTGCGTGTGAGCATGCATGCGTGCGCGTGTGTTTGTGTGATTTGTCATGTATAATTAATCGTCTAAAACGGAAGTTTTTAAAGTAATCCTTGAGACATTCCTAATTTACGGGGCTGAAAGAGGGTATGTCACAAAAAGCGTGCATGACCCATTGAATTGATGCTGCCCAGTACTATTGTGTAGATCACTCAGTCATTGGATTGATGCTGCCCACTACCAGGGATGCTGTGTACATGAGACGCTGAGTGATTTACACAGTAGTGGTGGGCCACTACTACTATGTAAATCACTCAGCGTCTCATGTACACAGCATAATGGCAAACACACACACACACACACACACACACACACACACACACACACACACACATATATATATATATATATATATATATATATATATATATATATAAACACCAGCGATCTCGGAGACATTGTGCCGGAGGCTAGCCCAATGTACAGGTCGCAGAAGTAATTGAGTGGTGAGATCTGGCTACTGGGCAAATAACGAATGGACAGAAAAGAGCATGTCCATCTTAATATAATTATATTAAGCTATTCGCGTTTAATTTAGGTATTATAGCAGTACCGACTTGACAACAGTATACGGGTGTCTAGATGACGACGACGACGGCGATGACGACGGCGATGATGATGATGATGATTATGAAACTTCGCTACAAATGTTGGTGTCATTGACCAAACAACGCCAACAACCTTTTGACCAAAGCGAACCTTCTGTTCTCCGGCATGCGACGGACACTCCAGCTATCAGCTGATGTATGTAATTAAAAAACTGTCCATACCCTAGTATACATTGGATTATCTTTAAAGTGGTACCACCGCATGTCGTGCTTAAGAGTAAAAACAGTGAGTTTTTTCAAAACGCTGAATCGATGACACCTTTATAGAAACATCCAGATGCGTTCCAGTCCCGATGCAATAATTTACAAACAACCAGACACACTAAATAAATAAAACTGCAAAAATGGTGTGACGCCTTACAAATAGATGTGCACAAAGAGGGTATTTGCCGATCACGGCCAGGGACATTTCAAAGCCGAGTGGCTTTTAGCTCTAATTGTATAACGAACACACAGGTTTTGCGTTGTGCACCGGGGACATGATAAATTGTCAGAGAAATAGGATATATTGCGGCCACGTCGGATCGGCAAAACAAAGATCAGTTGTAATATACTATTGAATGAGTTAGACTGCCGTATTCAACATGTAAAGCGCAGCGTATCAGAATCCCAATGGTAGTATTACCATTGAACCTAGTTGTATAGTTCAATATATCATGCAATCAACGATGGCGTTCTCAAAAACAACCTAATAGCTATAAATCCATTATGTAGTCGTATTCCCACCCCTGGAAAGGCCAGAGAAATAAAATGAAAACCCACAGCTAGCATTGGATAATGGTTGTATTTGATCCACGCATTATTTAAAGCTAGAAGCCGAAATACAATGTTTTCGTTCGTATCTTTGAAGGATAATTTTGCAAAAAAATACAAATCAATCCGTTATTCAAATATGATGCTATCTCGTTTTTGCAAATGCATTGGACATACAATTAAATAATTGTTGACCAGGCCAGTGAAAATTCTATGAAAAGGGTAGAGGTAGTTTGACAGTTACACACACCATTATTTACATAAGCATATTCACTGTTTAGCAAGTTATCCGATCTAACGATCAAACTCGACTGCGCTTGAATATTTATTGTATTCATGCATAACATATTCGACAATGTCAACGACCGTTATTCGCGATGGGTTAAACTTTAAATGGAATAAAACAATCGTTTTAAAATAACCTTAATTGGTTCTTGAATAATGAAATATCTTTAATACCAGAATAAATATATTGAAGGTATGCTGTCCTGTCGGCCAAATTGCGTTCAATAATCTAGAAGCATTGTGAATGTTGTGTTCGCTCAAATTATATACAAAGTATCAGAATTGTGAAAACCACCTGTTGTCTACAGCTTCCGTTATGTGCACACACACACACGCACACACACATACACACAAACACACACACACACACACACACACACACACACACACACACACACACACACACACACACACACACACACACACACACACACACACACACACACACACACACACACACACACACACAAACACGCACGCGCATGCGCACGCGCACGCACACAAACACAAACACAAACACACACACACACACAAACACACACACAAGCACACACAAACACACAAACACACACACACGCACACACACACACACACACACACACACTCACACAAACATACACACGCACACACACACACAAACACACACACACACACACACACACGCACACGCGCACAAGCACGCACACAGACACAAACACAAACACACACACACGCACACACACACACACACACACACACACATACACACACAAACGCCCACACAACCACACACACACACACACACAAACAAGCACGCACACAGGCATACACGCACACACACACGCACACACGCACACACGCACACACGCACACACGCACACAAGCACACAAGCACACAAGCACACAAGCACACAAGCACACACGCACACACGCACACACGCACACACGCACACACGCACACACGCACACAAACACAAACACACACACACAACCACACACAAACACATACACAAACACACACACACTCATACAAACACACACCCACCCACCCACACACACACACACACACACACACACACACACACACACACACACACACACACACACACACACACACACACACACACACACACACACACACACACACACACACACACACACACACACACACACACACACACACACACACACAAACACACACAAACACACACAAACACACACACAAACACACACACACATAGTGGACCTCGAGTGGATATTTATATATATATATCCATATATATATATATATATATATATATAAAGGTGCCGAGGTCCAGTCTCATTTTCCATAGTCATCGGCTTCTTTGAACTTTTGTGGTTTTAAAGGATACTTTGTCAAGCACATTCCAGTCACTGCTGGCACGTCACATGCGCCTGTCTTCCTGTGTGTATTCATCACCGTCGTCTTGACTCGGGCTTGTGCAACTAATTTCCTGTAATTAAATGTCCATGATGCGTTCTTCTTCAATTATGTAAGCTTACGCCTTCTGTCGCTCACAGTCGGCTTCCTTCTTTTAAAAACGGCTGATAGTTCCAATTCCCGACCAAATATGTTGGTTCAGTCGAGTCGTCCTAAAATTTCGGGCGGGGTGATCACTGTCAATAGCCGAAGGTCGATTGACGGGTTCGTGGTTCGAATCCACCTACCACTGGACGTTTCGACAGTTGGGCAATTTCGTTCACCACACGTTGCCTGTGTCTTCCTGGAGAGACGCTACAAACCGTTTGTCACTTCTACCTGGTTTCTATGCCAAGGAAAGTTTACGATCCCTTTCAGGGGGTAAATGTGTACCCAGTGGTGGACTCGCTAAATCTACAGTAGCTTTGCACTTCGCAATTGTGTGTATCAGTAGTCAGAAGCGAAGACCAACTGGTAAAGCTAATATGACGATCTTCACGATGACACTCATTGTGTTTAACATTTTCATATACTTGGCATTCAGGCTTGTAGCGGTTCTGCCAACCATGAAAGCTACTGTTTTCATCCCGCGAGTAGCATTGTGAACAATTTAACTTTTGGTCCGCCAGCCGCATGAAATATCTCCGCGGCCGCAGGTTGCAGATCCATGCAATAGCCAACACAATAGATGAACCGCAGAATGCATAATTCAACCTCTCCTCCCCGAGGTTCTCATTGGAAACCATTACTTGCGGATGTTTGCCAGTCGCTAAGCGAATTTAAAAGAGTGCTAACACTGTTATGTTACCTACACCATGAATATTGATGACCTAATATATGGCCAACATAAATTGTGTAGGTAGTACTTTCCGGCCATGGAATTAGTGAAGATGTGTATCTACGTTGCAAACACAATACAACATTACCAGTATGTCATGGCATCGCCTTGACTGTGCTTGCATTTTCCGTGCTACAGTCTACAATTCAAGGTACACGTCTTTATTTTCCCAATACAATTTGAACACAGTCTGTTTAATTGTTCGCCACGTACAAACGTGGCTTCCACGTGTATATCATGTTAACCATAGACCTCTGACATTTGACGCCTATCTTGGTTCACTAAGTTTGCACCGTTAGGTTAGCAGAACATACGTGTGTATGCCACCATCTCCTCGTTCTACAATAATAATTTGCAAATGCACAACAACAAGTTTCTTATTGGGTTAAATGTGACGTAACTACATTTGTGGAATGCTTTGCATAATATGCTACCGTCGTGAGTACAAATGAAACACGATGTAGCTTATTGCCCTTAATCGTTTTTCTCTCAAACTGTTAGTTCAATAGGCAGTGCCTCGAAATGTCTCAATGAACGGGTTGAAAATCAAGCGTTCTGCTTCATATATCGCATCCCGGGTCTGGTCAGAAATTCATGTAACAATGTGGCGTTTCGTCCTGAAAATGAAAGGAAAATCAAAATTATTTAGTTACCACATCTCTCTCAAAGCAGATTCAGATGTTCCTTACAAGTAGTACAAAACATTACATGCATCAGATATTTAAACTGCTGTTGTGCAAAAGAAAATTTATTTGTCTTCCGTTATGTGCCATTATATATATATATATATGTGTACATATATGTGCATATATGTTCTTGTAAGCACGCGTGAGTGGGAGATTAGGTCAGAATTTGTTAGTGTAGAAATGTTAATTGTTATTAACTGGTAGTGTTGGCGTTTCTTAGTTACTCGGGATGCATTAGTTAGCAGAGAATACATCAACAGTGTATGTATGCGCGTAATAATTTAAAGTAATCAAGCATTGCATATTTGACAATCAACGACCGTGATTAGCGATGGGCTAAATTGACTGAGGACATTGTTTTAAACATATTTGTTTGTTTAATTTTTACTTTTATGCTGGCCGCAAAATAGCGCTTAATTAGCGTGACGTATTTAAAATGTTGCCTTCACGAAACGTTCAAAGTTCATACAAACTGTTTATATATATATATATATATATATATAATATATAATATATATATATATATTATATATATACATATACATATATATATATATATATATATTCGTTTCTTTGAACCATTACCTTCTAGTCTACTCATTGGCGATGTATAAAAAGACCACAAAGGGAGTTATTTAAAAATTTACTTGTTTCACAAGACTGCATTAGTGGTCAGACATTCTGGACAGTACATGGTCAGCAATACTGTGTGTTACTCCACAGGTTGATGTAAGCAGGCGAGGGAAGTGTAAACGTGCGTTTCCATAATTGCTCTTTGAACTTGGCTGAAAGCCGCATGTGGGACGAAATACAACTGAATCAACAAACATCCTCTTCTACTAATACAACCCCTGTATTGACAGGGTGATTCCTGGTAACGAAATAGACAAGGTCGATTTAAAGGAGACTTTGTCAAGCACATTCCAGTCACTGCTGGTACGTCGCATGCGCCTGTCTTCCTGTGTGTAATCATCACCGACGGCTTGACTCGGGCTTGTGCGACTCATTTCCTGTAATCAATGCGTTCTTCTTCAATTATGTAGGCTTGCGCCTTCTGCCGTTTAACATCGGCTTCCTTCTTTTAAAAACGGCTGACAGTTGCAATTTCCGACCAAATACGTTTTGGTTCAGTCGAGTCGTCCTGAAATTTGAGGCGCGGTGACCACTACCGACAGACCACGGTCGATTGAGAAGTTCGGGGTTCGAATCCACCTACCAATCGCCGTTTCGACACTTGGGCAGTTTCGTTCAGCGGCACGTTGCCTACGCATGAGACGCTACAAGTCATTTGTCACTTCTACCTGGTATCTATGCCAAGAGAAGTTTACAATTCCTTTCAGGGGGTAAATGTGTACCCAGTGGTGGACTCGCTAAATCTAGAGAAGCTTTGCACTTCACAATTGTCTGAATTAGTAGTCGGAAGCGAAGACGAACTGGTAAAGCTAACTATTATGACGATCTTCACGATGACACTCATTGTGTTCACCATTTTCACATACTTGGCATTCGGGCTTGTAGCGGTTCTGCCAACCATGAAAACTGCTATTACTGTTTTCATCCCGCGGGCCGCATTGTGGACAATTTAACTTTTAGGCCACCCGCCGCATGAAATATCTCCGCGGCCGCAGGTTGCAGACTCCTGCAATAGCCAACACAATAGATTAGCCACAGAATGCATAATTCAATCTCGTCTCCTCGAGGTTCTCATTGGAAACCAAAACTTGCGGTTGTTTGTCAGTCGTTAGGCGAATTTAAAAGAGTGCTAACATTGTTATATTACCTTCATCATTAATATTGATGACCTAATATATGACCAACATAAATTGTGTAGGTAGTACTTTCAGGCCACGGAATTAGTGAAGATATGTGTCTACCTTGCAAACATAATACAACATTACCAGTCTTGCATGGCATCGCCTTGACTGTGCCTACATTTTCCGTGCTAGTCTGCAATTCAAGGTGCACGCCTTTATTTTCCCAATGCAGTTTGAACACAGCCTGTTTGATTGCTCGCAACGCACAAACGTGGCTTCCACGTGTATATCATATTAACCACCGACATTTGACGCTCATCTTGCTTTACTAAGTCTGCACCGTTAGGTTAGAAGTTGCTATCTGTTCCTAGAGTTAAGACAAAGGCTGGAACTCGAGCTTTTTTAGTTGCCGCGCCAAATATATGGAATTCGCTTCCCGTTAATGTTAAATCAGCAGAAAATATTGTTACATTTCGTCGTCACCTCAAAACCTATCTTTTCAATATCGCCTATCCTCCCTAGCTTCCTAGCACATCCATCCATTTGTTGACGACTTTCGCCTATCACACGAGTACGAGACTGCTTAATCCTTCGGTTTTGTTGCGCCACTGAGCTCGGATTGTCTGAGGATATTTACAATACAATACAATACAATAACTTTATTGTCTGTTGGGTTACAGAAAATTTCCTTTAGGCTTGTTCATATAAAATCCTACATATGTATGTATACAAGGTTAAGATACGTACTAAGAGCGAGGTTATCACATAATATTCATATCACATGCACAAAAGGATATAGTGATAGATCATATGCACATAGATAAGTAAACCACAATAAATAAGTAAGTAAGTAACAGTAACAAATTTCTTATTGGGTTAAATGTGAAGTAAATAAAATTTTGGAATGCCTCAATTGGAGCGGTTTCAGGCTTTGCATAATATGCTACCGTCGTGAGTACAAATGAAACATGATGTAGCTTATTGCCTTTGAACGTTTTTCTCTCTAACTGTTAGTTCTATAAGCAGTGCCTCGAAGTGTCTCAATGAACGGGTTGAAAATCATTGTCAAATATCGTCGTGAAAACATGTGTAACCCTGTCAGAAAGACGTCAATGTACGTGTGTATCCGTTCGAACAGATTAGTTCAGATCATCACTGTTAATTTCTGGATAGTTTGTATCTGGCCATATATTTTATCGTGTGAGTGAGTTAGTGAGTGAGTGAGTGATTGGGTGAGTGAGTGAGTGAGTGAGTGAGTGAGTGAGTGAGTGAGTGAGTGAGTGAGTGAGTGAGTGAGTGAGTGAGTGAGTGAGTGAGTGAGTGAGTGAGTGAGTGAGTGAGTGAGTGAGTGAGTGAGTGAGTGAGTGAGTGAGTGAGTGAGTGAGTGAGTGAGTGAGTGAGTGAGTGAGTGAGTGAGTGAGTGAGTGAGTGAGTGAGTGAGTGAGTGAGTGAGTGAGTGAGTTTGTGTGTGTTTGTTTGTGTGTGTTTGTGTGTGTGAGTGTACGTACGTACGTAGGCATGTTTGTGTGTGCGTGCGAGTGTGCATGCAGCTGTGTGTGTGTGTGTGTGTGTGTGTGTGTGTGTGTGTGTGTGTGTGTGTGTGTGTGTGTGTGTGTGTGTGTGTGTGTGTGTGTGTGTGTGTGTGTGTGTGTGTGTGTGTGTGTGTGTGTGTGTGTGTGTGTGTGTGTGTGTGTGTGCACATAATATATAATAATAACACTTTATTTGGACACCATCAAATCCGGGACGGTGGCCCCGTTCACGGGTGTGTACATTAACATACTAAATAGCTTAACATTATAATTAGTCCAGGTAAATAATAAAATAATAATAAAGATAGGTTATAGATTAAAACATGTTAAAACTGTAGAATGTTCCTCTGTGTAAATTATTTAAAATAGATATTTACAAATTAAACTGCATTCGTTAAAAGTAATATTAAATGTGTGAAATATAAAAAACACTAATACCATGAATACTACAATGATAATAAATAATGAATACTACAATGATAATAAATAATGAATACTACAATGATAATAAATAACGTAATATGTAATATATGTGTTAAAGTCCAATGTCAGTCATGTAAAACCCATTAAGTGGGAAGAACAATGTCTTTAGTTGTTTCTTAAATTGAGGGAGATTGCCGGTGTTGCGCATGCTCATGGGAAGTTTGTTCCACAGAGTGGGGCCAGCACAAGCAAATGCACGGCGGCCGAAACGTTCTAAGTCCACTCTAGGAACTTGCAAGAGTAACCCGCTTGCGTGTGCGTGGATATGTGTACGTGCGTGTATGTTTGTGCGCAAGTTCGTGTGCGTGTGTTCAAATCCTTTGCCTTTCTCAAGTATTATCGGTTGTATCATATTATCCCGAACTATCCTTGAATTCCTATTAGTTCTAAGCTTCTGCTACCTGAGATTATCGCATCGAGGCCCGTGCTGGAAATTAAGAACTGACACTACTAAATCTGTTCCATGTCAGACGTTATATCTCTACACAGCACTTCAGCAACGTATATCACCTGCGTGTTCTCTCTGCTTCTGGGACACGACCGTGCCAACACTCTGAACATATGCTGCGTTCTGCTTCATATATCGCACCCCGGGTCTGGTCAGAAATTCATGTAACAATGTGGCGTTTCGTCCTGAAAATGAAAGGCAAATCAAAATTATTTAGTTACCACATCTCTTTCAAAGCAGATTCAGATGTTACAAGTAGTTATTTATTATTTTAATGTGTGTGTGTGTGTGTGTGTGTGTGTGTGTGTGTGTGTGTGTGTGTGTGTGTGTGTGTGTGTGTGTGTGAGAGAGAGAGAGAGAGAGAGAGAGAGAGAGAGAGAGAGAGAGAGAGAGAGAGAGAGAGAGAGAGAGAGAGAGAGAGAGAGAGAGAGAGAGAGAGAGAGAGAGAGAGAGAGAGAGAGAGAGAGAGAGAGAGAGAGAGAGAGAGAGAGAGAGAGAGAGAGAGAGAGAGAGAGAGAGAGAGAGAGAGAGAGAGAGAGAGAGAGAGAGAGAGAGAGAGAGAGAGAGAGAGAGAGAGAGAGAGAGAGAGAGAGAGAGAGAGAGAGAGAGAGAGAGAGAGAGAGAGAGAGAGAGAGAGAGAGAGAGAGAGAGAAGAGAGAGAGAGAGAGAGAGAGAGAGAGAGAGAGAGTGCGTGCGTGCGTGTGTGTGTGTCTGAACTTGTGTTATGACTGAAAGGTATATTTCATATTGTGTTTACACAGCTATGAACGGGATGGGTCTAGATATATGGTGCTATACACACTTTAGTAATTATAATAATAACTTAGATCGTCGTTGTTCTAAAACGCGGACACACACTCGATGATATACCCTTTCAACGCGGACCAGTTTTTTTCCAATCGCCCAAGAACGACTATAACGTTTATGTCATTTACCGAAAATTTGACCAAGGAAATGACAACATACTTAGTGATCGATGGTGTTCCATTTGGTACGCTGCGTTTTATTCGTTCAACTTAAACTTGCCCTCATAACATTTAAAGACATGATGTATTTTCGACAGCGGCGGAGGTTCAAAAATAGTTGACGTGAACTGTGGTCTAGCCATTGGCCAGAGACACCTGATATGTAGCCAAGACAAACGTGTTGCTACTCTGACGGGAACTCTTAAAACTAGGAAACAGAACACAGTAGATTTTACGTTGGTAATTTGTTTGTCTTATTTGGGTTTATTTTAAGAAAATTGTGCTTGAGAAAATTCTGAAACTTCATGATGTAATTGGTATTTTGAACAAATGTATTCAAAACCACTCCTCTCCAGCTCCTTTAAGATGCATGCATCTTGCATCATGCCCATCCCTATTAACCAGAATCGACATATGCTATTGCTCCCACGAGTGCTATAAGAATCAAATTTGCATCCAGCCAGTCCAGTGACAATTCAGTCACCACATCTGCTGATATTAGTTATCAGAGATCAATTGAACCCAGTTCAAATCATATCTAACGTATTTCTTCAAAATTCCAAATTACCTTTTTAGTTCCTACATTTGGGTGAAACACAACAGGAAGGCTAACTGCACTCTGAACCTGTGGCTCTCCGGCAATAGGACTGGCTATTTCCGGCTGTCTGACCATGAACTTGCGCTGTCACGCGACAGAAAATGACAACGAATTGACGCGACTCTAGTAGCGACCGAAATCAAGATGTTGCCAGTTTGCGTTATGTCGATCAATTGAGGTTGACATCTGAGGCAGATTATTGTGCATCGCGTGACAAGTCGCACGCAAATTAAGTGAGATCGACGTCCTTGCGTACCTCGGAAAGCGCGTAACCGAGTACATGGCACAGGTTCTAAGGCGGCGTTGTACGGGGAGACAAATGCACTCGCCTCCGTTCATTCATCATGTGTACCTCGGCTGAATTATCTGAGATTCGAGTGCGCTGCATCACGTGTGAATGGGCGTGCAGTTAGCTGAAGGTGCCTCCTACAGTATGCTAGCGCGTTTGTGCAACCGTATATGTACTTTTGATGAAACGAGACATATTTTAATTTACGTTTGCCAAAGCATTAATTCATGTGATTATACAATCATATATTCGTGCACGATACGATTACGGGTGTGTTTCTGTGCTGACGTGTCGATGTTTCTTTCTCTTTCTAAGATCACGATGTTGACAAATTCAGTGGTTTGTATGATGGCTGAGATAGCTGCATAGGTCTGAATTGTGTAACGCGATTCGCCAAGGCGCGATGGACAATGCGCGATGCTATGCGCGATGGCCCTCGTCGGTCATAGCATCGCCCATTGCATTGCGCATCGCATTGAACATAGCATCACACTTACGATTATGCAATTGCATTATTCATCGCATCGCGACATCGCGCATCATTCTGAACACAAATATTCAACATTGTTGATTACATGACACCACAAAAGATAACGTAATTGTGCAACAACAACGACGACGACGACGACGAAGACAACAACGACAACAACGACAACAACGACAACAACGACGACGACAAAAATTACAACAACCATGACGACGGCGACGACAACAACGACAACAGCAACGACAACAACAACGACAACGACGACAACGACGACAACGACGACAACGACGACAACGACATCAACAACGACAAAGAACGACAACAACGACAACGACGACGACAACAACAACGACGAAAACGACGACGACAACAACTACACCAGGCTGCGATGATCGATTAGTAAACGCATCTGCTATTTATGGAGATAGTGGTCTCATCCTTTATGGAGATAGTGGTCTCATCCATTAAAATGTCTAGGGTTGAGATAAGAAGTACAGTGCAGCAGTTTGGAATTAAATGATGTTTATTCGGAGTATAGTTATTGCTGCTATGAGTCAGAGCGATTGGAGCCAGAAATAACACCTCGAAAATACGCCTTTGTTGGTCGATAGCAGGATGCATGTCTCACTCAATGTAGTAGTGTTTTATATTGACCAAGAAGACGGGTCACCGTGTTAAATGTATCTAAATAAAGGAACCACCATACCAAACTGTTCATGCAATTTGTACTTGCCTGGCAGCGGCTCTAACGCTGCATCTAGACAGGTGGATATTTTAATGACAATATTAGACACCATTAGCTAACGCAATAAGCGCAAACCTGACGCCAAAAACATACGCCAACCGCAAAGTTAATTGAGTTCTACGTCACAGCTTTTGCGATCCAATTAAGTGTTTTCGCGGGATGTGCAATTCGACTTCGCGTATGAACGCCAACCATGGATATTTCGCGTAAGTACAAACGCCGAAATATGTCATATATAAATAGTTATGGTAAATCAAATGTAACTATACAGAGTAATAGCTACACCTTTTAGGAACACATGCTTATAAAGAAAATTTAGTTATAAATTATATGTATGCAGGTTTGACGACTTTTAAAAAGATCTATGACTTGCTTGTTTTCATCTTCAGCGATATAGTGAGGCGCAACAACAGTGCAATACACATTTGTTTATTGGACTCCAAACGCTTAGCTTAGAAACATAAGTACTGTATTTGGCGGTTTATATGTAGATGTATGGCCTATTTACGTTGCTGACTGGACTAGATGCAGACAGTTGATTGAAAAAAGACTGTTACTGAAAACAAATGTTATTGAGCAAAGTTCGGTGACCAGCTGTCAATCAGAGTCAGCTGTGGAGTTTTTTGCAATATGTTCCCGCCGTTCATATTTAATTTAAAAAGCAAACAACGTTTATAAAAAATGAAATGCATGAAATACACTTAATGTTTAAGAGCAATGTACACCTCCTAAAATATGATCGTTATGACAAAATGACCGCCTTGAATATAAATAAACAATTATTCTAGGCCTAATATTTGCATGGTTGTATTGATTGGTCTGTAAAAGTATTGTAAAACTTGGTAGGTATTTATTGATATTTATTCGTCTACCCCAAAACTGGCTGGAAAAAAAATATATCTGTATGATATCAATAGTTCGACAAAGCAACATTTCACAAATGGTAACGTAACAATTACTCCGACACCTCTCCCATCCCATGTATGGTTTCGTCACATACACCCGCCACGCCTAAGCTTGTCATACTTTATATATGTCCCCTAATACCTTAGGCCAATTAAAGAAAACATTACCCATTACGGTACCCCACGCTGTGGTATACAAACATATCATGATTAGGCTATGTTATTGCATAACAGGACTTGAGAAAAAAATGTTTGCTTAGCCTAATCGCACGAGCCGGAATGGTTGCACTGGGGTTCGCGTTTGCCGTTCTTGCGTCCTAGGCTAAATTCTACATACCTGCGATTATTCATTGCAATAAAGGTTAAATTGTTCCGTTAACACATTTATACATATATCTATATATTTCGTACATGCATTTTATTGTTAGTAACACACAGAAAAAAATCACTACATATGAGAAAACAATTACCTGCTGGAACCGATCGTAAAATCGTTCACTGCGCGCTTAACTAATGGTATGTTATTAGACGTCGACACGAGATCTGCGGTTTACTTCAAATTTGAGGTCGCGTTCAGATTGGGCGTACGTGGCGCTTAATTAAACGTTAGCTAATGGTCTCTAATATTATAATTGGACCTGGGAGGGCACATCTGCAAACTACGAGATAACCGACGGACATCGCGTATCACAAGCTGGAGACGTTGCGAAAGGAAATGATCTAGAGGAAGACCGGCGAGACGGTGGAGAGACGATCTAGACGAGTATTGGAAGGACACCATCTGGCAGATTTGAAAACGATATGCTGAGGCCTTCGCCCAACCACGGTATACGGCTGCACACTGATGACGATGATGATGATGAACATTATAATAATAAACACATGTTAGCAGACAAATATGCTACATAAAAATCAAACAGCTAATAGCAGTTCTATACTATTTCATTAATTGTACAAGCCTTTAAACCGTGCTGAATTCTCAATTTAAACGTATATGCATTTGTAATCTTGGGTTTGCTTATCCATTTCCGGACGTTGCAGCCTTGATGGATTGTCTATAGACAGCTCTTTCGTTTGCCAGTATCCCCTCTCGCCAGACGTGTGCTCCCATCCATTCCTCTATGTTCTTCCCCCATTATCTCCTAGGTCTTCCTCTGCTTCTGCTGCCTTCCACTTTTCCTTCCATTTTTAGTCTCTCTAAAGACTGATGTCGTTTCACATGGCCGAAATAACTTAGTTTCTGTTTCTTTACAAAGTTCAATAAAGTCCCGGGTATAACACCAAGCTCATCTGCGATGGATTCGTTATTTCTACGTTCAGACCACGAACCTCGTAATATCTTTATATAACACTTTAACTCTATAACATGTTTAGTAATGTTCTTATTAAGAGTCCAGGTTTCGCATCCATACGTAGCCGTTGGAAATATGCAGACTCGGATAATTCGTAGTTTCATATCTTTGTTCGTTGCTTTCCATAGCTTCTTCATCTCCGTCAACTTTTTATTCGCCATTGCCAACCTCCACTTGATCTCTTTCGTCCCATCTCCATCCGCTTCTATCAGTTTTCTATCAGTTATCTGCATTTGTACGTGTCGTTAATTGCAATGTTTTGTTTAACAGCATTCAGCGACTTGTCGAATTTTAGAGTTATTAAGCTAAATGTGACCTTTTTCTGATGACATGTTTACACGAGTTGACGTTAGTCGTAGCAAACATGTCGCTCGCGCTACAGCTCGTAAGACAGCCTATTCAATATTATTCAGGAATTGCTGTAAGCATTTATAAATACACAGTGCTGAGTAGCTTCACACATAATTTAGACTTGTTAAATAGGTATTGATTACTTACTCTTTGTGGCAATAAGATTATTCGTGTACACCAGGATTTGTCATCAATGTAACGGCAAGCAATCGCACTCAAAGGTGATCTAGTCCGTAGACTGGGTTTAAACTGGTGTGTTCGTTCTAATACCCACGTATGCATGCGGCCAGGTCTTGCTGGGATACAACAAACATTTAATGTCATTCAAAACGTAATTGCACTAAAACAACGTACAACAGCAATCCACATTTATTTATGTTTCTCTAATAATATTTGTGGGATAATCGTAATAATAATAATATTTATACGGTCAAACATTAGTTAAATTAAAATAAGTATTGAAAATAAAATATATAAATGTACTAAAATTGCAAACGACATGTCTCCATTGAAACCAATGTTGATATCTTGCAGCGTGCTCGTGACCAGGGCCAACGAATGGCTGAAAGCCAACCCCTATGTCAAGGTGAAGACGTGTGAGAGCATCGAGGTCAAAGGTCGACTCGACGGAGTCGTCGACACGCGGAAGAGTTCCTATTTTGAGGCGGATCACTGCCGCAGAAAGATGCGCAACATGTATATACGCGCCCTAAGGTAAACCACGTAGACCGGTTTATACATTCGAGAAATATGTTGTGTTGATTGTGTATGTTCGCGCGCTCGTGTGCTTATGTGCTTGCGTGCGTACGCGTGTGTGTAGTCTTCGCGCATTAATTGCAGCATGGCTAGATGCTTCCCACAGAAGTCGAGATGGTGTTCGATTGAACAGGTCTGCCAGGGAGTAAAGTGTAAAGCGCTTTGAGCAGTCCTGAGGACTGGATACTGCGCTATATAACAACTTACCTTTCCTTTGTGTTACATTCATAATATAATCTTTATGCATCAACATCATCATCAATATCAACACAAAACAACATCGGTTTCACCATCTTCGTCGTGTTACTCTCCATTGGCATCCCCTTACCACATCAATGGCCACGGCAGCAACATAAGCAACAACAGCAGTGACGACAGCTAAGTGACGACTTGCAGGTGATAAAGAGGTTCGCGTCATCACTTCTCTCCCCCATCGGGCGCGCCACGTGCTATGACGGACGACAACGTTATGCAAGCTCTTCCCGATCTCGCAAATAAATTATTGATTCGGGCGCCCCGCCGGAGTGCCGGTACGTGTCCGCTTTATGATTGATAGCACGAACTGTGGGACTCTCCGCACACGACGTGTCTTGCCCCGTCCAGTTCTCTACGGGTTCGCTGACAATACGGACTCGGCGCGTACAGGGACCTGTCTTGAAGATCAGATCACTGCCAATTAAGAGGAGATGATACTTGTTTGGGACGACACAAGAGAATGGCTGGCTGCAGGCCGTGGACAGCAGAACGGTCAATGTGGTCAATGTGTGCAGGTGCGTGCTGTGTGTGGGGTGGGGGTGGATGTGTGTGTGTGTGTGTGTGTGTGTGTGTGTGTGTGTGTGTGTGTGTGTGTGTGTGTGTGTGTGTGTGTGTGTGTGTGTGTGTGTGTGTGTGTGTGTGTGTGTGTGTGTGTGTGTGTGTGTGTGTGTGTGTGTGTGTGTGTGCGTGTGTGTGTGTCTGTGTGTCTGTGCGCGCGCGTGCGAGTGATTATGCACGCACACATACGTATGCGAGCCCGTTTCTGTACTGTAGTTCTAACAAGCGCAGAATGAGCAATGGTCGCGGCTATAAGTTTCATTTGTGGTTTATAAGCAAACCACCAGTCTCTGAGGACAGACGACCGTTCGAGTAAGTTGTTCTACATGCCAAACACAAAACTACGACTACGAAACATCATATGGTTGTATTGCTTGTCTTGCTAGAGAAGCAGAATTGAACATGATATAATTTAGTATTAGTATTACAGTGTTCTCTCGGTATAAAGACTAAGGAGATAAGAAACATCCGTGTAAAAGATACAACATTGAAATACATGTTCATATGAGTACTGTGTTATACATATGTGGATTTAATGAACATCGCATCAAGGAACAGTGTGACAAACTCCCAACATGTTCCTAATAGCTAGAGTTTACAGTATGATATACTTCTTTGATGGGAATACGACAAGGCCTTTTATTAAAGCCATAGCTCTTTTTATATTAATTTCTGCTTGTTTTAATCTACTATTATATTGTCGACTTTGTACGTCTCTGTGTGCCGAGATTGATTTCCGTCAAAGATACACGCGCGACGTAAAACCAATTACGATTGCATTGAACGAGCAAGTTTCCTGGATAAATGGTCGTGTCACACGATACATCCACGCACGCTCTGCTATTGACAGACCGAGTGATCGATCACTCTCACACGGTACTCGACAAACACCGGACATAATGGAAAATATGTATTGAATTAGCTCGCATTTTGCTACGACATCACAGACGCGAGGAGCCTTTACGATTGTGTATGATTGTTAAAATGACGAACGGATCACAAGTTGCTTTATGACCAACGATATCCACCTACAAGTGGCTTCGCAAACGACTTGGCGTTGTAAGTGGCAATACGCTGTCGAGTTAGCCTGCGTTATACATGCATAGTTGACAGAGCACCTTGTTATCTTCAAGCGCGGGGAGATACACATAAAGCACTAGCGCATGATGATCGATGCCATCCTTGCAAATGTCACCAGTCGTCGCTACAATTGACTGAAACTGTCGTCTCTGTCGTAGTCAGGTTCCGTGTGTTGCATCTAACTGCGCCGCAGAAGAAAGCATTGTGGGATACTCAAGTGTGATCCCATGAATCTGTCAAAGGATTACAGTGCGTGATAATGATAAACGACAACCTCGCTATAACTTATAGGCCTAGACAATAGATTAACTACTGATCGATGGCGTGAACATATTAATCAATACCGCCATATATTGTAAATGATTACCTTCGGGACACTAATAGATCATGATGGATTTCATCGCACTTCCGTTCCAAATTCATTCCTAAATGTCTATTTGCGCTACACCGTCAGCCAGTGACACAAGCTGATGTGTCTTGATCGATAAGGGACAATGCATTAAAGCTATTTGTTGTTCTCGCTGTTTACCGGACACCTATGAAGATTATCCGGATGATATTTTCGGCACCTGCCACGAGATTTTGATACCCGAGGTTGATGAATGTAGTGCTTTGCGCGAGAGACGGGTGTAATAAGTCTCCTAAGAAGGATCAGTGTAGGTCAAGTTCGAATAACAGGCTAAGTGACAACTTGACTTAAGCTTTGATGAAACCTCTCTGCTCTGAGATCGTGCAGAATTGTTGACAACGTACACCTACACTTGCAGTTACATTAATATATTGCTTCCCAGAAAAGTCTAGATGGTATAATCGATTAAACAGGTAACTAAAAGAATGATATGTAACGTGCTCTGAGCAGTCCTTAAGACTGGATATCGCGTTATAGAAGAATTCACCTTAACTTTTACCGTTAGCACTCAACCGCCCGGGACCGCCCGATCATGTTTTCCGTACACCGCCCGTGGCCGCCCGGTGTACGTATTTGTGTGTACTGGATAGTTACGTTACTTCGTCAACGTAGACATCGATGACATAGCTATGAGACTGCGCGGAAGTATCGGCGCTTTACTGCCGAAGAAGTTCTGGAGATGGTGGATGCGTTAGATTCGCATAAGAATAAAAAAATGTTTACGCTTGTAAAACTAAATATACAGGAAACTAATGGAGAGGCCCATCATATAATTCATAGCACTACAAAATGAAGTATCTGAAAGTCACACTTCATGTAATGATATACAGCGTATTATCTGTCTGGACTGTCGCAATGACTAATAGTTTCCTATCACAACCCTCATTTACACTGTACCAAAGCTATATATTTCCAACACCACAACATATGTATTATCATTGGATAAGTAATTGAATAATCTTTCAGATGAACGCAACTTGTAGCAGCAGAAAATGAAGCATACAAAGGTTACACCGCAAACAATGACATGCATTCTCAAAATGTGATTCATTAAAAAAATTGCCATTTACCAAGCTCGGTATGGTCAATATTTCATTACAACAACATATTAAAAGGTATCATCATCAGATAATTCAACGCTCTTCAAAATAACATTTACTTGTAATTATAGAAAATGAATACTAAAAAGATACACCCATCAGATTTTTTCGAAATCTAGGTCAAGCTTAGGGGAAACAGAGACTCTATAGAAATAACATGCGGAGTACTAATTAGCGCTTTCTGTGCAGTCTGGTTTTATCTCCACCCGGATGACGAGATTCAGTCGGTTATTTCTATGTTCATTCGCATTCTTGCGTCATTGGCATCTGATCTACCAATTGGCGCATACAAGTGTTGTTATTTAGAGTTATTTACTTATGGTTTTGCTGCGCATACAGAAAATAGTTGACGAATTGAATGTTAGCCCACTCTCAAGAGGACATCACTGTGGCGTCACGTTCTGTCTATCGCGATATGTTGTTATTGGCGACAGGAGAACTGACATGGTCAGTAGGAATGGAAAACAAAAGGCAACTTTTTGGTGTTATGGTGATAGTGGTGGTCGCCATGGTGGTGGTAGTGGAAGTTGTAATGTTGGTGTAAGTAGTGGTGGAGATGGTGGCGACATTAAAGATTATGTCGATGATACTATTCGATATCGAATGACAGAAGACAACGTGTAGTAGTTGATGGGGAGGCTTCAAACTGGAAATCGGTATTGAGTGGGGTACCACAGGGATCAGTATTAGGTCCTATATTATTCTTAATATACATCAACGATTTGGATGATGAAATAACAAGCAAGGTGTTGAAATTTGCGGATGATACAAAAGTGTTTAGAAGGATTAAAAGTGATGGAGATAGACAGCATTTACAAGATGATCTTGACAGGTTGATGAAATGGTCTGAAAAATGGCAAATGATGTTCAATTTTGGGAAATGTAAATGCCTCCACATAGGACATGGGAACGAAGAGGTAGAATATACAATGGGGGGTACTGTACTAAGTACTACTGTTAAAGAAAAGGACTTAGGGTTAACCGTTAGTGCTGATATGAAGATTTCAGAGCAGTGCGGAATTGCAGCTTCAAAAGGAAATCAAATCCTTGGATTAATTAGGCGAAACATAACGTATAAGGAAAAAGAGCTAATAATACCGCTGTACAAAACAATAGTTAGGCCTCATTTAGAATATTGTATTCAAGCGTGGAGGCCATATCGCAGGAAGGACATAGATATGCTAGAAAGAGTGCAGAGGAGAGCAACTAAAATGATACAAAATCTGAGGGATCTTAGTTATGAAATACGCCTAAAAAAATGCGGTTTAACAACACTAGAGACCAGGAGATTGAGAGGAGATCAGATAGAAGTGTTTAAAATATTGAAGGGTTATGAAAATATTGATAGAAATATGTTTTTCTCAGTTAAGAAAGATAGAAGGACTAGAGGACATGATCTTGCATTAGCAAAGGAGCAGAGTAGATTGGATATAAGAAAGTTTTCATTTTCACAAAGGACTGTAAATGAATGGAACAGATTACCTGCTGATTGTGTGGGTGCTAGTAGCGTGAATATGTTTAAAAATAAAATCGACACATACCTCAGACGGGCGGGATACACATAGATAAAAAGGTCGGACTCTCGAAAAGCCAAGGGCTTCCTTGTCCACCTGCTACCTAGAGTTAATTCTCTGGGTGGCAATCTTGTTAAATCTTGTTAAATCTTGATATCATCCTCTGGTTCTTGTTGAACCTCTTGTTGCCTGTAGACTGTGGGTGATACCGAGACGTCGGGACGACCCGCCCGACCCGCAGCAGTTCGGCTACGTGAACATCGTCCCCTCCCGCAGTGACCACGGCGTCTTCGACAGCTTCGGCGAAACCATCCGCAAATTCAACGCGCACCTTCGCAAACACCCTCTTCCCGGTGCGTTGACAGCAAGCCATAACAGTGACTCACCGAAGTTCATATGTTACTGGTGATTTGTGTGTGTTTAACTTGTTTGTCGGTTTTGTTCAAATCCCTGTGAAGTCTGCGTACCGTACCTTTCACTCGGGAAAATGTTTCTACACTGGGTTGTAAGCATATATTAAAATTGCAGGTGCAGTCGTGTAGGTCTCCTCCCCCATATAGTTTGTGAGCTTGTGCAATTGGAAATTGTATGTGTGCTTGAAGAAGTACAATTGGATATTTTTGGTCCTCAAGGACGTGCAATTAGATATTGTTCTCATCCCAACCCCACCCAATGTTTAACATCTTCCAGCGTCTAGAAGTGTCCATCTCTCTTCTTCTTTAGCGCGATTAGAACAGTAACTGCCTTACACGAAGTAGTTATCAACAGACACCATGACGTTATTCCACCAACACAACATGACTCTTGTTGCCTCTTGGTTTGTCGCAGGTCGCGTAATGAACGTCGAGTCACAAGAAATGAAATTTCACGAGTGGGGTGTCGGGGTCGACCCGGACGAGTCGTGTTGGGTGGAGAGTGTCAAGTTCAACGTGTCCTTCCTCGTCGTCATTCGCGTCTTCTTCGAGGCAGGCACGTCAGCCTTTGAAGAGATCGGTGGGTCTTGAAAACCAGCGATAACTCCTAGTAGCGACGTTCTGTCAGTTTTTCAGCGGTGTGTTTGTGTGTGTGTGTGTGTGTGTGTGTGTGTGTGTGTGTGTGTGTGTGTGTGTGTGTGTGTGTGTGTGTGTGTGTGTGTGTGTGTGTGTGTGTGTGTGAGTGTGTGTGTGTGTGTGTGAGTGTGTGTGTGTGTGTGTGTGTGTGTGTGTGTGTGTGTGTGTGTGTGTGTGTGTGTGTGTGTGTGTGTGTGAGTGTGTGTGTGTGTGTGTGTGTGTGTGTGTGTGTGTGTGTGTGAGTGTGTGTGTGTGTGTGTGTGTGTGTGTGTGTGTGTGTGTGTGTGTGTGTGTGTGTGTGTGTGTGTGTGTGTGTGTGTGTGTGTGTGTGTGTGTGTGTGTGTGTGTGTGTGTGTGTGTGTGTGTGTGTGTGTGTGTGTGTGTGTGTGTGTGTGTGTGTGTATTTGCGTGCAACTGTGCGTGCGTGCACACGTGTGTGCGTACGTGCGTGCGTGTTTGTGTGCGTGCAATGTGTATTTGATAGGCGTTCATGCATGCGATTTCTTGTGTAGGCTACATTCTTATTTTCAGAATTTATATTCCTGATCCGTACACTTGTTTACTGTACATTTATTTACCAACCCTGCAATCCACCGATTTCAATACACTTACTACTGTTTTAGAAAATGGTGAAGCCCTGCTTTCCATTCTGAACATAGTTTTATAAACTCAATTTTTTTTGTCCTACAACACGTAAGTCCCTTGAGAAAAGCACAACCTTTGGCAGGAATTCTTTTCCGATTGGACATATTGCTTTCGGAACCATTCCGGTAGTCCATTCGATTGATTGTGGACGAAGGTATCCATTTCCAAGTCTGTTTTTATACAAACGAGACACTCAGCAAGATTAGGAATCCAGGACATTTCCATATATAAAGGCATTTCCATTCTGCATGGTGTCAGCATCAGCACTCTGCTACACAAATCGTCCCGGGAAATCACTGAATAAGCTATCACATACAATGCATCTCCCTGTAACGGCTTACATGCCAGTCAGTTCAGTATATGTATACATATATTTTATATATATAAATATATGTATGTATATATATATATATATATATATATACATATATTTTACATATATAGATACAGTAGCGGAAAAAAATAATGCATACAAAAAAAATACAATTATGTATGGAGAAATCCCAATTTTATTAATTATGCTTTACAAAAGTGGCCAAATGCTAGTATTGATGTAGAGATGAACAACAGAGCTGACACCTAGTGACCAATGCCGAAATTAATAGTTCAGAGCTGCCACATCCACTAAATGCCACCACAAACACAGTAGTAATAGACAGATTTACGATAAAGATCGGACTTTGCGTGCCTTTAGATGCCTAATATATTAGGATTCTTCTTTCTCACAATTCTTCCTTTCTTTCTGTCCTTTCTGCACGTTGAGGTTTAACCTCTATATTTTGCATAACTTTATATTGACGCTTGCATTTTCTATGCTATTTGCTGGGGCATTAATACTATCTGATTGTGGAGTTTGCAGGATGCGCCGACTTTGTGCCGACTTGTCGCGATGTAGGGTCTCAGTTCGCGACGGGTGAATTCGAGGAGTTTGGCAGTGTCGTCTACAAGGCGAGATGCTGGATTCGTCAACAGCAAGACGTGAGGGTCACCAACATACAGTCGATCGATTACAAACTGCTGCACGGAACGAGTAACTGTTTTTATTATGATATGTGTTGTAGTCTTCTACGTTTTCCCCAGGCAGCTCCGATCATCTAGCTTACAACAGTTGTTCCAAGCACTAAATTCAACATTGGCAAATGAGCTTTCCCTGTGTTTGACCTGAAATCTGGAATGAATACCCCATTACTTTAAAGAAATCTGAAACGATTGCCACCTTTATGTAAGCAGTCAAGACAAATTTGTTTGAAATTGCACTACCAACCCTTTTCTCTAATTATTACTTTTACAAGTCCCTGTTAATGATTTTGCCTGCTTATTCTTGTATGTTGCACTTCTGAAGTCGTGCGTTTCTGAAGATGTATATGGTTAAAATACCGAAAATATCCCCAGTAGCCAAAAATGTATCTTTGGTCTAGAAAATGTTTGGAATGGCTTTAATAACAGTATAAATAGCTTGCTCAGACGGCGCACGGTGTGCTCTTTCTGGACATAGTTGATTTTCATATGGGATACGATAATCAATAGGACTTTCTGTGTACGAAAAGAGCTCAAACTGCTTGTTTTTGGTACGTCAACAGTACAGGGGGGCATTACAAATTATCAAAATAATAATATTTACTAACGTTCAACTCTTTAACAACTTGTTTTAATCCATTATAGGTACACGTACACACTGATTTACGATGCTCTTTCAATATCCAAACACATTCCTTCATTTTACAGGATTTAAACAAATGTCCATAGAAATCAGGTGTTTTACGTTATCCGAAGATTTGCATGTATATCTAAGTTTCAATAAAGCAATAATCAGTTAGAAATTGAGCGTCCTTTACCTAAAGATATGAGGCTATCACCCAACGGCAAAAGTCTTACGATAAATCAACCTCACAACATATATAAATTACAGAAAAGCAGCGTCCTCGTTAAGAATGTGTTCTACGTTATCCATTTTTCTCAATTATGAATGTTCTCAGGTTTATAATGTGACATAGCATATGTAGACCCATTGCTTCTTTTGTTAAACAAGGGCACTGCTGGCCATACAGACGTAATGTGATATCAGAGGCGTCGAAAATACCAAATGGTCGTGTTTTACGTTATCCGTGTTCTATCGCGTGGGAAGAGAGAGTCACTACTCTCAGACGGCGACGTTTTCTTGCCAGATTCAGACGTAGTTCTGCTAGGAGAAGGAACTCTCAGCTTGCAAAGCCAAAATAAGTCTTTATTTATCTCTACATTCCTGTTAAACACATATGGTATTGTGCCTGTCTGAGCTAATTTTCGTTGACATTGAGAACTTACTAACATATGTCCACTTATAATGAACCATTTTGATGTTCACATTAATGAGAAGACTAGCAGACTTGTTACCTGCCAAAAGTTGCCTGCCCCTCCGAGAGCAAGGGATCAATATCGTAAAATGTACTCGATAACGTAGAATACAAATGGATCACGTAGAACACATTTCGCTGCTATTTTTCAGCATTTATCGATACTGTGATTAGACAATCTCCCTTGGGTATTTTTCTGTAACTTGTAGTCGTCGTTTATTGTCTAAGACTGTAGGAATAATTAATCGTACTTAGACCTTTCAGAATAATATTTGTGTTTTCTGTTACATGCTCTCAATTGTTCAGGTAGGTAGGTAAGACAGATATTTGCAAAATGCCGCGAAATATGGCTCAAATTCATGCGCGCTACAGGAAACATAAAGAACAAAATTATGCGTATTATTTGGCAAAAGAGAGGTGTTTTAAAATGATGCCAGAGAAGAGAAAAAAAGGAAATCATGTGAAGTCAGCGAGAGAGAATATTGCGAAGTTCAAGCATGTGAATATTCAAACATCACCCAGACAGAGTTCAAGTCCAAAGCTAGAACTTCGCAGTTCTCATTGAGATGTTGACGTAAGCGGATTGTACAGAGCAGATATATCGTTTCTAACAATTACGTGTGCCACCTCTTCAAAGAGCTTAGCAATGACTACTGCTCTGAGAAGCAGGTAACTGTGTAAATGGACCATTACACATAAAAGCATTACAGTTGTAATATACGATCAGATGACTCACAATGTTGCAACTGTCATCTCAATATTTAAGGTCATCATTGGGTGGGTTAAAGCAGACCTGCCCAACATCCAGCAGACACACCTGATTCTCAAACGAGACTATGTAGAAACAGCACAATCTTCAACACAGGTCATGTTCAACATAATGTTATCGGTGCCATGGCATTACTGTGGCTATGTAAACCGCCCATGCGATGGGTTGTGAGGAGCTGGAAAACGCAGCTGGTCGTGCGGTGAAGAAATAGAAACTTATCACTTATCTATGCATGGGGTATTTCTCAGACGGAGTCAGCACTACCGTACCTATTGGACATGAACGATGCAGTGAATAAAAAACATCTGCAAAACCTTCAAGCGGATCTGTTAGAGTCCAAGGCTCAATATGAACTGTGATGCTAGTCGACTGTTAAATAGCATATAGTTGAGACGTCGTGTTTCAATCCGTTTTGCTGGTCGTTGGGAAACGTCCATTGTAAATGTCCTTGGTATGCCATGAGGAAAGCAAAAATGAAACATGCGTGGCCATAGATGAAACAGCAAAAGAAGACGAACGACACGCTGACAACCGAGGAATCAACAACTCACCAATCGCAGCAACCAGCAGAGGTCATGCGTTAATGGAACACACACGAAGAGATTATTGTTGAGAACTTCGTGGCAGTGTAATTATATGTTAAGACGACGTGCGTAGGAAAATCACTGAGATCGACGATGGGAGGATATGTTGGCCTCATTAATCCAACATATTCCAACTGTGATCGTCGATGGGAGGTAATATTGGCCACACTAATCCCACATATTACAACAGGCAGATCACTGCAAGCATTTAAGGCATTTTAGCACATATAGTTATGTTCTATAGGTGCTAGGATTGTTTCTCATCAGTACAAATCGTTAGCAGGCCGATCCGTTTAATGACATAGGGGGTAATGTCCGGGTGGATATTGCCCTGTACCAAAACCAATGCATCCGTAAATAGTGTACTGTGAAACTGTAGGATGCGACATGCCCGATTAATGTAAAATACCTATGCAAATCTGGCTGCTGGTATTCTGGCCAGACAGCATAAAAACTATGCATTATTTCCCGCAGACATCACTGACGTTGACACGCAGCGATCCTTCTACGTCGAGTCCGGCTTACACACGACCCGCTACCTGCGCGTGCTGCGAATCTGCTTCGTTAAGCCGTTCGTCGGTGGCCCGCTGATGCTGGACGAACCGTTCCGGTTGAACTACGTCACGTTCGAGCCACTCATGATCAGCAGCGGAGGCATCATTGGCATTCCGCTCTTCCAGACGATGGACGAGACCATGAAGAGAGCGATGAACTGGCTCAACCAGACGCCGTCAGGTGGGGTGATTGTATTTGTAATTCATCGTTTATTCCCTATGTAAACTGCAAACAGTACCAAACTCCATGTAGAGGCTCTCTTCCGATGCCGGAGTTGGAGAAGAGAGTTTTCTGCTACTCATCCACGTACAAAAAAAGATGTCAATCTTGTCAAAAGTACCTTCAACCTAACCTCAACCCTAACCTTTACCCTAACCCTAAACCCGACCATTTCTGCACATCAGACCAACCATAAAAGGGCATTTGTGGGTTAAGGGGTAGCAGGAACCTCTCTCCAAGATTTGGAAGGAGCTCGCGACCGGACACAAGTCGCTCGCCCCCATGTTTCTCAGTGACGTTGTCAACGAGTTAAGGCAACTATGCTCTATTTCAGATGTCGGCATAAATCGCGAAATGCACTAATCAACATATAATGCTTCATTGTCCGCTTATTTAGTATTATTTTTCGAATCGTTGTCATTGTTTCGTAATAAAATTATTATCCCGACGGCTTGAATAGACCAAATGGACCCTGCACACAATACTTGAGAATGATAATGTTTACTTAACTGGTCTAAATTATTAACCGACACCGCAGACTAGGCATAGGCCAACCCTAGAGTTAGGAATATGGTTTTATTAATATGTTAACTTTCGAGCATTATAACAGTATCTCCTTCGAGATGCCGAAGTTCACCCTCTCTCTTTGTTCATTCGATTCCTTGGACTAATGACCAATTATCCATCAAAAGGCGATGTATATCAGAAAACGCAATGATAATTGTAATTATACATTTATTTATTTACATGTTTTAGATATGCTATGTTTTTTTGTGTGGTCTTTCTCCTACCGGAAGTAAATGAAAGTATCCACTCCAGACGGCGCAAATGAGGCAACGAGTTATAATTTATCAAAATCCTGTAATATTTATAACTGCTTTCCCTCGTCTGTCGCTCTATGGGTAGGTGTGAGCGAGTTGTTGTTAATATCGAAATCTAGGGACTACGTACCAGCTACGTGATGAACTAAGTATCATAAACATGTCAATAAGCTACCTACGGCACGACTAGCATATGCCGAGGGTGCCTGCTGTTTTGCATTGACTGAAACCAATAATATTACATTACTGAGACCGTCTTGCTTTGCAGAACTAAGTAAATATAGCGCTGAGACGAGAATAACCGTATATTCGTCCAGACATGCCGCATTTTGCAGATAATACAGATTTCTTGCTAAGAACACTGTCGTATCTCTGTTAAATACGGATTTGCTTCAAACAAAAAATCATTGTGAACATATCATTTATTTTGCTTATCAGTCAAGTGTTCTTGCAAATGGACAGCACCACCCCATAAATTCACGTTTCGGTGATTAATGCTGCAACTGCTTTTACCATTGCGAAATTTGTAATGTGTTAATAATTTAAATAATATCCTTATCTGTTTAATAAAATAATGCATACATTTGTCTTGATCGTTGGCAAAGACAAGTGTCATGCCGACACTTAGCGTCCATCCCGTTGAATATGTCTATCACGTGGTCGTTGACACAACAAGGATATTCGACATTAACACGTGCATAATCGTTACACACGTTAGCATGAATATTACAATTTTGAGACTCACCTCAATATATTCTGGGTCCAGAATTAAATTTGTCAATAGTTTGTCAGTTGACTTAAACAAAACTACGTACACAAGTGGCGTAAGTTGTCCGAATGTTTAATGTCATAGGAGATAATGTCCGGGTGGGTATTGTCCTGTGCAAAAACCAATACATCCGTAAATAGTGTGCTGTGAAACCGGTACGATGTGACATGCCTGATGTACACAAGTTGCACAAACAAGCTACAGTATCATAGTGGATATTACATTCGTTTGCGTTTTTGCAAAAAAAGGATTTAACATTAGACAAATGAAAACATCGAATAGAGGAAACACGTTTAGCAGTCTACGTGAAATCAGCTACAACCGTCTTCTTCCCGGCCATATTCACAGCACCATCGTGTGCTTAGTCGTACTTCTTTCTGATGTACAAGCCGCGCTGCTCGACCTTTTCCGCGAAACTGCTCGAATTCCTCATGGACATCCTGCGCTTCATCTTTCACGTCAAAGCTTAGCTGATCTTTGTTCGATGTATGCCACTGGTCTCGTTAATGTTGAGGAAATCAAAATTACTGATCACATTTCGGACATGTTCACCTGATGGACACGTTCCCTGGTGATGCCGATGGCAATGACTCTGTTTGGTGTTACTGTCGATGTCTGCAGGGAGCTATTGTTTTATGTCGCTGAGTGATTCTCCAGAATCGCGTCGCCGTGATTGTAATATGTGTCTAAATAGGATAAATAATGGCCGATATTCATGGCGTTTGTTCGGTTGTTTTCCCAGAGAACCCCCACATTTTATGTGGCTCTCACATTTCTTTGGAAGTCTGGCAACAGCTGCTGACCAAAGGAAATCCACTGAAAATAATTTAATGGGTGCTGCAAGAGTAAGATAAAACCAAAACTACTCCTGACATTATACCCGCCCATTACTCTCTAGGCTCTGTCTGTCTGTATGTCTGTCTGTCTGTATGTCTGTATGTCTGTCTGTCTGTCTGTCTGTCTCTCTCTCTCTCTCTCTCTCTCTCTCTCTCTCTCTCTCTCTCTCTCTCTCTCTCTCTCTCTCGATGCTTTGTTTCTTTGTAGATATGATTTCGTTTAGCCATGCAGCGATTAAACTCTACTCTCCTGGTCTTTGTGTTGGATAAAACGACTTGAAACCTCCTTCAATGGGTATTACGTCCTCCTGTGAGAGCAGTGCATTACCAGTGCATTACCAGTGTATTACCAGTGCATTACCAGTGTATTACCAATGTATTGCCAGTGCATTACCAGAGGAATAAAAAGGAGGGCGATATAAACCCACGTTATCACGTCTGTGAAGTATTAGAAATATCATCAGTTGTTTTACAAATACGTAAGCTGTGTTTCCGTGGGATTTATTTCCATCGTGGCAAGTTGTGTAGGCTACAGTTTGCATGTGCTTTGCAATATCGACGCAATGTTTCTCTTCGCAGATGCAAGATATATTTGGAATTGCAGTATAAGTTGCTCGTTAGGACCTCCATTTTACCGCTGAATCTTCACTAAGCCTGTTCGTTTCCAACAGGAAGGAAATATTAGGTTGGGCAATTTTTACGTAGTTGTTTATTGCTAACTCTTTCCAGTGCTTTTTGCAGATCGCGGCTTCGGTGATAGACGGCCGCGGCATTTATTGATTTTTCGAAATTGCATCAGTCTGGTCAGCGCGAAACTAAGCGAAACTGTCAAAAAGGCAAGAATTGAGACACGGACATAATGAATTCTGTCGCGCAATGGTACCCTGTGGCTAAGAAGCCTTTCATTAGCGCCGTGTTTTGTTTGCCTGACACTAAGTGAGACTGGATGGTGGACAGCAGTATTCTACTGTTGGTGGGTGTTAAACGATGCGCAGTTAAATAATACTTCGGCGCTGTGTTTACCACAAGCAGTGATAACTATGTTGGCGAGATAATTCATTGCGGTTGTCAGATGTCATGATAGATATATTGTCGTTTAATGCAACCCGACTATACGTACCATTGCATTTTTTCCGCTGGCTCCGTTGTACACGGACGGCGATGAGTGGAACACATCATTGAAGTATCGGTGTAATGCTCTGAACCTGTCCGACATCTCCTTACTCAAACATGCGTCAGGGTCAACGGACACATACGCTCATACGCCACTTCTGCCCTCTGAGAGAACTGTTTGCTCGCGTACTACTTAGTAGCAACAACAACAACTTCAACAACTTCAACAACTTCAACAACATCAACAACAACAACAATAACAAGCTGTCACCCACCCCATACAGTATCTTTATATTAAACCCGTTTCTGAACACCATTTAATATCTGCTGTCTCCAGTTAATGCCGGGATACACTGGCACTTTTCGCCCGACCAGACCAGATCAGACCAGACCAAACCACATCAGGCCACGTCAGACTGCAGTGTATCCACTACACTTTTCACTACGTCGATTGTAGTTGGTGTCGGTCTGCCGTGGTCTGAAGTAGTTTGGGCTGGTCTCATCTGTGATACCATCTAGTGAATGTTTCACAATTTAATTCGTCCAGTAAAAAATAAGAACTATAAATAACTACCTGATTCTTAATGCATAGCCAATTGGTGGATCATACTATTACCAAGGAAGCAAATAAACATACAAAGCGACGACTGGACATTTTCACCCGGGAGGAGATGCACACACAGCAGCGCCTTCTGCCGATGTCACTTAGACTATTAACACACCACATACAAGGACACCACAATACTACATTTGCGATGTCATGTAGTAGGCTGTTTTACATATTTGAATGATTGTTGAATTTAGCCGCCCATTTTCATTAATTGCGGCTGACTTAGAATACGACGAAATGACGCGAGACTGGTCGTGGACATCATCAACGTGATTCGTGACCTGTCTTGAATGCGGTCATGTCCTTTCTCAAGTGTAATCATAAATCACTCGTCTGCTGTCTCGTATTGATAAACTGACCTCTGCCCAATTCGCGCAACACTGTACACCATTGAGGTGTCCGTTGACCCTGACGCATGTTTGAGTAAAGAGATGTCACTCAGGTTCAGAGCATTCCACCGAGACTTCGATGATATGTTCCACTCATAGCCGTCCTTGTACAACGGGGCCAGCGGAAAAATGGAAGCCTTCGTTAATATAGGCCCCACCTTGCCCCCACAACAGACGGATAGACAACAGACGCACTTTAAACGAGCTTCAGGACAAATTCGGCGTCATCGCAAAACCTGAGCAGGCCGCCGTCAGAGTGGAATACCTAAACCCTTAATTTCTGGTTCGGAAGCCTCATGGCGGCAGTAGACTCGTCACTTCCTTCGGTACTGTCGCTCACTACAACGAGCTACAGCCGTCGTTGATGCCAAATGTCGACAGTGTCCTCTGTCAGACAATAAAGTGGAAATACATCAACGTCACTTAATTAATAAAAGCATTTTGCCAGATTCTACTTGCCCGTGACTCGATGAAATATTGCGGTGTGGCTATTACATTCAAAGGGGCTCGCGTCCACACAATGTCAGTAATGGGCATGCCTGGTTCAGAGACCCACCTTGACGAGTAGATGTCCAGAATCCTGGGAGACTTGATACAAAAAGGGTGTGTAACAAAAATCGCTGACGATCTCTACATCGGCGGTAACACAAGAGATGAAGCTTTCTATAACTGACGCGTAGTGCTAGCTGCACTGAGGCACAATAACTTCCGCCTCCGAGAGCGCCGAAAGAAAAGATCCTTTGGTCTGATGAGCTTGTGAATGCATTCAAGAGAGCACAGTCAGCTCTAGGCAACTGAAAGTCTATGACAATCCCTCAGCCCAGCGAAGTACCGTGGGTTGTCACAGATGGATCTGTCAAAAACCGAGGGATTGCAGCAACACTGTGTTAGCAGAAACGACGAACTGCTACTGGTTTCTTCAACGCAAAACTTCGCAATCGTCAAGTCACATGGCTACCGTGTGAAGTCGAAGCATTGAGCGATCAAACACTTTGCTCTATTCATCATACATTCTTCGTACGCCATCGAGGTTGTAACCGGCAATAGTCCATGTGTCTAGGCATACGAGAAGCTCATGCGTGGCGAGTTTTCGTCCAGTTCAAGAATCACCACATTTCTCTCAACCGTAAGCCGCTACACGCTCACTGCAGACACATCGATGGTGTCGCTAACCTACCGTCGGACTCTGGAAGCCGCCACCCGTCGAGGACCGAATTCAAGCTTATCTTCAACATATATTCTTTGCGCTAGACATCGATAAGGCTTTGGAAGCTGTTTCAGCCGCGTGTCGCCAGTGCCAAGCCGTCAAATCTATCCCAACGTGCGTGCACCCACAGTGATCCACACAAGCTGTAGTGGATTCATCCTTCGCTGCAGATGTCATACGCCGCTATCGCCAGTATATCATCGTTCTTCGTGGGTAAGCTAAGAACGTCAACATAAAACGTGTAGCCGAACATGCCATCAATGAGTTGGGTATTGAACTCTTAGGGCTCTCTCCAGATGAATTTGAACTCTCGCATTAGCAGATATGGATAATCAGCACGTGAAGTCTGGATGCAATGATCTCAAATCACTGCTGAGCAGCTGCCAATCACAGTTAGGCAACTGATCTTAAACCCAAACTCGAGCAAGTCAGAAAATCATGCGCACAGCGCCAAGTCTAAAGCATGGACACGACCTACCGCCTGCCGTTAGTATCTCCGTTGGCGACCTCATTTACCTCAAAGATGACAGAGACAAATGCAGAGCACGTGATAGGTACATTGTCACCCAATTGCCAAACTGTGAGGGGTGGTGCAGACTTAGGAAGTTCACGAATTCGCAGTTCCGCAGCAGGTCTTATGATGTTCGAAACTCCGATTGTTACAAACTAACACATGCGCTCCCATCTAGCCCCCTCAAAGGCCCCATCCGGGGTCAAGGTGAGCGCTCTGATTCGTCATCTGACTCTGAGTCAGATTCATCAAGACCAGTCAGTCCCGTTATGGACCCAGCAGCTCCTGAGCAACCGGAGTTACCGTGTCTGCCTCCACTCCCAGAAGCTACTGTAGTCCATTCTACTACACCAACCGCGGAGCATACTGTCAACGCTCCGGACACACTCCGGTTCTCCTTGTCCTAGGAGGTGTAAGCGCCCTCGTCAACGGCCTAGATGGCAGAATAATGACTGGATCTTGGACCGTAATGAATACCATTTGATACTTAGGTATGCAGTGATTAGATTAGTTGTTTTTGTTAGTTCATGCATAGATATAAGGACCTTTACTTTTCATACAAATATCTGTGTGCTATTTAGTGTTCCTGTTCACTTGACGATCTATCAAATATTCTTGGCAGAGCCAGTAATTTTACTGTTATAATAAGGACACCAATATTTTGTTATTGTGACCTGTTCCCAGGCTCCATCCGGGCTTCGCCGGTTCATGGGCCTGGTTTGTAATCATCGAGTTGTGCATTACACCTCTGTTATAGAACACGGGTTCCATTTATTGGCATAGACGGTCGATCGGAGGAATCGGGGTTCGAATCCTGGTGCTGACCGATCGGTGGTTCGGTACCGGTATCGGCCGCCGTCTCGAAACTTGGGCAATTTCATTCACCCTATTTCGTTGCCTGTCTTTCGGATGAGGCACTGTACGCCGTTGGTCGCATCTGTCTGGCGTTTATACCAGGGGAAGTAAAAGGTCTTACGCAGATAAATAAAAAAAACTATCTAGAACTCCCATCGGCGTTAATGTCAGAAAAGGACCCTGCCAATTAATAGTAGAAGAAGACTACACAGTGACAATTATAACCATGTATTTGTATTGAAATAATATTATACGTATTTGTTACTGCACAAAAGAAGCTTGGTAATATTGATTCGTTACTGGTGCTGGTGCATGGACAGTTATGGAAAATATGTTGTCTGCATTCTAGAAACGTGTAAGTCTAAGAAATGGTGATGTCATCTAGCGGTTAATCAAGACGGCGCTGGTTCTCCGTGGTGTAACGCACTGGTCATAGTAAACTAGTAGTAACATCAGCCATACTAGGCCTACTAAATAATAGTAATATACGCATACCAACAACAACAACAACATCATCATCGTCAAAAACAATATTAGTGTAAAGTTTGTTTGTTATTATTCGTGCGTTTACATTACGTGTAATATTAATTGTTAAATAAAAAAAAAGTAAATACACAGTAGGTTTCAAATATGAATGTGATTCACAAATATAGTAACTTATGTGCCTATTTACGACAGATAGCATCACATGCTAATCTTGTCATGGGCATTACGCGACATATTTACTAATTAAACAGAACAAGAAATATTATGCATGTCATAAAATCCATATAAAACCTTTACTCCGTAAACACACACGCACGCAAGCACGCACGCACGCACACATTATATATAGATTATATATAATGCATCTTCGGAAAACGTGTCGTTGCCCGTTTGCGTGAAAACTGACGTAGTGTTATTTCCGATCGTTGTTTAAACCAAAATATGTAATAATTCGCATCACAGCTTAGAATGCAACTGTTTTTGTCAAACGTACAAGCATTCGCACATAACTAAATTAACTATTTTTACAGAACTCAAGGTCATCTCGGCCGAGACGGTGCCAGTGCGCATGTTCTCCGGAAACCAGTACGGCAACCACGAGGTGACGTACACGTGGAACCGAGGCGAACAGAAGGAGTTCTGGCTTCTTGTTCTTCGCATCTTCGTCAACGGCGACTTCGACGTGTCCCCGGCAGACTTACTGCCAGACATGGACGATAAAGACAAAGACAATAAGTGTGCGTGCGTGCTCCTATGAACAACCGGAAGTGCTAAGTGAAGTTCACTTGTCAGCCATGTTGGAGGTGAATTGACGCGGAAATTGAACAGAGTTTCTGTGAAACTGTTGCTATTGCTAATATTGCGAGAAATGATTCCTCATCCACTGATAAACTATGCATGCAATTAGCAGTGCTTAATGCTACGTGTTTGTGTGTCAATTACTGTACAATACGTTTACTACATCAAGTCAGAGCAAGGCTGTGTTGGTGTCTAATTGGTTGCCGTTATTACGCATTATAAACACAATTATTGCGCGACTGGAATGAGCAGAGACGAACCAAGCCCTATATTTACAGGGAGACGAAAGTTGAACTCCCGTCTGGCATTACAGGCGATTATTGCAGTTTTTTCTCACGCTGGCTGCATGAACTGTTTGCATTGTAGCATACGTTCTGATGTGTATGTGCATATGATTTACTGTTCGACCACCAGGAGTGTACCTAGACTGAAGATATAATGTCCTGGTTGTAAGGACCATAAGCAGGTATTTTCATGGATATCATAGGCCTACTGCCATTATATGTCTAAACATCTTGAGATATTAAAATGTGTCTTTTATGATTATGGAGTCTTGCAAAAAATACTGACATGAATTTATTTGTGAATGTGTGTGTATGTGTGCGCGTGTGCGCGTGTGCGCGTGTGCGCGCGCGTGTTGATGTACTTGTGTATGTATGAGTATGTACGCTTTCGCATGCGTTTGTCTGTGCACGTGCTTGTTTGCGTAGGCGTTCGTTTGTATTCCCTACGTCGAAACCCGTATACGACATCCACTGAACACGGATTCAAAGTTATGCCGTGCGTGCACACACAAACAGTTCATACACAAACTAAGCATTTTCTACCAATATCTCCCAGTCTCACAATTAAAGTACAACTTGACTGATAACTAGAATAATAGAAGTATTATGATATACAGCATGCTCAACGGCAAGAAGAACTTATTGTCCATTCACTGATAACTACGCAACGTTTTGGCGCAAAAAATAACTTAATAACATCTGCAGTCAACGGGCATTAAATCGTAAATTCTGACATCTTACTTGCAGAGGAAAACCAGTAATGATCCCATTTAGCATAACAACTGTAATTACAACAGTAATGACTGTGAATCAATTTAAGCATGGTCACGGCGCTATTACGGGCACTAATGACAGTAATCACGACAAGTCTTGCGGGGCGAGTGGCGTATTTGAAGTCAATTATAATAAAGCTGTCGTGTGCATAGTTTAGTTGTGCGTAGTGAACTGCATAAACATATCGCGAGATCCAGTCAACAATATGTCTGTTTATGTGTAGTAAACACTATTTGTAAATACGTAGCTTACCGTGGCGAAGCAAACGAAGTGTGATCCAGATAATTGCTTGTGAGTATCGGTATCGACAGTACTTTTTATTGACGGTAAAAAACGAACGAACGAACGAATGACGTCACGTAATGTTGTGGTTTCCATCGCAATAACGGCATAATTTATGTTTATGCGTATTCGTTATCAAATCATTCTAGTGAAACACAGAGAAGGATCATTGTTGACATCAACTACGCTTTTACTGTATTGATAATAATGTTCGAAATAGCCTCAAAAGGTACGTCCCGTGTAATGGACGCTTGCCTTTCATTCACCGGCATGTGTTTGCCGGCGATATTTTTCATTCGTAGCCGAACTCCGACCCGAAATCGTCGTCATAGTTGACGTCGGCGTAGCTATCACCGCCACCGAACCAGCTTCCAGCCCCGATGCTCCCTAGGTAGTCTCGCGGTGCCAACGCCGCCACATCCTCCTGTTGAGAACAGACACGCCACATGTTAAGTTAAACTCCGCCCTGTTAGAGGTTATCTAATGCCGTCATATTTCGGGCTACAAAATATAAACTAAAAACCCAGTTCAATAGGTTTCGTTGGGAATCTGTGTAACTGGATGTCAATGACTTGTATTACTCGGTTAGTGATTTTATGGGTATGATGAACATGTGGAAATAATATGAGTTTTTCATGAGTTTTCAATATGAAACAAGTTCGCATGAAAACAGGAATATGGCTGAATTCCTTCGAAAATAAAAACAAATATGTATCGTTTATGTGAAATTCTACGATGCGGCAGGTTTGAAAGGTGTACTTTCATTATGATTAATCGCATAGCAATACAAAACACGGTACGTATTTATGTGATAACATCTGGCGGATAGCATTCAGAATTCGGAAGTGAGAATACCACACGAGAGCGCATATAAAAATGGTTACACCGAAGAAAACGCTTCGTCAACATACACTTTTTGGCTCACCAAAAGTGACTTATGTCTTCAAGAATAATAATGTGTGCTCAATCTCAAATGATAGAATGAATCGGCGAAGATCGAGCGATAATCTTAGTATATTGATATTACCATATCAATGTCTACAAAACTTACGTTTGAGGGGGATGAGGCCAGATGAAAGTACTTTCGTTTAATATCGGACATGGACGTTCTGAGATGATCCCTAAGCTGTGTGCGATATCAGAATTAACAACAGTAACGCAACTTACCCCATTACCCTCTTCTGTCTCGGAAGGGTCATAAAGCGGTTTCGCTGAGGTGGACTTGCAGGACACGAGCAGTACCAATAACATGAACACCAGACCAGGATATTGTTTCGACACCATGGCGACGAAATCTACAAGTATGGACAATTCCACATGTGCAGTCGTTTATTTTCCGTTGTTGTCCGAGGCCACATCAGCCCAAAGTATTAATTTATGTTTGAACGAGTTATATAATACGTAGGCAGAGTTGAGTGAAACCAAAATGTTACAACTAGCACCACGGTGAAGATGACAGTGATTTTGACATCGTTGTAGTTTTAATACAAAATGTTCAAACATTTCGCATTAAACTACGTCCAACAACGGTGGATCTTGGAAAAGCGGGGGGCAAAGTAGGGCTCATATTAGTTACCCATCAGTTTTCCATTACAAAACTATCATGGAGCAATAGGGGAACAGCGTGCAAAACGGGCCCCTTAAGCGAGATTTGTCATCAAGTTAAATTTTTCATTATAATAAATTGTTCTCTACGGAATCATCTTCTCCACTTATCTGACTATGTATGTGCTAAATTTAGCGTATTTCTGTTAACATCCCTGTATCTACGGGATATTTCAGAACACCACCCAATTTTTTACTTGCTAAAAAAGGTGCGCCCAAAACGGGTCCCCTGCACATGCATTTGTATTATTTAGCCATCACCACATTTCGCAAACATATTATGCATATTCGGACCCTGGCTAGTCATGGTGTGCCCATGGCGCATATTAGTCACATTTTATCCTTTCTTCCCCGTCCTTACTGTCCGAAAACAGTTGGTGCATTATTGTTTCTGCATTCAGTTGTCTCGCTTGTTTTCGAAGCTACGATACATCGCAGTGGCCTGGCGAACGATTGCTTCCTTCCCCCTGTAGTTCCACTCATGTTGGTTTGAGGCTCCTTCCGCGTTGTAGGATTTTTGTTGCATTTTGTTCTCAATCGAAGTTGACGTTTGTATGGCCTGAGCGTGGTGATGCATGTCTTTTCTCAGTTACTCGACTTTCACTCTGTTGATTGATATCCTTCCAATATAGATGATACACACGCTACGGGGTTTATGATCATGGTTGGGTGTTATACATGCAACTTAACAATATACTTATATATTACACTACTTGATAATATAATATGTATCCATACAGCTCATATTGACATTATATATATTTATAAAATGTATTGGTAATATTATCGTTTTGCTTAATTATTTTAGTATTATTATTATTGTATAACTAAGTAATATATAATATCCTATGTAAAATAATGTAATACCATAAAACCTTACAATTGCAGGTGTGTGTATTGTATCAATAGTATATCGATGATAGCGAACCCCTGTTAGGACAGGGGCCCGTTTTGATGATAATCAATTTGAAAACAAACTCTCCGTGCTTTTAAAATCTAACACATATATATCATAGCATTTACGTTTGGTTTATGCATACCCACAGTTTCCGTTGTTTTCAACCCGCACAAAACGAAAATATGATATCTTGAAAATAGTGCTAACATTTTCAGAACAGTGTGAAAACAATCGCTTTGAATGTGCGTTTCGCACTTCCAACCAATGTTCACAATGGCCCATTTATGAGTTACTTAGCAGTGCCACCACACATTTAGTTGTATCTATTACAATAACGCCAAACGGCTGGGGGCCCATTTTGGGCAAGGCGCCCGTTTTGCACGCCGTTCCCCTTCAGTAAAAGCTGTGCTAACGCCGAAGGGTTCCATGAACAAATGGCCTCCCTAAACCGTCATTGACCTATAACAAATCTTACCTGATTGGTCGACAAGATGCGAGCTAACTGCTTCAAAAACAACAAGTTGTCCTCTCGACGGGTTTGGTTCTGGGATCGTTGCAGAAGAACTGGAATGCTCCGTCGTCGGACACCAACTATTGATAGTGACAGGAGAAAGCGACTGCAGAACCGTAATAGATAGTTGCGAGGTTAACAGTCACCATCCGGGATAGACTAACTCCGCCCATAAACAGCTACAAATCTGCTACTCGGGGTTGCGCTGTTTGGCAACAAACCGAAGTAGGTCGCACGTGCGCACATTCGCGTAGGGCAGAAACACGTAAACAACAAGCGCATTAGTGTCGTTGTAGTTCGTAGTTTTGTGATGCTATTTGTTGTTTACAATACGTTTTTGTTGGATATGAAGAGAGAGGAAATAACGAACAAATAAACTTTTCATGGCTCATCATTTTAACAATTTACTTTTAACAGAACTAGCGTATGCGGGTAAGTTAACGTACGTTTTCCTCTTAGACGGCACGAACCTCGAGCGCCACACTTTCAGAGATTCATCTACGACACATAGAATACGACGTACTACCTGTATATTTTCAAAATACCTCATATATGTCACGATTAGTACATTTGATGGAGTAAATCAGTTGTTCGGAACATAAAACGTTAACGTAAACGTAAACGTAACCTATCACTTTCAGGACCCACCCGCGAGTAGCAAATACCTCTGGAAAACGGTCCCTGCGTCATGGACTTTGCAACATGGAGTAGACGCTGACACAATAATGCTTATGTCTTCCCTTATAACAATAGTATACAAATACGAATGCTATTTTACCATTCTACACTATCACGCCTATCGATTGACGTGAATTTCACATTTTCGCCAACCTTCTTTTTTGACCAAATAACAAGTATCCGTGTGCGTGTTATGGTGTTTACGTAAACTGTGTTGTATATGTTTTTAACAGTTGGTAAATACCACTATCACGACTGTCTACTACCATATGGCGGCTGACCTTCGGCGCTACATCGACGAAAACAAACTTCTTGACCCCTTTCAGAGTGCGTATCGTCCGCATCACGTACAGCACCGAAACCGCTCTTGTTCGTATTTACGTCGGCGTCACCCAGACACTTGATGGTCGAAAGGGAGTATAGTATTCATTCTACTCGATTTTATTACTCGATCTTTTCTCAGCTTGCAGCATATGCATTCGATCGGCATACGAGGCCAGGTGTTAGCATGGCTGACGTCTTACTTGTCCAACGGGACGATGGCGATGAAAGTCAGCGATGCCATATCTCGTCAACAACAGCTTTGTTGTGGTGTGCCGCAGGGATCGGTTGTTGGGCCCCTGCTGTTCACCATCTACCAGTGGCGTACCCAGGGTTTTTTTTTGGTTGTTTGAAAAAAATTATGGCAATGAACGTAAGTATACGGAAGAATGGTGGTAATACGCATAGGCGCGGGAACAGGGTTAGGGTTATAACTTGGTTTTGAACAGCACTGCCCCTCCGTGTTCGGATGTCATGAGCTCACAGCCGAGACAGCGGAGAAGCTGAAGTTACAGCGGCGCAGCGGCGAACAAATTTCAACAGCCCCCCCCCCCCTCCCCACCCACCACAAAGTGAAGGAAGATGTGAAGGTATGCGGCGAACATTTTTCACTGGTGGTGGTGAAGCTCCGGTAGTCCCCCCCCCCCAATATGAATTTCGTTCCCGCGCCACTGATAATACCCGTTTGGAAACCCCCCAACATGTCAATCCTGGGTACGCCCCTTCTAATGCATGTCAATCACCGCCATAATAATTCGCCAAAAACAACTATCACATGTACGCGGACGATACACAACTCTACGCGGAATTCCCACGGGACCAACCCTGCGAGGTAGACGATGCTATCGAAAGAATCGAGCAGTGTACCAATGACATAAAACTGTGGATGATTAACAAACACTTAATGCTAAACGAGACCAAGACAGAGGCAAATGTCTCACTTGCATCGGCTAGATATAAATAATGCATTTAAAGAACTTATGACACAACTCCATAATGTTGTTGAATCCTTTGCCCCAGATAAAATTTAATTATTAAGATCAAATCAAAATATGTAATCATTAATAAATGGATGACCAAATGTATAATGAAATCTTCTACAACATCCAGTAAACTTTATCGAAAATGTATTGGTAAATCAAGGACACATTCCACTTACGCTCGTTATACTACGTACAGAAATCTTTATAATAAACTAAAGCATATTGCTAAAACAACTTACTAATTCTTTTGTTCGGGACAAAGACGTCTTCATGGACAGCACTTGGTATATGTCTACACAAGCCGCTTACACGTGTCAGTCGGCGTCTTTCCAGCTTGTTCGCTAAAATCAGAAAATGTTTAACAACCCATGCTTGCAAGAAGATCGTACATGTTCTTGTTGCTTCCAGACTGGATTGTGGAAATGCTGTGTTTTTTGACTGAACGTGCGTTTAATCGAGAGGCTATAAATGGTGCAAAATTCGACAGCTCGCCTAATAACGAGACAACGCCGTCGCGACTATCAACACATCTCGCCCGCTCTCGTTGCTCTTCACTGGCTGCCGGTCCAAAGGCGCATCAACTACAAGATTCTTCTGCTGACATATCACGCGTTACACCATCTCGCGCCAGCGTACATTGTCGACTTGATCTCTTACAGGGCGCCGGCTTCTTTCCGCTGTCAGCAATCCATTAACTGTGCCACGCTATGACATGGAACGATACGGTCGACGGGATTTCTCCGTGACGGCATCGCGCCTGTGGAACGATCTGCCGTTGTATATCCGTGACGCTGACTCTATCAAACTTTTTAAGTCTCAGTTAAAGACACATCTTTTCAAGAATGCATTTCAAGATTATTTATAAAATGTTGTCATTCTAACGTCACTGCATGGTTTATTTTATACTGCATTTTAAGTATTTATTTAATGTAATTACTTGATTTATTTTAAAGCAGCAAATAGTTGAATTTTAGAAAGTTAAGTCTAGTCAATATTTAGCCGATACTTTATGCTATATATAAATTATTTATTTACAAACGTATATTTAAATTTCGCATTAGGTTCTTGTTATATTAAACTTTTTCTATGTAAAATAATTATTGTATTGTAGCGATGTGTTTTTAACAATGTTGTATTTTAAGCGCTTTTGAACAGGTTTTTGTATCCGCAGATATGGCGCTATATAAATAAACTATATTTTTATTATTAACTACCAATATTTCCACAATTTCTTTAGAATTCATTCGCGGATTTGGTTAGGAAAAACAGAATGACGCCACTCGCACTTACATATCAGTTTCGTAATCGTTACGTAACCATTACCAGAATGCCACCTTCCCATGTAAAGTTTCGTAACGCTTGCCCAATTACCCCAGACCTCCAACCAACCGAGACGTACTTTATGGGTGGCCCCCTAACACATAGAAATTTAAAATTCGGACAAAAATGTAGAGACAATGTTTTGAACTTAACAGTAGTGTTTGAGAGTACGCTCAAACACTACGGTGATGTTTTGAAAGTACATTGCATTCAAAACGCTTGGTACAAACAATGCTATCATCGACGTCGTAAGTAAGTTGAGCCATTATTCCAGTGTTATCTCTAGGGGAGAACGGGGCACCATGGACGGTGGGGCAGCAGACTCATCGGGTTCTATTTGTTCATTTTATGGTAAGTTAAGATGATGCTGGAAGGTCTTAAGCTGCTTTATCCCATTTAACAGTTTTGGAGCAGCAAAACTAATCCGACTAGCTGATCGTGTAGTTGATATTGCAGGCTTGCTTTGGTAGCTATATCATTTATTTATACAAATGCACTCAAATTTTAACTAATAAATATATAATCACTGCTATATGTTAGAATGCATATATCTTTATTACAATACTTGACACTATTCCCAGGGGTTTTATTTAATGTATTTAACAACATTGCTTGTTCGGCTTTTCACAAATAATATTGCATATATCTGTCTGTTCGCATTGTAGGTAATGGTTCCGTTTTAATAATGTGCATTCTATTAAATAAATAAAGAATTTATCTGGATAAATTTATGTATTTAACGGGTGATTTCTTAAAACATGTAGTATCACTTGGAAATTGGCTTACATTTTTAACTGTAATAAAAATGTAGTGATAATTGCCATATGCCTTATAATGGCAAGCGTGTTACTTGCCAAATATCTTCGATGTTACCGTTTTTAGTTTTTCTTCTCAAACTCCTTCCCTGCTCCATCCCTGCTTCTTCCCGCTTCTTATCTCCTCCTTCCTTCATCCTCCCCTGCCCCAAATATTTGTTGATGAAAAAATTTTCATTGTTCTTGATGTGTTTTTAAAATGATATGTCAGCCAATTATAACGATTGTTGAGGAGTTTAACACACAATATTGCATTTTATAAAGTCGATTTAACGTGACGGTTGTTGAGTTTGGAAAACGCTGCTGGTTAATATAAACTCGTTGACAACAATCTGTAATTCGAGAACATTTATCTCTCAATCGCGGACATAATCTGCATATAAATTTCATACCGGCAGTTACAATCGTTTCAATGCAATATTCCCTTCACATTTAACGTCCCGATTATCGAGTTCAAATAACGCTGCTGGTTAATGTCAGCTCGTTGTCATCAGTCTATAAGGCGAGGAAATTAACTTGTCAGTCGCAGACATAATCTGCGTATCAAGTTACCACTCGTTTCTAGTTAAACCGATCCTTCTGACTATTCAGTGGAAACGTTTATAGCCTTACCCGAATACGGGGATGCCAATGACACATGATTACACCCTACGAATAACATGTTTGACGAACGAATTTTATTTGACTTGTATCCAAATTATGTAGGCCTACGTAGCGAGCGCCATTTGTAATTTGTGAAAGGGTGTGTCGGTCGCTTTTGTTTAAAAGCTTGCATTAGAACTATTTCAAATTGTTAGTTGGTTATTTCGACAATTGTCTGACCTTCTTTGTGTGTCGTATACGAACATTACGCGATTGCATTATTGGTATCCTGGGACATAATAACGCGCTAGTACATTTTGTAAGGGTGTGTCATGCGCGAACTCCGCTTACGGCTACAACTGAAGGTTCCTTGCTCCGGTTGCAGCGACTTGCACATCCCGTTCTTTCAAAAAATTTAATGAGACTACCAATTGTTTGTCCAGCCTGGGACAATCACGCAGCTTCAGTTGACTGAAAGCACGCAGTGTGCGACTACAAGTAGAGACAGGTGCGACTTGTCGAAACAATTGCTGTCTAAATCGCCAGTACTTTTATTACTGTGTTGACTCCTCGACTTTCTGTCGTTTTACTTTACACTGCGTTGTCTCTATACACATGCCACAACATTGGTTAATATTCTTAACAGTGCCATAAACTGTTTATAGCCATCGGTTACAGTATTGCACACATTAAGCCTGAAGGCCATCCATAACATTGCTATACACATTCGCGGCCCATCCTCGACAATGTTATAGCCTACATTGTGTGAAAGTCCATCCTCGATATTGTTCTACTGTATGTAAGTCCATCCTCGACATTGATGTACTGTATGTAAGTCCATCCTCGACATTGATGTACTGTATGTAAGTCCATCCTCGACATTGATGTACTGTATGTAAGTCCATCCTCGACATTGATGTGCTGTATGTAAGTCCATCCTCGACATTGATGTACTGCATGTAAGTCCATCCTCGACATTGAAGTACTGCATGTAAGTCCATCCTCGACATTGTTGTACTGTATGTAAGTCCATCCAAGAGATTGTTGTACTATATGAAAGTCCGTCCTCGATATTGTTGTACTGTATGTAAGTCCATCCAAGACATTGTTGTATTGTATGTAAGTCCATCCTCGACATTGTTGTACTGTATGTAAGTCCATCCTCGACATTGTTGTACTGTGTGAAAGTCCATCTTCGACATTGTTGTACTGTATGTAAGTCCATCCAAGAGATTGTTGTACTGTATGAAAGTCCATCCTCGACATTTTTGTACTGTATGTAAGTCCATCCAAGACATTGTTGTACTGTATGTAAGTCCATCCTCGACATTGTTGTACTGTATGTAAGTCCATCCTCGACATTGTTGTACTGTATGTAAGTCCATCCAAGACATTGTTGTATTGTATGTAAATCCATCCTCGACATTGTTGTACTGTATGTAAGTCCATCCAAGACATTGATGTACTGTATGTAAATCCATCCTCGACATTGTTGTACTGTATATAAGTCCATCCTCGACATTGTTGTACTGTATGTAAATCCATCCTCGACATTGTTGTACTGTATATAAGTCCATCATCGATATTGTTGTACTGTATGTAACTCCATCCTCGACATTGTTGTACTGTATGTAAGTCCATCCTCGACAATGTTGTACTGTATGTAAGTCCATCCTCAACATTGTTGTACTGTATGTAAGTATATCTTCGACATTGTTGTACTGTATGTAAGTCCATCCTCGACATTGCTGTACTGTGTGAAAGTCCATCCTCGACATTGTTGTACTGTATGTAAGTCCATCCTCGACATTGTTGTACTGTATGAAAGTCCATCCAAGACATTGTTGTATTGTATGTAAGTCCATCCAAGACATTGTTGTACTGTATGTAAGTCCATCCAAGACATTGTTGTACTGTATGTAAGTCCATCCAAGACATTGTTGTATTGTATGTAAGTCCATCCTCGACATTGTTGTACTGTATATAAGTCCATCCTCGACATTGTTGTACTGTATGTAAGTCCATCCTCGACATTGTTGTACTGTATGTAAGTCCATCCTCGACATTGTTGTACTGTATGTATGTCCATCCTCGACAATGTTGTACTGTGTGAAATTCCATCCGTGACATTGTTGTACTGTTTGTAAGTCCATCCTCGACAATGTTGTACTGTATGTAAGTCCATCCTCGACATTGTTGTACTGTGTGTAAGTCCATCTTCAACATTGTAGTACTGTATGTAAGTCCATCCTCGACAATGTTGTACAGTATGTAAGTCCATTTTCGACATTGTTGTACTGTATGTATTTCCATCCTCGACATTGTTGTACTGTATGTAAGTCCATACTCGACAATGTTGTACTGTATGTAAGTCCATTCTCGACATTGTTGTACTGTATGTAAGTCCATCCTCGACATTGTTGTACTGTGTGAAAGTCCATCCTCGACATTGTTGTACTGTATGAAAGTCCATCCTCGACATTGTTGTACTGTGTGTAAGTCCATCCAAAACATTGTTGTACTGTATGTAAGTCCATCCAAGACATTGTTGTACTGTATTTTTAATCCATCCAAGACATTCTTGTATTGTATGTAATTCCATCCTCGACATTGTTGTAGTATATGTAAGTCCATCCTTAACATTGTTATACTGTATGTAAGTCCATCTTCGACATTGTTGTACTGTATGTAAGTCCATCCTCGACAATGTTGTACTGTATGTAAGTCCATCCTCGACATTGATGTACTGTATGTAAGTCCATCATCAACATTGTTGTACTGTATACAAGTCCATCCTCGACATTGTTGTACTGTATGTAAGTCCATCCTCGACATTGTTGTACTGTGTGAAAGTCCATCCTCGACATTGTTGTACTGTATGTAAGTCCACCCTCGACATTGTTGTGCTGTGTGATAGTCCATCCTCGACATTGTTGTATTGTGTGTAAGTCCATCCAAGAGATTGTTGTACTGTATGAAAGTCCATCCTCGACATTATTGTACTGTATGTAAGTCCATCCAAGACATTGTTGTACTGTTTGTAAGTCCATCCAAGACATTGTTGTATTGTATGTAAGTCCATCCAAGACATTGTTGTATTGTATGTAAGTCCATCGAAGACATTGTTGTACTGTATATAAGTCCATCCTCGACATTGTTGTACTGTATGTAAGTCCATCCTCGACATTGTTGTACGGTATGTAAGTACATCCTCGACAATGTTGTACTGTGTGAAAGTCCACCCTCGACATTGTTGTACTGTATGTAAATCCATCCTCGACATTGTTGTACTGTATATAAGTCCATCCTCGACATTGTTGTACTGTATGTAAATCCATCCTCGACATTGTTGTACTGTATATAAGTCCATCATCGACATTGTTGTACTGTATGTAACTCCATCCTCGACATTGTTGTACTGTATGTAAGTCCATCCTCGACAATGTTGTACTGTATGTAAGTCCATCCTCAACATTGTTGTACTGTATGTAAGTATATCTTCGACATTGTTGTACTGTATGTAAGTCCATCCTCGACATTGCTGTACTGTGTGAAAGTCCATCCTCGACATTGTTGTACTGTATGTAAGTCCATCCTCGACATTGTTGTACTGTATGAAAGTCCATCCAAGACATTGTTGTATTGTATGTAAGTCCATCCAAGACATTGTTGTACTGTATGTAAGTCCATCCAAGACATTGTTGTACTGTATGTAAGTCCATCCAAGACATTGTTGTATTGTATGTAAGTCCATCCTCGACATTGTTGTACTGTATATAAGTCCATCCTCGACATTGTTGTACTGTATGTAAGTCCATCCTCGACATTGTTTTACTGTATGTAAGTCCATCCTCGACATTGTTGTACTGTATGTATGTCCATCCTCGACAATGTTGTACTGTGTGAAAGTCCATCCGTGACATTGTTGTACTGTTTGTAAGTCCATCCTCGACAATGTTGTACTGTATGTAAGTCCATCCTCGACATTGTTGTACTGTGTGTAAGTCCATCATCGATATTGTTGTACTGTATGTAACTCCATCCTCGACATTGTTGTACTGTATGTAAGTCCATCCTCGACAATGTTGTACTGTATGTAAGTCCATCCTCAACATTGTTGTACTGTATGTAAGTATATCTTCGACATTGTTGTACTGTATGTAAGTCCATCCTCGACATTGCTGTACTGTGTGAAAGTCCATCCTCGACATTGTTGTACTGTATGTAAGTCCATCCTCGACATTGTTGTACTGTATGAAAGTCCATCCAAGACATTGTTGTATTGTATGTAAGTCCATCCAAGACATTGTTGTACTGTATGTAAGTCCATCCAAGACATTGTTGTACTGTATGTAAGTCCATCCAAGACATTGTTGTATTGTATGTAAGTCCATCCTCGACATTGTTGTACTGTATATAAGTCCATCCTCGACATTGTTGTACTGTATGTAAGTCCATCCTCGACATTGTTGTACTGTATGTAAGTCCATCCTCGACATTGTTGTACTGTATGTATGTCCATCCTCGACAATGTTGTACTGTGTGAAATTCCATCCGTGACATTGTTGTACTGTTTGTAAGTCCATCCTCGACAATGTTGTACTGTATGTAAGTCCATCCTCGACATTGTTGTACTGTGTGTAAGTCCATCTTCAACATTGTAGTACTGTATGTAAGTCCATCCTCGACAATGTTGTACAGTATGTAAGTCCATTTTCGACATTGTTGTACTGTATGTATTTCCATCCTCGACATTGTTGTACTGTATGTAAGTCCATACTCGACAATGTTGTACTGTATGTAAGTCCATTCTCGACATTGTTGTACTGTATGTAAGTCCATCCTCGACATTGTTGTACTGTGTGAAAGTCCATCCTCGACATTGTTGTACTGTATGAAAGTCCATCCTCGACATTGTTGTACTGTGTGTAAGTCCATCCAAAACATTGTTGTACTGTATGTAAGTCCATCCAAGACATTGTTGTACTGTATTTTTAATCCATCCAAGACATTCTTGTATTGTATGTAATTCCATCCTCGACATTGTTGTAGTATATGTAAGTCCATCCTTAACATTGTTATACTGTATGTAAGTCCATCTTCGACATTGTTGTACTGTATGTAAGTCCATCCTCGACAATGTTGTACTGTATGTAAGTCCATCCTCGACATTGATGTACTGTATGTAAGTCCATCATCAACATTGTTGTACTGTATACAAGTCCATCCTCGACATTGTTGTACTGTATGTAAGTCCATCCTCGACATTGTTGTACTGTGTGAAAGTCCATCCTCGACATTGTTGTACTGTATGTAAGTCCACCCTCGACATTGTTGTGCTGTGTGATAGTCCATCCTCGACATTGTTGTATTGTGTGTAAGTCCATCCAAGAGATTGTTGTACTGTATGAAAGTCCATCCTCGACATTATTGTACTGTATGTAAGTCCATCCAAGACATTGTTGTACTGTTTGTAAGTCCATCCAAGACATTGTTGTATTGTATGTAAGTCCATCCAAGACATTGTTGTATTGTATGTAAGTCCATCGAAGACATTGTTGTACTGTATATAAGTCCATCCTCGACATTGTTGTACTGTATGTAAGTCCATCCTCGACATTGTTGTACGGTATGTAAGTACATCCTCGACAATGTTGTACTGTGTGAAAGTCCACCCTCGACATTGTTGTACTGTATGTAAATCCATCCTCGACATTGTTGTACTGTATATAAGTCCATCCTCGACATTGTTGTACTGTATGTAAATCCATCCTCGACATTGTTGTACTGTATATAAGTCCATCATCGACATTGTTGTACTGTATGTAACTCCATCCTCGACATTGTTGTACTGTATGTAAGTCCATCCTCGACAATGTTGTACTCTATGTAAGTCCATCCTCAACATTGTTGTACTGTATGTAAGTATATCTTCGACATTGTTGTACTGTATGTAAGTCCATCCTCGACATTGCTGTACTGTGTGAAAGTCCATCCTCGACATTGTTGTACTGTATGTAAGTCCATCCTCGACATTGTTGTACTGTATGAAAGTCCATCCAAGACATTGTTGTATTGTATGTAAGTCCATCCAAGACATTGTTGTACTGTATGTAAGTCCATCCAAGACATTGTTGTACTGTATGTAAGTCCATCCAAGACATTGTTGTATTGTATGTAAGTCCATCCTCGACATTGTTGTACTGTATATAAGTCCATCCTCGACATTGTTGTACTGTATGTAAGTCCATCCTCGACATTGTTGTACTGTATGTAAGTCCATCCTCGACATTGTTGTACTGTATGTATGTCCATCCTCGACAATGTTGTACTGTGTGAAACTCCATCCGTGACATTGTTGTACTGTTTGTAAGTCCATCCTCGACAATGTTGTACTGTATGTAAGTCCATCCTCGACATTGTTGTACTGTGTGTAAGTCCATCTTCAACATTGTAGTACTGTATGTAAGTCCATCCTCGACAATGTTGTACAGTATGTAAGTCCATTTTCGACATTGTTGTACTGTATGTATTTCCATCCTCGACATTGTTGTACTGTATGTAAGTCCATCCTCGACAATGTTGTACTGTATGTAAGTCCATTCTCGACATTGTTGTACTGTATGTAAGTCCATCCTCGACATTGTTGTACTGTGTGAAAGTCCATCCTCGACATTGTTGTACTGTATGAAAGTCCATCCTCGACATTGTTGTACTGTGTGTAAGTCCATCCAAAACATTGTTGTACTGTATGTAAGTCCATCCAAGACATTGTTGTACTGTATTTTTAATCCATCCAAGACATTCTTGTATTGTATGTAATTCCATCCTCGACATTGTTGTAGTATATGTAAGTCCATCCTTAACATTGTTGTACGGTATGTAAGTACATCCTCGACAATGTTGTACTGTGTGAAAGTCCACCCTCGACATTGTTGTACTGTATGTAAGTCCATCCTCGACATTGTTGTACTGTATGTAAGTCCATCCTCAAAAATGTTGTACTGTGTGAAAGTCCATCCTCGACATTGTAGTACTGTATGTAAGTCCATCCTCAACAATGTTGTACTGTATGTAAGTCCATCCTCGACATTGTTGTACTGTATGTAAGTCCATCCTCGACATTGTTGTACTGTGTGAAAGTCCATCTTCGACATTGTTGTACTGTATGTAAGTCCATCCAAGAGATTGTTGTACTGTATGAAAGTCCATCCTCGACATTTTTGTACTGTATGTAAGTCCATCCAAGACATTGTTGTACTGTATGTAAGTCCATCCTCGACATTGTTGTACTGTATGTAAGTCCATCCTCGACATTGTTGTACTGTATGTAAGTCCATCCAAGACATTGTTGTATTGTATGTAAATCCATCCTCGACATTGTTGTACTGTATGTAAGTCCATCCAAGACATTGATGTACTGTATGTAAATCCATCCTCGACATTGTTGTACTGTATATAAGTCCATCCTCGACATTGTTGTACTGTATGTAAATCCATCCTCGACATTGTTGTACTGTATATAAGTCCATCATCGATATTGTTGTACTGTATGTAACTCCATCCTCGACATTGTTGTACTGTATGTAAGTCCATCCTCGACAATGTTTTACTGTATGTAAGTCCATCCTCAACATTGTTGTACTGTATGTAAGTATATCTTCGACATTGTTGTACTGTATGTAAGTCCATCCTCGACATTGCTGTACTGTGTGAAAGTCCATCCTCGACATTGTTGTACTGTATGTAAGTCCATCCAAGACATTGTTGTACTGTATGAAAGTCCATCCAAGACATTGTTGTATTGTATGTAAGTCCATCCAAGACATTGTTGTACTGTATGTAAGTCCATCCAAGACATTGTTATACTGTATGTAAGTCCATCTTCGACATTGTTGTACTGTATGTAAGTCCATCCTCGACAATGTTGTACTGTATGTAAGTCCATCCTCGACATTGATGTACTGTATGTAAGTCCATCATCAACATTGTTGTACTGTATACAAGTCCATCCTCGACATTGTTGTACTGTATGTAAGTCCATCCTCGACATTGTTGTACTGTGTGAAAGTCCATCCTCGACATTGTTGTACTGTATGTAAGTCCACCCTCGACATTGTTGTGCTGTGTGATAGTCCATCCTCGACATTGTTGTATTGTGTGTAAGTCCATCCAAGAGATTGTTGTACTGTATGAAAGTCCATCCTCGACATTATTGTACTGTATGTAAGTCCATCCAAGACATTGTTGTACTGTTTGTAAGTCCATCCAAGACATTGTTGTATTGTATGTAAGTCCATCCAAGACATTGTTGTATTGTATGTAAGTCCATCGAAGACATTGTTGTACTGTATATAAGTCCATCCTCGACATTGTTGTACTGTATGTAAGTCCATCCTCGACATTGTTGTACGGTATGTAAGTACATCCTCGACAATGTTGTACTGTGTGAAAGTCCACCCTCGACATTGTTGTACTGTATGTAAATCCATCCTAGACATTGTTGTACTGTATATAAGTCCATCCTCGACATTGTTGTACTGTATGTAAATCCATCCTCGACATTGTTGTACTGTATATAAGTCCATCATCGACATTGTTGTACTGTATGTAACTCCATCCTCGACATTGTTGTACTGTATGTAAGTCCATCCTCGACAATGTTGTACTCTATGTAAGTCCATCCTCAACATTGTTGTACTGTATGTAAGTATATCTTCGACATTGTTGTACTGTATGTAAGTCCATCCTCGACATTGCTGTACTGTGTGAAAGTCCATCCTCGACATTGTTGTACTGTATGTAAGTCCATCCTCGACATTGTTGTACTGTATGAAAGTCCATCCAAGACATTGTTGTATTGTATGTAAGTCCATCCAAGACATTGTTGTACTGTATGTAAGTCCATCCAAGACATTGTTGTACTGTATGTAAGTCCATCCAAGACATTGTTGTATTGTATGTAAGTCCATCCAAGACATTGTTGTACTGTATGTAAGTCCATCCAAGACATTGTTGTACTGTATGTAAGTCCATCCAAGACATTGTTGTATTGTATGTAAGTCCATCCTCGACATTGTTGTACTGTATATAAGTCCATCCTCGACATTGTTGTACTGTATGTAAGTCCATCCTCGACATTGTTGTACTGTATGTAAGTCCATCCTCGACATTGTTGTACTGTATGTATGTCCATCCTCGACAATGTTGTACTGTGTGAAATTCCATCCGTGACATTGTTGTACTGTTTGTAAGTCCATCCTCGACAATGTTGTACTGTATGTAAGTCCATCCTCGACATTGTTGTACTGTGTGTAAGTCCATCTTCAACATTGTAGTACTGTATGTAAGTCCATCCTCGACAATGTTGTACAGTATGTAAGTCCATTTTCGACATTGTTGTACTGTATGTATTTCCATCCTCGACATTGTTGTACTGTATGTAAGTCCATACTCGACAATGTTGTACTGTATGTAAGTCCATTCTCGACATTGTTGTACTGTATGTAAGTCCATCCTCGACATTGTTGTACTGTGTGAAAGTCCATCCTCGACATTGTTGTACTGTATGAAAGTCCATCCTCGACATTGTTGTACTGTGTGTAAGTCCATCCAAAACATTGTTGTACTGTATGTAAGTCCATCCAAGACATTGTTGTACTGTATTTTTAATCCATCCAAGACATTCTTGTATTGTATGTAATTCCATCCTCGACATTGTTGTAGTATATGTAAGTCCATCCTTAACATTGTTATACTGTATGTAAGTCCATCTTCGACATTGTTGTACTGTATGTAAGTCCATCCTCGACAATGTTGTACTGTATGTAAGTCCATCCTCGACATTGATGTACTGTATGTAAGTCCATCATCAACATTGTTGTACTGTATACAAGTCCATCCTCGACATTGTTGTACTGTATGTAAGTCCATCCTCGACATTGTTGTACTGTGTGAAAGTCCATCCTCGACATTGTTGTACTGTATGTAAGTCCACCCTCGACATTGTTGTGCTGTGTGATAGTCCATCCTCGACATTGTTGTATTGTGTGTAAGTCCATCCAAGAGATTGTTGTACTGTATGAAAGTCCATCCTCGACATTATTGTACTGTATGTAAGTCCATCCAAGACATTGTTGTACTGTTTGTAAGTCCATCCAAGACATTGTTGTATTGTATGTAAGTCCATCCAAGACATTGTTGTATTGTATGTAAGTCCATCGAAGACATTGTTGTACTGTATATAAGTCCATCCTCGACATTGTTGTACTGTATGTAAGTCCATCCTCGACATTGTTGTACGGTATGTAAGTACATCCTCGACAATGTTGTACTGTGTGAAAGTCCACCCTCGACATTGTTGTACTGTATGTAAATCCATCCTCGACATTGTTGTACTGTATATAAGTCCATCCTCGACATTGTTGTACTGTATGTAAATCCATCCTCGACATTGTTGTACTGTATATAAGTCCATCATCGACATTGTTGTACTGTATGTAACTCCATCCTCGACATTGTTGTACTGTATGTAAGTCCATCCTCGACAATGTTGTACTGTATGTAAGTCCATCCTCAACATTGTTGTACTGTATGTAAGTATATCTTCGACATTGTTGTACTGTATGTAAGTCCATCCTCGACATTGCTGTACTGTGTGAAAGTCCATCCTCGACATTGTTGTACTGTATGTAAGTCCATCCTCGACATTGTTGTACTGTATGAAAGTCCATCCAAGACATTGTTGTATTGTATGTAAGTCCATCCAAGACATTGTTGTACTGTATGTAAGTCCATCCAAGACATTGTTGTACTGTATGTAAGTCCATCCAAGACATTGTTGTATTGTATGTAAGTCCATCCTCGACATTGTTGTACTGTATATAAGTCCATCCTCGACATTGTTGTACTGTATGTAAGTCCATCCTCGACATTGTTTTACTGTATGTAAGTCCATCCTCGACATTGTTGTACTGTATGTATGTCCATCCTCGACAATGTTGTACTGTGTGAAAGTCCATCCGTGACATTGTTGTACTGTTTGTAAGTCCATCCTCGACAATGTTGTACTGTATGTAAGTCCATCCTCGACATTGTTGTACTGTGTGTAAGTCCATCATCGATATTGTTGTACTGTATGTAACTCCATCCTCGACATTGTTGTACTGTATGTAAGTCCATCCTCGACAATGTTGTACTGTATGTAAGTCCATCCTCAACATTGTTGTACTGTATGTAAGTATATCTTCGACATTGTTGTACTGTATGTAAGTCCATCCTCGACATTGCTGTACTGTGTGAAAGTCCATCCTCGACATTGTTGTACTGTATGTAAGTCCATCCTCGACATTGTTGTACTGTATGAAAGTCCATCCAAGACATTGTTGTATTGTATGTAAGTCCATCCAAGACATTGTTGTACTGTATGTAAGTCCATCCAAGACATTGTTGTACTGTATGTAAGTCCATCCAAGACATTGTTGTATTGTATGTAAGTCCATCCTCGACATTGTTGTACTGTATATAAGTCCATCCTCGACATTGTTGTACTGTATGTAAGTCCATCCTCGACATTGTTGTACTGTATGTAAGTCCATCCTCGACATTGTTGTACTGTATGTATGTCCATCCTCGACAATGTTGTACTGTGTGAAATTCCATCCGTGACATTGTTGTACTGTTTGTAAGTCCATCCTCGACAATGTTGTACTGTATGTAAGTCCATCCTCGACATTGTTGTACTGTGTGTAAGTCCATCTTCAACATTGTAGTACTGTATGTAAGTCCATCCTCGACAATGTTGTACAGTATGTAAGTCCATTTTCGACATTGTTGTACTGTATGTATTTCCATCCTCGACATTGTTGTACTGTATGTAAGTCCATACTCGACAATGTTGTACTGTATGTAAGTCCATTCTCGACATTGTTGTACTGTATGTAAGTCCATCCTCGACATTGTTGTACTGTGTGAAAGTCCATCCTCGACATTGTTGTACTGTATGAAAGTCCATCCTCGACATTGTTGTACTGTGTGTAAGTCCATCCAAAACATTGTTGTACTGTATGTAAGTCCATCCAAGACATTGTTGTACTGTATTTTTAATCCATCCAAGACATTCTTGTATTGTATGTAATTCCATCCTCGACATTGTTGTAGTATATGTAAGTCCATCCTTAACATTGTTATACTGTATGTAAGTCCATCTTCGACATTGTTGTACTGTATGTAAGTCCATCCTCGACAATGTTGTACTGTATGTAAGTCCATCCTCGACATTGATGTACTGTATGTAAGTCCATCATCAACATTGTTGTACTGTATACAAGTCCATCCTCGACATTGTTGTACTGTATGTAAGTCCATCCTCGACATTGTTGTACTGTGTGAAAGTCCATCCTCGACATTGTTGTACTGTATGTAAGTCCACCCTCGACATTGTTGTGCTGTGTGATAGTCCATCCTCGACATTGTTGTATTGTGTGTAAGTCCATCCAAGAGATTGTTGTACTGTATGAAAGTCCATCCTCGACATTATTGTACTGTATGTAAGTCCATCCAAGACATTGTTGTACTGTTTGTAAGTCCATCCAAGACATTGTTGTATTGTATGTAAGTCTATCCAAGACATTGTTGTATTGTATGTAAGTCCATCGAAGACATTGTTGTACTGTATATAAGTCCATCCTCGACATTGTTGTACTGTATGTAAGTCCATCCTCGACATTGTTGTACGGTATGTAAGTACATCCTCGACAATGTTGTACTGTGTGAAAGTCCACCCTCGACATTGTTGTACTGTATGTAAATCCATCCTCGACATTGTTGTACTGTATATAAGTCCATCCTCGACATTGTTGTACTGTATGTAAATCCATCCTCGACATTGTTGTACTGTATATAAGTCCATCATCGACATTGTTGTACTGTATGTAACTCCATCCTCGACATTGTTGTACTGTATGTAAGTCCATCCTCGACAATGTTGTACTCTATGTAAGTCCATCCTCAACATTGTTGTACTGTATGTAAGTATATCTTCGACATTGTTGTACTGTATGTAAGTCCATCCTCGACATTGCTGTACTGTGTGAAAGTCCATCCTCGACATTGTTGTACTGTATGTAAGTCCATCCTCGACATTGTTGTACTGTATGAAAGTCCATCCAAGACATTGTTGTATTGTATGTAAGTCCATCCAAGACATTGTTGTACTGTATGTAAGTCCATCCTCGACATTGTTGTACTGTATGTAAATCCATCCTCGACATTGTTGTACTGTATATAAGTCCATCATCGACATTGTTGTACTGTATGTAACTCCATCCTCGACATTGTTGTACTGTATGTAAGTCCATCCTCGACAATGTTGTACTCTATGTAAGTCCATCCTCAACATTGTTGTACTGTATGTAAGTATATCTTCGACATTGTTGTACTGTATGTAAGTCCATCCTCGACATTGCTGTACTGTGTGAAAGTCCATCCTCGACATTGTTGTACTGTATGTAAGTCCATCCTCGACATTGTTGTACTGTATGAAAGTCCATCCAAGACATTGTTGTATTGTATGTAAGTCCATCCAAGACATTGTTGTACTGTATGTAAGTCCATCCAAGACATTGTTGTACTGTATGTAAGTCCATCCAAGACATTGTTGTATTGTATGTAAGTCCATCCAAGACATTGTTGTACTGTATGTAAGTCCATCCAAGACATTGTTGTACTGTATGTAAGTCCATCCAAGACATTGTTGTATTGTATGTAAGTCCATCCTCGACATTGTTGTACTGTATATAAGTCCATCCTCGACATTGTTGTACTGTATGTAAGTCCATCCTCGACATTGTTGTACTGTATGTAAGTCCATCCTCGACATTGTTGTACTGTATGTATGTCCATCCTCGACAATGTTGTACTGTGTGAAATTCCATCCGTGACATTGTTGTACTGTTTGTAAGTCCATCCTCGACAATGTTGTACTGTATGTAAGTCCATCCTCGACATTGTTGTACTGTGTGTAAGTCCATCTTCAACATTGTAGTACTGTATGTAAGTCCATCCTCGACAATGTTGTACAGTATGTAAGTCCATTTTCGACATTGTTGTACTGTATGTATTTCCATCCTCGACATTGTTGTACTGTATGTAAGTCCATACTCGACAATGTTGTACTGTATGTAAGTCCATTCTCGACATTGTTGTACTGTATGTAAGTCCATCCTCGACATTGTTGTACTGTGTGAAAGTCCATCCTCGACATTGTTGTACTGTATGAAAGTCCATCCTCGACATTGTTGTACTGTGTGTAAGTCCATCCAAAACATTGTTGTACTGTATGTAAGTCCATCCAAGACATTGTTGTACTGTATTTTTAATCCATCCAAGACATTCTTGTATTGTATGTAATTCCATCCTCGACATTGTTGTAGTATATGTAAGTCCATCCTTAACATTGTTATACTGTATGTAAGTCCATCTTCGACATTGTTGTACTGTATGTAAGTCCATCCTCGACAATGTTGTACTGTATGTAAGTCCATCCTCGACATTGATGTACTGTATGTAAGTCCATCATCAACATTGTTGTACTGTATACAAGTCCATCCTCGACATTGTTGTACTGTATGTAAGTCCATCCTCGACATTGTTGTACTGTGTGAAAGTCCATCCTCGACATTGTTGTACTGTATGTAAGTCCACCCTCGACATTGTTGTGCTGTGTGATAGTCCATCCTCGACATTGTTGTATTGTGTGTAAGTCCATCCAAGAGATTGTTGTACTGTATGAAAGTCCATCCTCGACATTATTGTACTGTATGTAAGTCCATCCAAGACATTGTTGTACTGTTTGTAAGTCCATCCAAGACATTGTTGTATTGTATGTAAGTCCATCCAAGACATTGTTGTATTGTATGTAAGTCCATCGAAGACATTGTTGTACTGTATATAAGTCCATCCTCGACATTGTTGTACTGTATGTAAGTCCATCCTCGACATTGTTGTACGGTATGTAAGTACATCCTCGACAATGTTGTACTGTGTGAAAGTCCACCCTCGACATTGTTGTACTGTATGTAAATCCATCCTCGACATTGTTGTACTGTATATAAGTCCATCCTCGACATTGTTGTACTGTATGTAAATCCATCCTCGACATTGTTGTACTGTATATAAGTCCATCATCGACATTGTTGTACTGTATGTAACTCCATCCTCGACATTGTTGTACTGTATGTAAGTCCATCCTCGACAATGTTGTACTGTATGTAAGTCCATCCTCAACATTGTTGTACTGTATGTAAGTATATCTTCGACATTGTTGTACTGTATGTAAGTCCATCCTCGACATTGCTGTACTGTGTGAAAGTCCATCCTCGACATTGTTGTACTGTATGTAAGTCCATCCTCGACATTGTTGTACTGTATGAAAGTCCATCCAAGACATTGTTGTATTGTATGTAAGTCCATCCAAGACATTGTTGTACTGTATGTAAGTCCATCCAAGACATTGTTGTACTGTATGTAAGTCCATCCAAGACATTGTTGTATTGTATGTAAGTCCATCCTCGACATTGTTGTACTGTATATAAGTCCATCCTCGACATTGTTGTACTGTATGTAAGTCCATCCTCGACATTGTTTTACTGTATGTAAGTCCATCCTCGACATTGTTGTACTGTATGTATGTCCATCCTCGACAATGTTGTACTGTGTGAAAGTCCATCCGTGACATTGTTGTACTGTTTGTAAGTCCATCCTCGACAATGTTGTACTGTATGTAAGTCCATCCTCGACATTGTTGTACTGTGTGTAAGTCCATCATCGATATTGTTGTACTGTATGTAACTCCATCCTCGACATTGTTGTACTGTATGTAAGTCCATCCTCGACAATGTTGTACTGTATGTAAGTCCATCCTCAACATTGTTGTACTGTATGTAAGTATATCTTCGACATTGTTGTACTGTATGTAAGTCCATCCTCGACATTGCTGTACTGTGTGAAAGTCCATCCTCGACATTGTTGTACTGTATGTAAGTCCATCCTCGACATTGTTGTACTGTATGAAAGTCCATCCAAGACATTGTTGTATTGTATGTAAGTCCATCCAAGACATTGTTGTACTGTATGTAAGTCCATCCAAGACATTGTTGTACTGTATGTAAGTCCATCCAAGACATTGTTGTATTGTATGTAAGTCCATCCTCGACATTGTTGTACTGTATATAAGTCCATCCTCGACATTGTTGTACTGTATGTAAGTCCATCCTCGACATTGTTGTACTGTATGTAAGTCCATCCTCGACATTGTTGTACTGTATGTATGTCCATCCTCGACAATGTTGTACTGTGTGAAATTCCATCCGTGACATTGTTGTACTGTTTGTAAGTCCATCCTCGACAATGTTGTACTGTATGTAAGTCCATCCTCGACATTGTTGTACTGTGTGTAAGTCCATCTTCAACATTGTAGTACTGTATGTAAGTCCATCCTCGACAATGTTGTACAGTATGTAAGTCCATTTTCGACATTGTTGTACTGTATGTATTTCCATCCTCGACATTGTTGTACTGTATGTAAGTCCATACTCGACAATGTTGTACTGTATGTAAGTCCATTCTCGACATTGTTGTACTGTATGTAAGTCCATCCTCGACATTGTTGTACTGTGTGAAAGTCCATCCTCGACATTGTTGTACTGTATGAAAGTCCATCCTCGACATTGTTGTACTGTGTGTAAGTCCATCCAAAACATTGTTGTACTGTATGTAAGTCCATCCAAGACATTGTTGTACTGTATTTTTAATCCATCCAAGACATTCTTGTATTGTATGTAATTCCATCCTCGACATTGTTGTAGTATATGTAAGTCCATCCTTAACATTGTTATACTGTATGTAAGTCCATCTTCGACATTGTTGTACTGTATGTAAGTCCATCCTCGACAATGTTGTACTGTATGTAAGTCCATCCTCGACATTGATGTACTGTATGTAAGTCCATCATCAACATTGTTGTACTGTATACAAGTCCATCCTCGACATTGTTGTACTGTATGTAAGTCCATCCTCGACATTGTTGTACTGTGTGAAAGTCCATCCTCGACATTGTTGTACTGTATGTAAGTCCACCCTCGACATTGTTGTGCTGTGTGATAGTCCATCCTCGACATTGTTGTATTGTGTGTAAGTCCATCCAAGAGATTGTTGTACTGTATGAAAGTCCATCCTCGACATTATTGTACTGTATGTAAGTCCATCCAAGACATTGTTGTACTGTTTGTAAGTCCATCCAAGACATTGTTGTATTGTATGTAAGTCTATCCAAGACATTGTTGTATTGTATGTAAGTCCATCGAAGACATTGTTGTACTGTATATAAGTCCATCCTCGACATTGTTGTACTGTATGTAAGTCCATCCTCGACATTGTTGTACGGTATGTAAGTACATCCTCGACAATGTTGTACTGTGTGAAAGTCCACCCTCGACATTGTTGTACTGTATGTAAATCCATCCTCGACATTGTTGTACTGTATATAAGTCCATCCTCGACATTGTTGTACTGTATGTAAATCCATCCTCGACATTGTTGTACTGTATATAAGTCCATCATCGACATTGTTGTACTGTATGTAACTCCATCCTCGACATTGTTGTACTGTATGTAAGTCCATCCTCGACAATGTTGTACTCTATGTAAGTCCATCCTCAACATTGTTGTACTGTATGTAAGTATATCTTCGACATTGTTGTACTGTATGTAAGTCCATCCTCGACATTGCTGTACTGTGTGAAAGTCCATCCTCGACATTGTTGTACTGTATGTAAGTCCATCCTCGACATTGTTGTACTGTATGAAAGTCCATCCAAGACATTGTTGTATTGTATGTAAGTCCATCCAAGACATTGTTGTACTGTATGTAAGTCCATCCAAGACATTGTTGTACTGTATGTAAGTCCATCCAAGACATTGTTGTATTGTATGTAAGTCCATCCTCGACATTGTTGTACTGTATATAAGTCCATCCTCGACATTGTTGTACTGTATGTAAGTCCATCCTCGACATTGTTGTACTGTATGTAAGTCCATCCTCGACATTGTTGTACTGTATATATGTCCATCCTCGACAATGTTGTACTGTGTGAAACTCCATCCGTGACATTGTTGTACTGTTTGTAAGTCCATCCTCGACAATGTTGTACTGTATGTAAGTCCATCCTCGACATTGTTGTACTGTGTGTAAGTCCATCTTCAACATTGTAGTACTGTATGTAAGTCCATCCTCGACAATGTTGTACAGTATGTAAGTCCATTTTCGACATTGTTGTACTGTATGTATTTCCATCCTCGACATTGTTGTACTGTATGTAAGTCCATCCTCGACAATGTTGTACTGTATGTAAGTCCATTCTCGACATTGTTGTACTGTATGTAAGTCCATCCTCGACATTGTTGTACTGTGTGAAAGTCCATCCTCGACATTGTTGTACTGTATGAAAGTCCATCCTCGACATTGTTGTACTGTGTGTAAGTCCATCCAAAACATTGTTGTACTGTATGTAAGTCCATCCAAGACATTGTTGTACTGTATTTTTAATCCATCCAAGACATTCTTGTATTGTATGTAATTCCATCCTCGACATTGTTGTAGTATATGTAAGTCCATCCTTAACATTGTTATACTGTATGTAAGTCCATCTTCGACATTGTTGTACTGTATGTAAGTCCATCCTCGACAATGTTGTACTGTATGTAAGTCCATCCTCGACATTGATGTACTGTATGTAAGTCCATCATCAACATTGTTGTACTGTATACAAGTCCATCCTCGACATTGTTGTACTGTATGTAAGTCCATCCTCGACATTGTTGTACTGTGTGAAAGTCCATCCTCGACATTGTTGTACTGTATGTAAGTCCACCCTCGACATTGTTGTGCTGTGTGATAGTCCATCCTCGACATTGTTGTATTGTGTGTAAGTCCATCCAAGAGATTGTTGTACTGTACGAAAGTCCATCCTCGACATTATTGTACTGTATGTAAGTCCATCCAAGACATTGTTGTACTGTTTGTAAGTCCATCCAAGACATTGTTGTATTGTATGTAAGTCCATCGATGACATTGTTGTACTGTAGGTAAGTCCATCCAAGACATTGTTGTACTGTATGTAAGTCAATCCAAGACATTGTTGTATTGTATGTAAGTCCATCGAAGACATTGTTGTACTGTATATAAGTCCATCCTCGACATTGTTGTACTGTATGTAAGTCCATCCTCGACATTGTTGTACGGTATGTAAGTACATCCTCGACAATGTTGTACTGTGTGAAAGTCCACCCTCGACATTGTTGTACTGTATGTAAGTCCATCCTCGACATTGTTGTACTGTATGTAAGTCCATCCTCAAAAATGTTGTACTGTGTGAAAGTCTATCCTCGACATTGTAGTACTGTATGTAAGTCCATCCTCAACAATGTTGTACTGTATGTAAGTCCATCCTCGACATTGTTGTACTGTATGTAAGTCCATCCAAGACATTGTAGTACTGTATGTAAGTCCATCCTCAACAATGTTGTACTGTATGTAAGTCCATCCTCGACATTGTTGTACTGTATACAAGTCCATCCTCGACATTGTTGTACTGTATGTAAGTCCATCCTCGACATTGGTGTACTGTGTGAAAGTCCATCCTCGACATTGTTGTACTGTATGTAAGTCCACCCTCGACATTGTTGTGCTGTGTGATAGTCCATCCTCGACATTGTTGTATTGTGTGTAAGTCCATCCAAGAGATTGTTGTACTGTATGAAAGTCCATCCTCGACATTACTGTACTGTATGTAAGTCCATCCAAGACATTGTTGTACTGTTTGTAAGTCCATCCAAGACATTGTTGTATTGTATGTAAGTCCATCCAAGACATTGTTGTACTGTAGGTAAGTCCATCCAAGACATTGTTGTACTGTATGTAAGTCAATCCAAGACAATGTTGTATTGTATGTAAGTCCATCGAAGACATTGTTGTACTGTATATAAGTCCATCCTCGACATTGTTGTACTGTATATAAGTCCATCCTCGACATTGTTGTACTGTATGTAAGTCCATCCTCGACATTGTTGTACGGTATGTAAGTACATCCTCGACAATGTTGTACTGTGTGAAAGTCCACCCTCGACATTGTTGTACTGTATGTAAATCCATCCTCGACATTGTTGTACTGTATATAAGTCCATCCTCGACATTGTTGTACTGTATGTAAATCCATCCTCGACATTGTTGTACTGTATATAAGTCCATCATCGACATTGTTGTACTGTATGTAACTCCATCCTCGACATTGTTGTACTGTATGTAAGTCCATCCTCGACAATGTTGTACTGTATGTAAGTCCATCCTCAACATTGTTGTACTGTATGTAAGTATATCTTCGACATTGTTGTACTGTATGTAAGTCCATCCTCGACATTGCTGTACTGTGTGAAAGTCCATCCTCGACATTGTTGTACTGTATGTAAGTCCATCCTCGACATTGTTGTACTGTATGAAAGTCCATCCAAGACATTGTTGTATTGTATGTAAGTCCATCCAAGACATTGTTGTACTGTATGTAAGTCCATCCAAGACATTGTTGTACTGTATGTAAGTCCATCCAAGACATTGTTGTATTGTATGTAAGTCCATCCTCGACATTGTTGTACTGTATATAAGTCCATCCTCGACATTGTTGTACTGTATGTAAGTCCATCCTCGACATTGTTTTACTGTATGTAAGTCCATCCTCGACATTGTTGTACTGTATGTATGTCCATCCTCGACAATGTTGTACTGTGTGAAAGTCCATCCGTGACATTGTTGTACTGTTTGTAAGTCCATCCTCGACAATGTTGTACTGTATGTAAGTCCATCCTCGACATTGTTGTACTGTGTGTAAGTCCATCATCGATATTGTTGTACTGTATGTAACTCCATCCTCGACATTGTTGTACTGTATGTAAGTCCATCCTCGACAATGTTGTACTGTATGTAAGTCCATCCTCAACATTGTTGTACTGTATGTAAGTATATCTTCGACATTGTTGTACTGTATGTAAGTCCATCCTCGACATTGCTGTACTGTGTGAAAGTCCATCCTCGACATTGTTGTACTGTATGTAAGTCCATCCTCGACATTGTTGTACTGTATGAAAGTCCATCCAAGACATTGTTGTATTGTATGTAAGTCCATCCAAGACATTGTTGTACTGTATGTAAGTCCATCCAAGACATTGTTGTACTGTATGTAAGTCCATCCAAGACATTGTTGTATTGTATGTAAGTCCATCCTCGACATTGTTGTACCGTATATAAGTCCATCCTCGACATTGTTGTACTGTATGTAAGTCCATCCTCGACATTGTTGTACTGTATGTAAGTCCATCCTCGACATTGTTGTACTGTATGTATGTCCATCCTCGACAATGTTGTACTGTGTGAAATTCCATCCGTGACATTGTTGTACTGTTTGTAAGTCCATCCTCGACAATGTTGTACTGTATGTAAGTCCATCCTCGACATTGTTGTACTGTGTGTAAGTCCATCTTCAACATTGTAGTACTGTATGTAAGTCCATCCTCGACAATGTTGTACAGTATGTAAGTCCATTTTCGACATTGTTGTACTGTATGTATTTCCATCCTCGACATTGTTGTACTGTATGTAAGTCCATACTCGACAATGTTGTACTGTATGTAAGTCCATTCTCGACATTGTTGTACTGTATGTAAGTCCATCCTCGACATTGTTGTACTGTGTGAAAGTCCATCCTCGACATTGTTGTACTGTATGAAAGTCCATCCTCGACATTGTTGTACTGTGTGTAAGTCCATCCAAAACATTGTTGTACTGTATGTAAGTCCATCCAAGACATTGTTGTACTGTATTTTTAATCCATCCAAGACATTCTTGTATTGTATGTAATTCCATCCTCGACATTGTTGTAGTATATGTAAGTCCATCCTTAACATTGTTATACTGTATGTAAGTCCATCTTCGACATTGTTGTACTGTATGTAAGTCCATCCTCGACAATGTTGTACTGTATGTAAGTCCATCCTCGACATTGATGTACTGTATGTAAGTCCATCATCAACATTGTTGTACTGTATACAAGTCCATCCTCGACATTGTTGTACTGTATGTAAGTCCATCCTCGACATTGTTGTACTGTGTGAAAGTCCATCCTCGACATTGTTGTACTGTATGTAAGTCCACCCTCGACATTGTTGTGCTGTGTGATAGTCCATCCTCGACATTGTTGTATTGTGTGTAAGTCCATCCAAGAGATTGTTGTACTGTATGAAAGTCCATCCTCGACATTATTGTACTGTATGTAAGTCCATCCAAGACATTGTTGTACTGTTTGTAAGTCCATCCAAGACATTGTTGTATTGTATGTAAGTCCATCCAAGACATTGTTGTATTGTATGTAAGTCCATCGAAGACATTGTTGTACTGTATATAAGTCCATCCTCGACATTGTTGTACTGTATGTAAGTCCATCCTCGACATTGTTGTACGGTATGTAAGTACATCCTCGACAATGTTGTACTGTGTGAAAGTCCACCCTCGACATTGTTGTACTGTATGTAAATCCATCCTCGACATTGTTGTACTGTATATAAGTCCATCCTCGACATTGTTGTACTGTATGTAAATCCATCCTCGACATTGTTGTACTGTATATAAGTCCATCATCGACATTGTTGTACTGTATGTAACTCCATCCTCGACATTGTTGTACTGTATGTAAGTCCATCCTCGACAATGTTGTACTGTATGTAAGTCCATCCTCAACATTGTTGTACTGTATGTAAGTATATCTTCGACATTGTTGTACTGTATGTAAGTCCATCCTCGACATTGCTGTACTGTGTGAAAGTCCATCCTCGACATTGTTGTACTGTATGTAAGTCCATCCTCGACATTGTTGTACTGTATGAAAGTCCATCCAAGACATTGTTGTATTGTATGTAAGTCCATCCAAGACATTGTTGTACTGTATGTAAGTCCATCCAAGACATTGTTGTACTGTATGTAAGTCCATCCAAGACATTGTTGTATTGTATGTAAGTCCATCCTCGACATTGTTGTACTGTATATAAGTCCATCCTCGACATTGTTGTACTGTATGTAAGTCCATCCTCGACATTGTTTTACTGTATGTAAGTCCATCCTCGACATTGTTGTACTGTATGTATGTCCATCCTCGACAATGTTGTACTGTGTGAAACTCCATCCGTGACATTGTTGTACTGTTTGTAAGTCCATCCTCGACAATGTTGTACTGTATGTAAGTCCATCCTCGACATTGTTGTACTGTGTGTAAGTCCATCTTCAACATTGTAGTACTGTATGTAAGTCCATCCTCGACAATGTTGTACAGTATGTAAGTCCATTTTCGACATTGTTGTACTGTATGTATTTCCATCCTCGACATTGTTGTACTGTATGTAAGTCCATCCTCGACAATGTTGTACTGTATGTAAGTCCATTCTCGACATTGTTGTACTGTATGTAAGTCCATCCTCGACATTGTTGTACTGTGTGAAAGTCCATCCTCGACATTGTTGTACTGTATGAAAGTCCATCCTCGACATTGTTGTACTGTGTGTAAGTCCATCCAAAACATTGTTGTACTGTATGTAAGTCCATCCAAGACATTGTTGTACTGTATTTTTAATCCATCCAAGACATTCTTGTATTGTATGTAATTCCATCCTCGACATTGTTGTAGTATATGTAAGTCCATCCTTAACATTGTTATACTGTATGTAAGTCCATCTTCGACATTGTTGTACTGTATGTAAGTCCATCCTCGACAATGTTGTACTGTATGTAAGTCCATCCTCGACATTGATGTACTGTATGTAAGTCCATCATCAACATTGTTGTACTGTATACAAGTCCATCCTCGACATTGTTGTACTGTATGTAAGTCCATCCTCGACATTGTTGTACTGTGTGAAAGTCCATCCTCGACATTGTTGTACTGTATGTAAGTCCACCCTCGACATTGTTGTGCTGTGTGATAGTCCATCCTCGACATTGTTGTATTGTGTGTAAGTCCATCCAAGAGATTGTTGTACTGTACGAAAGTCCATCCTCGACATTATTGTACTGTATGTAAGTCCATCCAAGACATTGTTGTACTGTTTGTAAGTCCATCCAAGACATTGTTGTATTGTATGTAAGTCCATCGATGACATTGTTGTACTGTAGGTAAGTCCATCCAAGACATTGTTGTACTGTATGTAAGTCAATCCAAGACATTGTTGTATTGTATGTAAGTCCATCGAAGACATTGTTGTACTGTATATAAGTCCATCCTCGACATTGTTGTACTGTATGTAAGTCCATCCTCGACATTGTTGTACGGTATGTAAGTACATCCTCGACAATGTTGTACTGTGTGAAAGTCCACCCTCGACATTGTTGTACTGTATGTAAGTCCATCCTCGACATTGTTGTACTGTATGTAAGTCCATCCTCAAAAATGTTGTACTGTGTGAAAGTCTATCCTCGACATTGTAGTACTGTATGTAAGTCCATCCTCAACAATGTTGTACTGTATGTAAGTCCATCCTCGACATTGTTGTACTGTATGTAAGTCCATCCAAGACATTGTAGTACTGTATGTAAGTCCATCCTCAACAATGTTGTACTGTATGTAAGTCCATCCTCGACATTGTTGTACTGTATACAAGTCCATCCTCGACATTGTTGTACTGTATGTAAGTCCATCCTCGACATTGGTGTACTGTGTGAAAGTCCATCCTCGACATTGTTGTACTGTATGTAAGTCCACCCTCGACATTGTTGTGCTGTGTGATAGTCCATCCTCGACATTGTTGTATTGTGTGTAAGTCCATCCAAGAGATTGTTGTACTGTATGAAAGTCCATCCTCGACATTACTGTACTGTATGTAAGTCCATCCAAGACATTGTTGTACTGTTTGTAAGTCCATCCAAGACATTGTTGTATTGTATGTAAGTCCATCCAAGACATTGTTGTACTGTAGGTAAGTCCATCCAAGACATTGTTGTACTGTATGTAAGTCAATCCAAGACAATGTTGTATTGTATGTAAGTCCATCGAAGACATTGTTGTACTGTATATAAGTCCATCCTCGACATTGTTGTACTGTATGTAAGTCCATCCTCGACATTGTTGTACGGTATGTAAGTACATCCTCGACAATGTTGTACTGTATGTAAGTCCATCCAAGACATTGTTGTACTGTTTGTAAGTCCATCCAAGACATTGTTGTATTGTATGTAAGTCCATCCAAGAGATTGTTGTACTGTATGAAAGTCCATCCTCGACATTATTGCACTGTATGTAAGTCCATCCAAGACATTGTTGTACTGTTTGTAAGTCCATCCAAGACATTGTTGTATTGTATGTAAGTCCATCCAAGACATTGTTGTACTGTAGGTAAGTCCATCCAAGACATTGTTGTACTGTATGTAAGTCAATCCAAGACATTGTTGTATTGTATGTAAGTCCATCCAAGACATTGTTGTACTGTAGGTAAGTCCATCCAAGACATTGTTGTACTGTATATAAGTCCATCCTCGACATTGTTGTACTGTATGTAAGTCCATCCTCGACATTGTTGTACGGTATGTAAGTACATCCTCGACAATGTTGTACTGTGTGAAAGTCCACCCTCGACATTGTTGTACTGTATGTAAGTCCATCCTCGACATTGTTGTACTGTATGTAAGTCCATCCTCAAAAATGTTGTACTGTGTGAAAGTCCATCCTCGACATTGTAGTACTGTATGTAAGTCCATCCTCAACAATGTTGTACTGTATGTAAGTCCATCCTCGACATTGTTGTACTGTATGTAAGTCCATCCTCGACATTGTTGTACTGTGTGAAAGTCCATCTTCGACATTGTTGTACTGTATGTAAGTCCATCCAAGAGATTGTTGTACTGTATGAAAGTCCATCCTCGACATTTTTGTACTGTATGTAAGTCCATCCAAGACATTGTTGTACTGTATGTAAGTCCATCCTCGACATTGTTGTACTGTATGTAAGTCCATCCTCGACATTGTTGTACTGTATGTAAGTCCATCCAAGACATTGTTGTATTGTATGTAAATCCATCCTCGACATTGTTGTACTGTATGTAAGTCCATCCAAGACATTGATGTACTGTATGTAAATCCATCCTCGACATTGTTGTACTGTATATAAGTCCATCCTCGACATTGTTGTACTGTATGTAAATCCATCCTCGACATTGTTGTACTGTATATAAGTCCATCATCGATATTGTTGTACTGTATGTAACTCCATCCTCGACATTGTTGTACTGTATGTAAGTCCATCCTCGACAATGTTTTACTGTATGTAAGTCCATCCTCAACATTGTTGTACTGTATGTAAGTATATCTTCGACATTGTTGTACTGTGTGAAAGTCCATCCTCGACATTGTTGTACTGTATGTAAGTCCATCCAAGACATTGTTGTACTGTATGAAAGTCCATCCAAGACATTGTTGTATTGTATGTAAGTCCATCCAAGACATTGTTGTACTGTATGTAAGTCCATCCAAGACATTGTTGTACTGTATGTAAGTCCATCCAAGACATTGTTGTATTGTATGTAAGTCCATCCTCGACATTGTTGTACTGTATATAAGTCCATCCTCGACATTGTTGTACTGTATGTAAGTCCATCCTCGACATTGTTGTACTGTATGTAAGTCCATCCTCGACATTGTTGTACTGTATGTATGTCCATCCTCGACAATGTTGTTCTGTGTGAAAGTCCATCCGTGACATTGTTGTACTGTTTGTAAGTCCATCCTCGACAATGTTGTACTGTATGTAAGTCCATCCTCGACATTGTTGTACTGTGTGTAAGTCCATCTTCAACATTGTAGTACTGTATGTAAGTCCATCCTCGACAATGTTGTACAGTATGTAAGTCCATTTTCGACATTGTTGTACTGTATGTATTTCCATCCTCGACATTGTTGTACTGTATGTAAGTCCATCCTCGACAATGTTGTACTGTATGTAAGTCCATTCTCGACATTGTTGTACTGTATGTAAGTCCATCCTCGACATTGTTGTACTGTGTGAAAGTCCATCCTCGACATTGTTGTACTGTATGAAAGTCCATCCTCGACATTGTTGTACTGTGTGTAAGTCCATCCAAAACATTGTTGTACTGTATGTAAGTCCATCCAAGACATTGTTGTACTGTATTTTTAATCCATCCAAGACATTCTTGTATTGTATGTAATTCCATCCTCGACATTGTTGTAGTATATGTAAGTCCATCCTTAACATTGTTATACTGTATATAAGTCCATCTTCGACATTGTTGTACTGTATGTAAGTCCATCCTCGACAATGTTGTACTGTATGTAAGTCCATCCTCGACATTGATGTACTGTATGTAAGTCCATCATCAACATTGTTGTACTGTATACAAGTCCATCCTCGACATTGTTGTACTGTATGTAAGTCCATCCTCGACATTGTTGTACTGTGTGAAAGTCCATCCTCGACATTGTTGTACTGTATGTAAGTCCACCCTCGACATTGTTGTGCTGTGTGATAGTCCATCCTCGACATTGTTGTATTGTGTGTAAGTCCATCCAAGAGATTGTTGTACTGTATGAAAGTCCATCCTCGACATTATTGTACTGTATGTAAGTCCATCCAAGACATTGTTGTACTGTTTGTAAGTCCATCCAAGACATTGTTGTATTGTATGTAAGTCCATCCAAGACATTGTTGTACTGTAGGTAAGTCCATCCAAGACATTGTTGTACTGTATGTAAGTCAATCCAAGACATTGTTGTATTGTATGTAAGTCCATCGAAGACATTGTTGTACTGTATATAAGTCCATCCTCGACATTGTTGTACTGTATGTAAGTCCATCCTCGACATTGTTGTACGGTATGTAAGTACATCCTCGACAATGTTGTACTGTGTGAAAGTCCACCCTCGACATTGTTGTACTGTATGTAAATCCATCCTCGACATTGTTGTACTGTATATAAGTCCATCCTCGACATTGTTGTACTGTATGTAAATCCATCCTCGACATTGTTGTACTGTATATAAGTCCATCATCGATATTGTTGTACTGTATGTAACTCCATCCTCGACATTGCTGTACTGTATGTAAGTCCATCCTCGACAATGTTGTACTTTATGTAAGTCCATCCTCAACATTGTTGTACTGTATGTAAGTATATCTTCGACATTGTTGTACTGTATGTAAGTCCATCCTCGACATTGCTGTACTGTGTGAAAGTCCATCCTCGACATTGTTGTACTGTATGTAAGTCCATCCAAGACATTGTTGTACTGTATGAAAGTCCATCCAAGACATTGTTGTATTGTATGTAAGTCCATCCAAGACATTGTTGTACTGTATGTAAGTCCATCCAAGACATTGTTGTACTGTATGTAAGTCCATCCAAGACATTGTTGTATTGTATGTAAGTCCATCCAAGACATTGTTGTACTGTATATAAGTCCATCCTCGACATTGTTGTACTGTATGTAAGTCCATCCTCGACATTGTTGTACTGTATGTAAGTCCATCCTCGACATTGTTGTACTGTATGTATGTCCATCCTCGACAATGTTGTACTGTGTGAAAGTCCATCCGTGACATTGTTGTACTGTTTGTAAGTCCATCCTCGACAATGTTGTACTGTATGTAAGTCCATCCTCGACATTGTTGTACTGTGTGTAAGTCCATCTTCAACATTGTAGTACTGTATGTAAGTCCATCCTCGACAATGTTGTACAGTATGTAAGTCCATTTTCGACATTGTTTTACTGTATGTATTTCCATCCTCGACATTGTTGTACTGTATGTAAGTCCATCCTCGACAATGTTGTACTGTATGTAAGTCCATTCTCGACATTGTTGTACTGTATGTAAGTCCATCCTCGACATTGTTGTACTGTGTGAAAGTCCATCCTCGACATTGTTGTACTGTAAGAAAGTCCATCCTCGACATTGTTGTACTGTGTGTAAGTCCATCCAAAACATTGTTGTACTGTATGTAAGTCCATCCAAGACATTGTTGTACTGTATTTTTAATCCATCCAAGACATTCTTGTATTGTATGTAATTCCATCCTCGACATTGTTGTAGTATATGTAAGTCCATCCTTAACATTGTTATACTGTATGTAAGTCCATCTTCGACATTGTTGTACTGTATGTAAGTCCATCCTCGACAATGTTGTACTGTATGTAAGTCCATCCTCGACATTGATGTACTGTATGTAAGTCCATCATCAACATTGTTGTACTGTATACAAGTCCATCCTCGACATTGTTGTACTGTATGTATATCCATCCTCGACATTGTTGTACTGTGTGAAAGTCCATCCTCGACATTGTTGTACTGTATGTAAGTCCACCCTCGACATTGTTGTGCTGTGTGATAGTCCATCCTCGACATTGTTGTATTGTGTGTAAGTCCATCCAAGAGATTGTTGTACTGTATGAAAGTCCATCCTCGACATTATTGCACTGTATGTAAGTCCATCCAAGACATTGTTGTACTGTTTGTAAGTCCATCCAAGACATTGTTGTATTGTATGTAAGTCCATCCAAGACATTGTTGTACTGTAGGTAAGTCCATCCAAGACATTGTTGTACTGTATGTAAGTCAATCCAAGACATTGTTGTATTGTATGTAAGTCAATCGAAGACATTGTTGTACTGTATATAAGTCCATCCTCGACATTGTTGTACTGTATGTAAGTCCATCCTCGACATTGTTGTACGGAATGTAAGTACATCCTCGACAATGTTGTACTGTGTGAAAGTCCACCCTCGACATTGTTGTACTGTATGTAAGTCCATCCTCGACATTGTTGTACTGTATGTAAGTCCATCCTCAACAATGTTGTACTGTGTGAAAGTCTATCCTCGACATTGTAGTACTGTATGTAAGTCCATCCTCAACAATGTTGTACTGTATGTAAGTCCATCCTCGACATTGTTGTACTGTATGTAAGTCCATCCAAGACATTGTAGTACTGTATGTAAGTCCATCCTCAACAATGTTGTACTGTATGTAAGTCCATCCTCGACATTGTTGTACTGTATGTATGTCCATTCTCGACATTGGTGTACTGTATGTAAGTCCATCCTCGACATTGATGTACTGTATGTAAGTCCATCATCAACATTGTTGTACTGTGTGAAAGTCCATCTTCGACATTGTTGTACTGTATGTAAATCCATCCTCGACAATGTTGTACTGTGTGAAAGTCCATCCTCGACATTGTTGTACTGTATGTAAGTCTATCCTCGACATTGTTGTACGGTATGTAAGTACATCCTCGACAATGTTGTACTGTGTGAAAGTCCACCCTCGACATTGTTGTACTGTATGTAAGTCCATCCTCGACATTGTTGTACTGTATGTAAGTCCATCCTCAACAATGTTGTACTGTGTGAAAGTCCATCCTCGACATTGTAGTACTGTATGTAAGTCCATCCTCAACAATGTTGTACTGTATGTAAGTCCATCCTCGACATTGTTGTACTGTATGTAAATCCATCCTCGACAATGTTGTACTGTGTGAAAGTCCATCCTCGACATTGTTGTACTGTATGTAAGTCCATCCTCGACATTGTTGTACGGTATGTAAGTACATCCTCGACAATGTTGTACTGTGTGAAAGTCCACCCTCGACATTGTTGTACTGTATGTAAGTCCATCCTCGACATTGTTGTACTGTATGTAAGTCCATCCTCAACAATGTTGTACTGTGTGAAAGTCCATCCTCGACATTGTAGTACTGTATGTAAGTCCATCCTCAACAATGTTGTACTGTATGTAAGTCCATCCTCGACATTGTTGTACTGTTTGTAAGTCCATCCAAGACATTGTAGTACTGTATGTAAGTCCATCCTTAACAATGTTGTACTGTATGTAAGTCCATCCTCGACATTGTTGTACTGTATGTATGTCCATTCTCGACATTGGTGTACTGTATGTAAGTCCATCCTCGACATTGATGTACTGTATGTAAGTCCATCATCAACATTGTTGTACTGTGTGAAAGTCCATCTTCGACATTGTTGTACTGTATGAAAGTCCATCCTCGACATTGTTGTACTGTGTGTATGTCCATCCAAGACATTGTTGTATTGTATGTAAGTCCATCCAAGACATTGTTGTACTGTATTTTTAATCCATCCAAAACATTCTTGTATTGTATGTAGGTCCATCCTCGACATTGTTGTACTGTATATAAGTCCATCCTCGACATTATTGTACTGTATATAAGTCCATCCTTAACATTGTTGTACTGTATGTAAGTCCATCCTCGACATTGTTGTACTGTATGTAAATCCATCCTCGACAATGTTGTACTGTATGTAAGTCCATCCTCGACATTGATGTACTGTATGTAAGTCCATCATCAACATTGTTGTACTGTATATAAGTCCATCCTCGACATTGTTGTACTGTATGTAATTCCATCCTCGACATTGTTGTACTGTGTGAATGTCCATCCTCGACATTGTTGTACTGTATGTAAGTCTATCCTCGACATTGTTGTGCTGTGTGAAAGTCCATCCTCGACATTGTTGTACTGTGTGTAAGCCCATCCAAGAGATTGTTGTACTGTATGAAAGTCCATCCTCGACATTGTTTTACTGTATGTAAGTCCATCCAAGACATTGTTGTACTATATGTAAGTCCATCCAATACATTGTTGTATTGTATGTAAGTCCATCCAAGACATTGTTGTACTGTATGTAAGTCCATCCAAGACATTGTTGTACTGTATGTAAGTCCATCCAAGACATTGTTGTATTGTATGTAAGTCCATCCAAGACATTGTTGTACTGTTTGTAAGTCCATCCTCGACAATGTTGTACTGTATGTAAGTCCATCCTCGACAATGTTGTACTGTATGTAAGTCCATCCTCGACATTGTTGAACTGTATGTAAGTCCATCCTCGACATTGTTGTACTCTATGTAAGTCCATCCTTGACAATGTTGTACTGTATGTAAGTCCATCCTCGACATTGTTGTACTGTATGTAAATCCATCCTCGACAATGTTGTACTGTGTGAAAGTCCATCCTCGACATTGTTGTACTGTATGTAAGTCCATCCTCGACATTGTTGTACGGTATGTAAGTACATCCTCGACAATGTTGTACTGTGTGAAAGTCCATCCTCGACATTGTTGTACTGTATGTAAGTCCATCCTCGACAATGTTGTATTGTGTGAAAGTCCATCCTCGACATTGTTATACTGTTTGTAGGTCTATCCTCGACAATGTTGTACTGTATGTAAGTCCATCCTCGACATTGTTGTACTGTATGGAAGTCCATCCGCGACATTGTAGTACTGTATGTAAGTCCATCCTCGACAATGTTGTACTGTATGTAAGTCCATCCTCGACATTGTTGTGCTGTATGTAAGTCCATCCTCGACATTGTTGTACTGAAGGTAAGTCCATCCTCGACATTGTTGTACTGAAGGTAAGTCCATCCTCGACATTGTTGTTCTGTGTGTAAGTCCATCCTCGTGTCAGTTAAATAGTCAGTCTTCACAGACTACTGTCCAACGTATACTGTATTGCTTCACTTGTGGGGGGTAGATATCACAAGTCACGTGATTGTACATCTAAGAAAAATTGCGTCTCGTGTGATGGGTACCGCCATGTAACTGTTGGTTGTACCAAATATCATCATGGAAGCAACGACATCGTAGGAGTGCCCCATACGCGCGTGAGTGCAGTGGTACCCACTCCCTGGGAACACCGGTCACTACGAGTGGCATGGGCTGCGGCCATGTATTACCTGGTTGTTGTAAACATCGTAAACCGTCACGGAGGCATCGACGTCGTACGAGTGAATCATATGATTCACTACTCTTCCATGGCTATGAATGACCCAAGACAATATCACGGATCTTTCTGTCGGTCAATGGCACTGATCGGAGTGGCGTCATCTGATCCATTCAGGAGATCTGACCAGTGTACGTGTAGGAAATCGTCGAGAGATGCTGATCACGGCTCCCTAAACATTGTCAGTAGAAATGATGAGGATGCATTCAAGAGATCTGACCAGTGTACGTGTAGGAAAGCGTCGAGAGATGATGATCACGGCTCCGTAAACATTGTCAGTAGAAATGATGAGGATGCATCCAAGAGATCTGACCAGTGTGCGTGTTAGCAAGTGTCGAGAGACGCTGACCACGACACCTTAAACATAGTCAGTAGTAGTAGTAAGGGTGCATTCAAGAGATCTGACCAGTGTACGTGTAAGCAAGTGTCGAGAGACGCTAACCACAACACCTTATACATTATCAGTTGTAGTGGTTGGGATGCATTCAAGAAAACTGACCAGTGTACGTGTAAGCAAGTGTCGAGAGACGCTGACCACGACACATTAAACATTGTCAGTAGTAGTAGTAAGGGTGCATTCAAGAGAACTGACCAGTGTACGTGTAAGCAAGTGTCGAGAGACGCTGACCACGACACCTTAAACATTGTCAATAGTAGTGGTTGGGATGCATTCAAGAGATCTGACCAGTGTACGTGTAAGCAAGTGTCGAGAGACGCTGACCACGACACCTTAAACATTGTCAGTAGTAGTAGTAAGGGTGCATTCAAGAGATCTGACCAGTGTACGTGTAAGCAAGTGTCGAGAGACGCTGACCACGACACCTTAAACATTGTCAGTAGTAGTAGTAAGGGTGCATTCAAGAGAACTGACCAGTGTACGTGTAAGCAAGTGTCGAGAGACGCTGACCACGACACCTTAAACATTGTCAATAGTAGTGGTTGGGATGCATTCAAGAGATCTGACCAGTGTACGTGTCAGAAAGCACGCACTTGTCAGATGCATTCAAGAGATCCGACCAGTGTACGGGTCAGACGCTAAACACGGCATCTAACAAAATGTCAGTAGTAGTGAAGAGAATACATCTATCCACTCAGAAGATGGTAACCACGGAAGCTTACCTACGTGTATCCTTGATGAGAGAGAACAATCAATGCCACTGACTAATGTTGCGCCATGTGGCCTCACATATTACACCAGCACAATGCACCAGATTCGGTGATAGCTGCACATTGCACAGTATCACACCAGCACATTGCGCCGGAATCGGTGATAGCTGCTTCTGTAAGCAAGGCGTCACACGTCCTTACATAACATAAATGTCTACTGTTATTCTTGTGGGGGCATGGACCATGTGTCTCGCGATTGCGCAACACTCATGACGGCAAAAGTTGTGTGTTTTGGTTGCTCTGGCAATGGGCATTACTTGCGAGAATGCTCGGTTACACGCCGTCACTGAACCCACCGTCATGGAAAGAACGACGGAGTAGGAGAAGTGCCTCTTAATCATAGCAGTGCGGTCGGAGACATTCCCCACGACATCTAGTTTCACAAGTGACCCAGAACAATTCATCTATATTGTTTCTTATCTCATGACCTATAAATCAGCTTGTTTGTTTTCTAAATTTTGCATACTTTAAAAATTAAACGGCATAATTGTACGACAGGTAACTGTTAAAAGGGAGACCATTTCCGGCGTTTTCATTTTGATGAACTCTGCAATCTGGTTTCCTTATCTGACTGGCAGATAATGAAAATAAACCACCGTCCCGTGTACAAAGATGTAATTTCAACAAACACGTAGTTATGTAGCTCTTGTTAAATCTTGTCGTGTCCCCACGGAAGCGCGTGCTTGCTCGTACACACATCATCATTTAAATGTATTTTGATCACTTGGATGCTGCCTTCGCGACTAGCCGGGTGAAGCCTCTTGAAATTAAATTATAAAACAAAGTAATCACATTCAAACGATGTAGATGGTACACGGCATGCATTCTTTGTCATGTGTGCGTTGTTGTTTCTATGCACTCGTCAGGATACTAAATTTGTAAGATTTGCAAACTACTTTCAGACTCAGAAGTGCCAGTTACAGAATCACTTGACACAAACTTATTTTGTGACCATACAACATAAATTATATAACATACATACAGCAGCTGTGAGATGCTGCGTGCACATGTAGGCGCCACTAAATCTTTCTAAATTAGAAAATAACTGCCCCCCCCCCAGCGACGTTTGAACCGCGTCAGAACAGGAACGACTAATACGACGACGTTTGGACGTTGCATCATAGGTCTTTATTCACAGTAACAGCTCACCGTAACAGCAATGAGTCGTTAGTTCTGCGGCCCTCACCGTAACAGCAATGAGTCGTTAGTTCTGCGGCTCTCATATACCCCAAGGGGGCGTTCCAAAAAGCAGCTAATCTGTAGCTATTATAATACAACCGCGTGTAGGTTGTAGCCCACCGCAGTATACATTCATCTCTCCTTGTGATGTTTTACGTCTACCATATACCCCCCTTTTAAAGAATCTTTACTTTATACGAAAAACAATTGCCTAACATTTTCGCAACTAGAAAAAAATTAAGTAACATAATCCTCGATGGTCTAATAGCCGGAAGGAACACATCAGAACTGTTGCAAGACATCTACGACCTCGAAAGTTGAAGGACCATGAACGCCATGTGCACGAGGCAACTGATAGCGATGACTGAAACACGTTTAATTGATATATATATATATATATATACATATATGTGCGGGTGTGTCCGAAAACATTAGCGAGCTGATATATATATATATATATCAGCTCGCTAATGTTTTCGGACACACCCGCACATATATGTATATATATATATATATATATATATATACAGTGGGCCCATCGGACGCGTATACATATTATTCAATTATGTAAACATAGTTTTCCTGCATTAGTACATCGCATTAAATTATACCTCTTTCTTTTACAGGCACGCATAACTCATGTCTGCTCTGTATATTTATATAATATATGGTTTTAATGTCAATGCATGTGTATATGGAATGAAACTTTACTAAAATCAATGGTGTATGTAGGATCGCGGATCGGGTGGTAAACGGTTGACAAGCATAGTCACCCATCGTTGTACAATGTAGCGGCATAACAGATTATACGTGTGTAGGAAAAATGCAATTGCCTACAGGGACCGTAGCTCAATCGTCTTTCTTAAATACATCGCTAAGTAAAATACTTAAAATTATTTACTGTATTTACTTACCTTCTCTTAATGATACTACAGTTGAGAGTGACATTGCCATTCAAGGAGATATTAGAGTAATAAAAAATCAACAAATAATTAATCAAAATGCGATGAAATTCGGTATCGTATTGTAGGCATCACACACGCTTCAAACCTAGCAACGGTTCATCAATAAAGTGGAACACCTGAACGTTCAACTGTAATAATAATAAAAAAATCTCGCAATACATTTACGCTTTCTATATATACACACGAAGAGCCATTGTTCCGAACGCTATCTGAATAGTAAGTTCTAAGAATGGAACAATTTAACACGGCACCACGTATTGGTGACTAGAACTTCTGAAGCTGAATCATTGAAGTTTGCTTGGCCATGCCCTTGTTGACCAAGGCCCAGATGAACATATGTCTTGTTCCACGTTGTAAATGGCGATTCATGTATTGCAGCAAAGTGCACTTTTTCTGTTCTTAAACATCGACATTCACCACTTCACTATAGCGTTTATCCTGCAAGTGACAAATATGAATACATAGAAATTGGACGATATTTATTTCTTGACAAATACGCGAAATCAGCGTTCTGGGTGTATGCAGTAAAAAGTATGGTCGATATTATGGCAATATTACTTTTAAAAGGACATCGAAGAAAGTTAAATTAAGTATTTTGAACCTGCCAAGATCCAAACCTCACTTTGCCCCCATGGTGAAATGTACACAAATCTTAATTTACGAACGACTACAAGAACGTTTTTCAAAATGGCAGCCCCTTACATGCTAAGCTGATGTAAATATGTTTGGATATATGGACAGACACACATAAAATTGAGAGACATAACGCTGTTTAATGACATATATTTCACAGCAGTTACAAATGACATAATATTGTTCTTTTAGGCAATGTTTTATTCCAAATACCTTCACCACAGAGAGTCCCGAAATACACTTGAGGGGCGACGCAGCGATATGTAAAGCCAGCCCCCATGCAACGCTGGCCGTTAGCACAATGTTGGGTTATGCATGCGTCTGTACCTATAATCAAACATCAGGCTAGTTCACAGTTACATCAATTGTCTGCTACAGTTGCTACGATTAACATATGATGGAAACTGTCGTTCCTTTGGCGAAAGGAAGCATGGACATGTAAATACGTGTGCGTGTATACAAGAGCGAGAAGGATTGTCAGGAAGAAACACAACACCTGAAATGAAAGTAGTTGGGCGCAGACTGAGGTGGGCATACACATGAGAATATGTACACAACAATTATGATGAAAGACTGCCAAAATATGTAAATTGAAGAAGGAAACACGTTTTCAAGATAATTATTCAAAATTGCATTACTCAAACCGGTAGTCAATTGTTGGATTTTTTCTAGTTTAAAAAAACCCATGAAAAACGATACTTTCACTACTGCGAACGAACTTTACAGTTTAGTTTGGTTAAACGTGTTTTTTCTGTAGCTGCACCCAAAATCTGGAATCAACTCCCTATCGCTTTAAAATCATCTGACACTATAAATACTTTCCTACAAAAACTAGACTTATTTATTTGAAATTGCATCCACAACCTAACCTTCGGCGGTCCCTTGCTCTAATGACGACTCTTGCTTGTCCCTGTTAACGATTTTGCCCAATGAGTTTTGTATGTTGAGCTCAGATTCCTGGGGATTTAGGCGCTATAGAAGTTTGTCATTATTATTATTAAATGTACTTAGCGGTCAGAACCCTATACGGTCGTGGCCTGAAGTAAACAATGATTGGTATTATTATACTACTATTGTATAAAATAGCTTTAGTGTGAACTTACGCCATCCATTGAACGTGTAATTGAGCCATGATGGAATGGGAGGCGGTCCCAAGGCGACGATGTCAGGAGGCGGTCTCAGGAACAATGTCTTCACTAGGTCAGTCCTGTTTTTCCGCGCTAGAATAAATACGTATACGATAAACCGAAAGACGGAACACATATACGGGCTGATACGTAAGATATATAGGGCGGGCAGAAACTTTAAAACTTGCCCAAACAGTCGGCGATAACGGGAACACTAGTATGGTTTCTATAGTATGGGTGACTATTGTGGATAGTTTTGTTATTGCGATAGTATTGCGATAGTTGTATTACTACTGCGATATAATAGGTATCAAGTATTGCGATTATCCTCGCAAACCAGGGCTGTTTGCCATGCAAAACTAACCCTGGCTGATCCCCTACGCGAAGTGCGGATCACCCGTGAGAACAGCGCAAATACCCGCCCCAATTTGAAGACGGATAGACGGCTTCTGGGAATCCCAATATATAAATGACCCGTTCACCCTTTAGCATGAGCAGCTGAGCGGTATGGTGTATTCGAATAATTGCTTCTACTTCCTAAACATTGCATGTAACACGAGCCGCGGTTGGTTGAAATGAGTTTTATGATGACCACTTGACCTGCCAACATCCACTGACCTAGTGAGCGATTTCATAGGCTGAGCTTAAATTCAGAGTTTCGCAAAGCGATCAGCCATGGGGTACTGCTGACTGGCACTAACGTAATAGGCAGCAGCGACCCCTGGGGCGCGAAGATGATTGCAATTGTATCACGATGGCATTATGACTTGCGAATACCTAGGAAACAGTCCCAAACTATAACGATAGAGTGGCACAATTGCTTGGTCTTGGATGAGGTAGATGCCCCTGAATGACGGTGCTATGATTGACGATAGTTGACTTTAAATCGGTATATGAGTAAATTGACAAAACAATTAAAATAACATGTTTACGACATTGCTTCTGTGTGACGCTAGTAGCCGTGCTGATCAGTTTGCAATTGTGTTACTATTGATAATTCGATCTACTATCGGCGATGTATATCGTTACATCTCTATGTTAGGTAGTAATCGATTCCGTAAACGTTGAATCAGCATTATTCATCCAAAACCGTGGTGGGATTGTTTTAGATGGTGTAACCATGGAAGTTACACATATCCGATGTAATATACGGACCTCACGAACGCCCACATGTAATCAACTGCTGGAATGTCGTAGACATAATCTGATAATAACAGTTTTATTGGAGTAATTGTACCTCATTCTGTTGTATATACAGTAAGTGACGAAATGTACATTTATATTCATATCCATTTTAATTGCTTTTCCTGAGAGTTTCTTATATAATACAATCACTGAAGAAATACCTTCGCATGTGTCGCCTTCATACTCTTGAGGACAGGCACAGTGGAATGCGGTGTCGTTCACAGTACAACTCCCGCCATTTTTGCACGGGTGATTGTTACAGGGGTTAACAACTACACACATAAAACAAACAAGCATTGTCAGTGCAAGTACAGACATAGAGCGGTGCCATAACAAAATCTTCATATGTCCATAAACTAATGTGCTACTTTAGCGGACGCACACGCTACATCCGCAAGGTAGATGATGACACGTTTACTCCAAATACCGTGCGCAGCAAACTAGGATATGTGATCTTGACTATATTTTTAATTTGGCCTCTGTCACATTTGTGTGAGCAATTGGACGTTTAAGACATGTTAGTTGGCGATTGGGCATGATATGGCTTAATAACAACGTTTTATTTTAATACTTGTCTTTACTTGGAACATAAACATAATTATTGATTATTTTGATACGCAAAGGGAGTTGTGGAAATTAAGTTGTCAAGTAGTGTGCGGAAATTCACATCTGTAACGAAGGGTATTTTACACAATTCAGATGTAAGGATTTCGAATATCCTGAGATATGTTAGGGAGACTGTCGGATGTTATCATTTCTGTCATTGGAAAGCGTATGGTTTTTAACATTACAAATTATATTATATATTATATATACATATATATATATATACAGCGTATATATATATATATCAGTTAAATGTAGAATGAGTGGTATTTAAGATATGAGAGAATTTAAACTATGACGCTTTCATGATCAATATGTCCATTTAATTGTAAGTTTGGTTCTGCTCTCTGTCACAAAACAAAAATACAGTGTTCAACGGTATGTCGATACAACAACGGGCAGTGTATGCAGCGCTTTTACCGATCAGTGGTTCAACGAATACCTTCACACGAAGGCCCCACGTAACCTCCCGCACAGCCGCAATGGAAGTCGCTACCTCTAACATCGCATTGACCGTCATGTTGGCATGGACTGCTTCTGCACACGTCGCGAACTACAAGAAAATGAACGCTGCCTGGCACTTCTATTGCACCACAACACAGATCAGCTGACCAAATGCATATCTCTGCAAGGGAGTTCTCATAAGTAATCCTGCTGGATATCTCTTTATGGTACATGAGCTATGAGCATTGCAAACCAACGAACAGCTTATGAGAAGGTTAGTATCGAACTGTAAGCAGATCGACAGATTCACATACAGGTGCTCAGCCATTGTTTAAGTTTGATGGATCCGTCAACCGTAATGGGATTGAAAAACAACAAGAGAACGTATAAGTCTGCGAAAAAAACTGGCTGAGAATAATTGCGGAAGTGAAAACAATTTACAAACGAAAAATGACACAGATTTACGATTAGGTTGGCGTAAAAGACAGTTTTAAGAAGAAGCTAATGAGGAGTTGGCTAAAGTGGGCTGGTCATGGGGACCGAATTGGAGGAGAACCTCGGATTATCAGGGAAAAGAGGAGTAAAGCATTAGCAGCAACAACGCGATTGGCATGATATACAAAAACGTCAAACACGTACGGTCGCAGTCGGCTCCAATGAACAAATCCGGGCACCAGCACATGTAACCGTGCTCAAGCTGGTCGCATTTACCGCCATTCTTACAATGCGCTGTGTCACATGGCTGGTATACTACAAACAGAAATACATTTGTATAGCGCCGTATGTCGGGGGCCAGCTCGTTCATCGGCGTGTACACACAATATTATAATACATAACTAAACATATAATGTAATAATGTAGGATTATTTTTTATTTACACAAATCCATACCTATTCATTTAGTTAATGTGTGTGTGCGTGAGTGCGTGTATGTGAGAGTGCGTGCGCGCTGTGCGTGCCGTGCGATCGTGTGTGTGTGTGTGTGTGTGTGTGTGTGTGTGTGTGTGTGTGTGTGTGTGTGTGTGTGTGTGTGTGTGTGTGTGTGTGTGTGTGTGTGTGTGTGTGTGTGTGTGTGTGTGTGTGTGTGTGTGTGTGTGTGTGTGTGTGTGTGTGTGTGTGTGTGTGTGTGTGTAAAATAAATATAATTCATATATATAACGTGTCCGCGGTGTATGTTAACCAATTTAAACATTTACACATGTTAAGGAGTCTCGAACGTAGTGAGTGTGTCTGCTTGTCGTATGTGTTCTGGCAATGTATTCCAACGTGCCGCTCCCGGCACTGCGAAGGCCCGTCTTCTCTATAATAATATGCACTCATAAGTCCTGTATCATTGTGAGCGCGTACCGTTGTTTGTACGTACATGTCTATTTCAAGACGTATATTTTTGAATTAGCAAAGCACCTGTGTTTGACAAATCAATGTACAACTTAACTATAAACACAACATGTATAAAAATTAAGTGCTTAGCTAATAACCACTTCAATTTAATACATTTAAATACCTGACATCAACAATAGCCCAATTTCATTATGATAATTTTGTATTGGAGACAGACCATTGAGACATTGCGAAATGATAGAAGTAATGTTTTTCTGCTCCAAAACAAAAATTGTAGAACCAAAAAATTACGGATCATTCAGTACGTCAGTGTTTACCAACGTCATAAAGACAATCACGCGTGTGACATCCGTGATATTTTTCCTTACCAAAAAATGGTTACATAATGTGCATTATGTTACACGGGCGACATCAATCTTTCCAGCATAGTCATCTTGTAAACAACTATGCGCTATGTATGTCGCAAACGACGAAATATACGACAGAATATTTGACAGCTGAACACATGCAGCATACATTTAGTAGGACGGACCTTGGCCTGGCAATTATACATCGCGTGGTGGATACATAAAACTTCCAAATGGAGCTGAGCTATTGTTGAACTCTGGTATTCGTTTCATATACGTAGTAACTGCACTCACGTTGTTTTCCATACACAGCCATTTCACACAACACGATCTGTGTACTTGTTCTTACGTTGACTGATATCATTACTCCTCGACCAATTGCACGCGGCTCGCATTCGATGTATTGTGTCTCTCCGGTGATACTTTCGTCTTCAATATGTTTGCACATCCGGTAACGTTCTTTAAAAGGACCGACTTGAACGTAAAAATTGTGTAGTTTCCAACCTGACGATGAGATAAAGATACGATAAGTCCATTCAAATAATGTGTGTATTTGTGCAATACGTGTCCATTGCATTCCATGTGTCATACTGCTAAATTGCTAATCAGTGAATTGATTCAAATAAATATAAAAGTGTATTGCTTACGTCTTATAACAACAACAGTACAATACGTTGGCGTCATGCAATCCATTAAACAAGTCATGCATATATACATTTACATAATGTATTGTGCTAAATTGTAGGTATTGTATCAATGATGATTTGGAAATGGGGAGTGTTGAAGTGCAAACGTATGTTTACTCACCCCTGGTGCATTCTATTAAGAAATAGTTTAATAACTACGTTTAATGGTGCTTCGCAAATAACTAAGATCGTTGCTCTTATGTGCTAGTTGTACAATTACATTATGGTAGTTATGTAATCATTTTAGTCGTATATATGTATATATACACACATATACATATATATGTATATATATATATATTTATATATATATATACATATATATATATATATATATATACATATACATATATACATACATATACAGTGTATATATATATACATACATATATGTACATATATATTTCTTACGATATGATATCCACGCATCTTTTCACGATTCTTAATAAGTAATAACTATTCTGAAATGTTTAACAAAAAAATAATACAGTCACACCTATTTCGCAGTTGGTTCCATTAGCAATACGTCTGCATTTGCATATGTAATCTTGCCCATGGTTTTCGCAAACGCCACCGTTCTTACAAGGCCACGAATCGCATGCTTCGTGAACTAAAATAAATCAAATAGAAGTTACATTATAGATCCCATTCTGCAAGCAAACATATAATCAGTTCAGTTTCTTTACACCTTTGGGAAGAATTGCATATGTAAACTACAACGTTGTATTCAACAGTGTTTGCTTACATGTGGCAATACTGACGTGTTAGAATGTTAATAGTTCTACATGATAAATCACACATACAACAAATACGGTGATCGTGTGTACTTGTGTATATGGGAATCTGAAGAACAACTAAATAAACAGTGTCCGGTTTTTTCATAGTACCAGCAACGGTAGAATACATTTTAGCGCAAGCAATAAATTTACTTTTCCACTATTCATGTAAATTTGCTGATCCATGACGTGACCTATATTGCTTAGCAACCAAATGGCCCGCGCACAAGTGAATGCGTCGAACATTACGTCGTATATTTATCTGTAATTCTGGCCTCAGATGTTTTTCTGTGCAACAAAAACATGGCAAATTTGCTTAAGCAAAAACTATAAGTATACGAGTAAGGTCTTAGCAATGTAACACACGTATGTAAGTCACATTATGGATTCACCAATTGAACAAGATACCGATAATTTATCAGAAGGATGAATATAATAAACATCTCAAATTCGTAATTTGTCATGCATACACGCACGCACGCGTCGCGCGCGCGCGCACACACACACACACACACACACACTCACTCACTCACTCACACATAAATGATTGAACACAAACTAACCTTGTTCTCCATAGACGGCTACCTCGCAGAGAGAAAGAGTGCTGCTTGAGTGTGAGATCACAAGGATCTTTACGCAGTGACCTCTCCTACCTCCAGGACATTTTATGTATGTCTTACCACCCGTAATAGGACACGATTTGAGACCGCACGTCTGATCTGGCCCAACAACAACGCCCAACATGTGGTAATCTGGATCTGGTATAGACAAACAAAACCTGATTATCGTGACTATCAACAACAATAAAATGGTGCGCCTGAGGACTGGACACTGGCATTATATGCAATCTAAATAACACATTGGAGAAACAGACATATGTCCATGTGGCATGGCTCCAATGATTGTGAAACACCTTCTTCAAGATTGCATAATACACCAGAATGAGAAAAGACAACGTGGCCCACAGATACATCAGTGAAAGACAAGATATATGGCCCTCTGGAAGACCTCAACACACAGCGACCTACATTCGACAAACCAGAGTTGCAGTCTGGGCGAACGCTGAAGAAGAAAAAAGAAGTGTAGTCATTAGGGATCATTTCAGAACGTCGGTGTCTGCTATCAGAAATCACTTTCGTTTGGCAGATGGGGGGAAGTCAGATGCAGTTTTATATGGCGTCGGACATCGCTACGGAAAGATTATATTAATATATTGATATCATCATATCAATGTTTACAAATTTTAGTCTGAGAAGAGGGGTGGGCGCTGAGGCTAAATGAAAGTACTTTAGTCTGATATCGGACATTGACGGTTTGAGATTATCCCTAATGCCACTCTAATATTCTCAATGTTACGAACAGTTTACACATGTAAAATGTTAGTGTGTGTTCTTTCAAAGATCTTTTTATCCTGAGATTATGCTCTTATGCCATGGTCAGAACATGTATAGGTTTACAATGACAACAGCTAGTGCTCAAACGTTAGGAACCAAGTTCAGATTCTAAAACGTATTAAATCAAATCCCGCCTGGAAACAGTTGCAATACATCAGAACAGTCGCGCCATCTGGCGAAGTGGCAAACAACAAAACCCAAGCGCAATACATGTAGATAGAATACCAATAACGATACCCTAAAATTAGATGCCCTGAGGTATAATCTGCACTATCGGAATATATGTTTCTGGATACGCCATCCGTACACTTACGAACTAATACTAATTGACACTAATATTACAACCAAAACTTACTACAACATGCCGGCGGTGTGATCGCCAGTCCTTCAACTGAGATAAGTTCAGCGAACTCAACTCTCCACCATGGAGTAAAATCCAACTTTGTCTGTGTGCACACGCCTCTCGCATTTCCATCTATTGCCCTTGACGCGCCATGAGGATACACAGCTGAAGACTGGTATGCTTTTCCTTCTAGAGCCCAGTTCTTCTTCACTCCTGAAAAATGCACATATAGAAAAAGCTACCCGTATTTGTTGACGTAAATACGAACACTTTTAAAACTCAAGACTCTTAGGAAAATAAAATGTATATTTTATGAGGTTATCGATAATAAAGAATGTTTATTATTATGTGGATCCTCAGAAATGTGTTATGTACAAATACAGTAAGAATATGATTAGGAATGCATCGATACTCCTGTCGGTCCCAGCCTGCTGGGAAATTACTCTGGTACGACATTTTGGAAGGCATAGACACATACACATCACTAAATGGGCAATTTCACCACTTCCAACTTATAGATGAAACAGTATTACTGCTACGTAAATGGTAAGTTAAACTTATAGGCTACGTGGTAAGTGTTGCGATAGTATTGGAGAATGTAACTCACCGACGAAACGGTTTATTTAACACAATGCATTTTTACCTTGACATGTTTCCCCATAGGTGCCAATCTGACAAACGCAACGGAAATGTCCTGACAGCTCAACACATGTTGCATCATTTAGACACGGACGAAAATCGCACGGTCGATATCCTGTATGTCAATCTCACAAGAATACAGTTACAATTTTCGAGCAACGTAATGCACAATGCAATTTAACTCAGCGTTCTGTACAAAGTTTCTGCGAGAGCGTTAGTAGTATATGCTTGCTATACATACCTCAACAGGGGAGTGTATGAGGGGAATAGACGAAGCCATATTGCACTAGTTGACGATAATACGGACCCAGATGACAGCGCCTATTTCCCAGCACCCTCTCCTATTGAGCTATATGAAGCGCACATATTACTGACTTTAGGTGTCAATATATACGGTGACGAGTTAGTTGGCTTTTGACAGTAATGGATTGAAGTCGGTGGTGTTACTTGAAAGGAATACCGCGTGGAAACTGTCGTTTTCTCCATCATAAAAAGCCTGCAGACGAAAAGTGTTGATAATACATCAGGTTGAACTTATAATGGCCATGCATTATATCTATATAATTGTTAAATATCTTCTTCATGTTTGACGTGTTTTTAAATTGACATAAGCAAGGCCAAGTTTCAGTTAACAAATATCCATAATATCATAATTATTAATAATCATTATCCGACGTAAATCAAACATTATTGACTGTGTTCATGTTCCTGTGTGTTATGAGTAAAATATGTGCCCAGATAATAGAATGTTAAAAATGAAGGAATGATTATATAAGCACGCACTCTCACAGTTGATTCCATTGAAGTAGCGCTGACACTGGCAAATGTACCTTCCTTGTCCAACATCAAAGACGCAACGGCCATTATTCTGACAAGGATGCGACATGCAGGGATCTTCTAAGGCTGCTCAAAACAAGATGACATAAACATGAAAAGTAAAGTCTCCCTCCCCCTCTCTCGTGCGCATAATAGAGAGAGACGAAGAGAGGGAGAGGGAGAGGGGAAGAGAGAGAGGGTGGCTGGCTGGCTGGCTGACTGGCTGGCTGGGAGACTACGAAAATGTGTGTGTGTGTGTGTGTGTGTGTGTGTGTGTGTGTGTGTGTGTGTGTGTGTGTGTGTGTGCGCGCGGGCGTGTGTGCATGCATATCAAGTGTGATATAGTGTGTGCACGCACATGCCCTCGCGTGTCCGTTTGTGTGATTCGCTTTTGTAATACAATATTACTTAGAAGTACACTAGGTAGAATAACATCACTAGCGTTGAAAAAACCCAGACTAATTCAAACATTGCATTGAACACATAGCGGTATAAGTAGTATATAGAGTCCACACACCCTCGCCCCGCCCCTTTTTGACCTACTTTAGGCCTAACTACGTGCATAAAAAACGTCCTTATCTTTTTCGGGAACATACTTATAAAAAAAAGATCAAAGGGTTTTGTGTAACCTGAGAGAAATCGGGAACCTACTTATAAAAAACGTGATTGATGGCCTGTCACTTTTGATTGATGGCCTGTCACTTTTGATGGATGGAGGTGCCACCTAGCGATTATCCCAGTGACTAGTTTAGCCCTAGCGATCAACGTAGCGTCCCTAGTTACGATAGCGTCCCTAGTTACGTTGTTATAAATTAATTAATTAATTAATAATTAATTAATTAATTAATTATATATATATATATAGGCCTGTCACTTTTTGATTGATGACCCTTCCCTTGAGGTGTCACCACCTAGCGGTTATCCCAGTGACTAATTCCCTAACGATCAACGTAGGACCTACCGTTGTGCTTACGTAAGCACTTATATAGCGTCCCTAGCGACCGTTGTATATATATATATATATACGTAATAGGCCTTTATATAACCACAACGGTTATAGCTAAAACCACTGTGGTTATAACGGCGCTGTAAACCCATTGTGTGAGAATAACACCGCTGTACCCTATGTAGCAGTAGCCAGCAGCGCGGGCCTATGATCTGGCGGCCTAGTCGCCTTGCCACGACGCCTTACGCACACCGAGCTCCACCTTCGTGCCAGTTAATGCCAGCACGATATATATATATATATATATATATGCTTATGTAAGCCCGTATATAACCACAACGGTTATAGCGGCGCTGCGCTCTAAACCCATTGTGTGAAAATAACCCCGCTGTACCCTATGTAGCAGCAGCGGCGTGCGCTCGCAGCAGCAGCATCAGCAGCCATGACCTATGATCCGGCGGCCTAGTTTCTAAATATAACCATGCGACTAGCCGGCTCTGTAACGGCGTTAATTTCAGCCGTGGCGCTATCAAAACGAAACGAATTCCGTGCATGCGTTTAGCGTTTAAAAGCTGTACTCAGCGGCCTGTTAAAGCAGGATGGTTATATGCGGTGGATAGACGAATGGACGCAAAATGGTGTAAGTTATGTTTTATTAATAGAAGTCACGGTGGCGTGAGCCAGGTCTGCGTAATGTTTGCTTGAGAGCATCGTCCCTACCGTAGCCGAGCGGCGCGTGAGTTGTCCCCGTCAAACTGCCGTTGTAGCATTGTTGAGCGACCGGCTGGAATTAACGGCAAGTTTTCACACGACATACAGGTTTGTTGTAGAGTGTTGTGTGTAGGCAGGTGTATTTCCTTTCCATGTCGAGGCAGGTGGATTCTGTGAAATAATGCATATGAATAATGAGGAGTTTCCCAAGAACTAAATCACTGTTATTAATATAAAAGTAAATAATAAAGAATAGTTTAATACAAGAATAGCATATAAATAATATAAAAAGTAATTAATATAAAACTTACCGATAGGATAAAAGACGAAATACCGCTGTACTAAATAAAATAAATAAAATAAAACTTACCGCTGTTCTTTGCATATGAATAGTGGAGGAGAACTAAATCACTGTTATTAATATAAGAGGAGAACTAAATCAATAATTAATCAAGAATAGTAATTAATAAAGAATAGCATATTATTAATATAAAAGTAATTAATAAAGAATATAAAACTTACGGATACGATAAAAGACGACTTAACGCTCTACTAAATAAATAAAATAAAATAAAACTTACCGCTGATCTTTCGTGGAAGGTTGCTCAGACGTTGTGCTGGCGGTAGCCATGATTGAATGAAAATGAGCAACGACCGTTGCATGCATGCATTATTTCCTAAAGTCATTTATGCGTTAATGTTAAGTGCGCATGCGCGAAAGCGACGTAAAAACAATGAATGCAAAGAGTTCGAAATAGCAATATAAATGGAAATTTAAATACATGAAATGAAGCGTTGTATACGCTTAGCGAGGGATCGGGCATCTTGTGGTGAATTAATAATAGAGACATTCGATGTAAAAGTCACATTTGACAATGAATGTACTAAAGTGACCGCTAATTTTTTTTCCTCCTGAAGCGGAAACCGAATGGTGACGCAGAAACAGCTGTGGCGTTAATCGGGGGATCGCATATCACGATCGGAATGTGAAGCTAGAACAATACCATTTCAAAAACGATACACGAACTATAAAAGCATGAATTGAAGCGTTGTTTAGGATCAGTGGGAAATAGGGATCTGTGTAGTGCCATTATATTATAGAAAATCGATGTAAATAACGTTTGTGAACGAAAAGCACTACATGACCGTTCATTTTTTTTGGGAGCTGTGTCGCCAACACCGCCGGAAGTGATACAACGTCAAGTCATCGCGACGGGTCGGGGTCAGTTGGCCTTCCGCTATGAGCGGCACGCGATGTCCCCCCACTCGCCGAACACCTCAGTGAGATGATTCTGGAGAGGGCGCGCGATCGATGCGGCGCTGTATCTGGTCCAGTTCGTTTCGGACTGGCTGCTAGGTACGGACTGGCGCGACTACATCAACCGCGCTCTGCTGGAGTCGACCGTCCATACGTACATTCAGCGCAGGAGCGGACTCGAATAGAACATTATGCTTGCTTTGTTTGCTATAACATTGGTAAAAAAAATAAAAGCCGTTGTTTTGAATGTTGTACTACGATGGCGACGCTTAATAAAACGTTGAAAATGTACTTTCCGTTCGACAGTCCCACACAGCTCCCTGAAAGTGCCACACAATTTCCTGACAGTCCCACACAGCTCCATGACATTTATTTTATTTAGGTCTTATTATTTAGCAATAGACCGGTAAGTTGCCTTTTACACGAGTCCTATTAATTATCTTTATTAATTAATAAGAACCTCATTAGTCATGTTTTGATTTAATTTGGGAACCTCCTCATTAGTCACAGCGATAGAGTGGAAGGTTCTGGCAGTCCCACACAGCTCCATGACAGTCCCACACACTTCCCGACAGTCCCACACAGCTTCCCGACAGTCCCACACAGCTCCCTGGCTACATGTCTCCCTTCCATACATGGTCTAACTTGTGACATGTTTGCCTTCCATACATGGTCTAGCTTGTTACATGTTTGCCTTCCATACACGGACTAGGTTGTTACATATTTGCCTTCCATACATGAACTAGCTTGTTACATGTCTGCCTTCCATATATGGTCTAGCTTGTTACATGTTTGCCTTTCATACATGGTCTTGCCTGTTACATGTCTGCCTTCCGTACATGGACTAGGTTGTTACAGCTCCCTGACAGTCCCACACAGTTCCCTGACAGTCCCACACAGTTACCCGACAGTCACACAAAACTCCTGACAGTCCCACACAGCTCCATAACAGTATAACACAGCTTCCTGACAGTCCCACACAGTTCCTGGCAGTCCCACACAGCTCCATGACAGTCCCACACAGTTCCCCGACAGTCACACACAGCTTCCCGACAGCTCCCTGAAAGTATCACACAATTCCCTGACAGTCCCACACAGCTCCCTGACAGTCACACACAGCTCCCCGGCAGTACCACACAATTCCCTGACAGTCCCACACAGCTCTCTGACAGTCCCACACAGCTCCTGACAGTCCCACACAGTTCCCTTACAGTCCCACACAACTCTTGACAGTCAAACACAGCTCCCTGACAGTCCAACACAGTTCCGGTCAGTCCCACACAGCTCCCTGACAGTCCCACACAGCTCCCTGACAGTCACACGCAGTTCCCTGACAGTCCCACACAGTTACCCGACAGTCACACAAAACTCCTGACAGTCCCACACAGCTCCATAACAGTATTACACAGTTATCCGACAGTCCCACACAGCTCCATGACAGTCCCACACAGTTCCCTACCACACAATTCCCTGACAGTCCCACACAGTTCCGGTCAGTCCCACACAACTCCCCGACAGTCTCACACAGCTCCCTGAAAGTACCACACAATTCCCTGACAGTCCCACACAGTTCCGGTCAGTCCCACACAGCTCCCTGACAGTCTCACACAGCTCCCCGACAGTCTCACACAGCTCCCTGACAGTCCCACACAGTTACCCGACAGTCCCACACAATTCTCTGACAGTCCCACACAGCTCCCTGACAGTCCCACACAGCTTCCCGACAGTCCCACACAGCTCCCTGAAAGTACCACACAATTCCCTGACAGTCCCACACAGCTCCCTGACAGTCACACACAGCTCCCCGACAGTTCCCTGACAATCCCTGACAGTCCCACACAGCTCCATGACAGTCCCACACAGCGCCCGGCAGTCACACACAGCTCCCTGACAGTCCCACACAGTTACCCGACAGACACACAAACTCCTGACTGACAGTGCCACACAGCTCCCTGACAGTCTCACACAGCTCCCTGACAGTACCACGCAGTTCCTCGTCAGTCTGTATGTATGTATGTATGTATGTATGTAGGTATGTAGGAGCCGTCGCACCACGGCGCCGATACTCGTCTAACTCGTATAACTAACTAACTAACTCGTCTAACTCGTAGGGGGGTGGCGGGGGGTTCTGTATGTATGTATGTAGGTATGTAGGGTAATAAAAACATACTTTTATCGGGAACTGCGTGGGACTGTCATGGAGCTGTGTGTGACTGTCAGGAACTGTGTGGGATTGCCAGGAAGATGTGTAATACTGTTATGGAGCTGTGTGGGACTGTCAGGCGGAGCTGTGTGAGACTGTCAGGGAGTTGTGTGGGACTGTCAGGGAGCTGTGTGGGACTGACAGGGAACGAACTGTGTGGTACTGTCAGGGAGCTGTGTGTGACTGTAAGGGAACTGTGTGGGACTGTCAGGAGCTGTGTGTGATGGTCAGGAGCTGTGTGGGACTGTCAGGGAGCTGTGTGGGACTGTTAGGGAATTGTGTGGTACTGCCGGGGAGCTGTGTGTGACTGTCAGGGAGCTGTGTGGGACTGCGCGCTTTTACGTGTATAGTAGTAATTAAAAACAAAACTTGAAAACAAGTGTGAATTGTATGTTGTGTGAGACTGACCGGAACTGTGTGGGACTGTCAGGGAATTGTGTGGTAGGGAGCTGCGTGGGACTGTCGGGAAGCTGTGTGGGACTGTCGGGAACTGTGTGGGACTGTCATGGAGCTGTGTGGGACTGTCGGGTAACTGTGTAATACTGTTATGGAGCTGTGTGGGACTGTCAGGAGTTTTGTGTGACTGTCGGGTAACTGTGTGGGACTGTCAGGGAACTGCGTGTGACTGTCAGGGAGCTGTGTGGGACTGTCAGGGAGCTGTGTGGGACTGACCGGAACTGTGTGGGACTGTCAGGGAGCTGTGTTTGACTGTCAAGAGTTGTGTGGGACTGTAAGGGAACTGTGTGGGACTGTCAGGAGCTGTGTGGGACTGTCAGAGAGCTGTGTGGGACTGTCAGGGAATTGTGTGGTACTGCCGGGGAGCTGTGTGTGACTGTCAGGGAGCTGTGTGGGACTGTCAGGGAATTGTGTGATACTTTCAGGGAGCTGTCGGGAAGCTGTGTGTGACTGTCGGGGAACTGTGTGGGACTGTCATGGAGCTGTGTGGGACTGCCAGGAACTGTGTGGGACTGTCAGGAAGCTGTGTTATACTGTTATGGAGCTGTGTGGGACTGTCAGGAGTTTTGTGTGACTGTCGGGTAACTGTGTGGGACTGTCAGGGAACTGTGTGGGACTGTCAGGGAGCTGTAACAACCTAGTCCATGTACGGAAGGCAGACATGTAACAGGCTAGACCATGTATGAAAGGCAAACATGTAACAAGCTAGACCATATATGGAAGGCAGACATGTAACAAGCTAGTTCATGTATGGAAGGCAAATATGTAACAACCTAGTCCGTGTATGGAAGGCAAACATGTAACAAGCTAGACCATGTATGGAAGGCAAACATGTCACAAGTTAGACCATGTATGGAAGGGAGACATGTAGCCAGGGAGCTGTGTGGGACTGTCTGGAAGCTGTGTGGGACTGTCGGGAAGTGTGTGGGACTGTCATGGAGCTGTGTGGGACTGCCAGAACCTTCCACTCTATCGCTGTGACTAATGAGGAGGTTCCCAAATTAAATCAAAACATGACTAATGAGGTTCTTATTAATTAATAAAGATAATTAATAGGACTCGTGTAAAAGGCAACTTACCGGTCTATTGCTAAATAATAAGAACTAAATAAAATAAATGTCATGGAGCTGTGTGGGACTGCCAGGAACTGTGTGGGACTGTCAGGAAGCTGTGTAATACTGTTATGGAGCTGTGTGGGACTGTCGGGAGTTTTGTGTGACTGTCAGGAGTTTTGTGTGACTGTCGGGTAACTGTGTGGGACTGTCAGGGAACTGTGTGGGACTGTCAGGGAGCTGTAACAACCTAATCCATGTACGGAAGGCAGACATGTAACAGGCTAGACCATGTATGAAAGGCAAACATGTAACAAGCTAGACCATATATGGAAGGCAGACATGTAACAAGCTAGTTCATGTATGGAAGGCAAATATGTAACAACCTAGTCCGTGTATGGAAGGCAAACATGTAACAAGCTAGACCATGTATGGAAGGCAAACATGTCACAAGTTAGACCATGTATGGAAGGGAGACATGTAGCCAGGGAGCTGTGTGGGACTGTCGGGAAGCTGTGTGGGACTGTCGGGAAGTGTGTGGGACTGTCATGGAGCTGTGTGGAACTGCCAGAACCTACCGCTCTATCGCTGTGACTAATGAGGAGGTTCCCAAATTAAATCAAAACATGACTAATGAGGTTCTTATTAATTAATAAAGATAATTAATAGGACTCGTGTAAAAGGCAACTTACCGGTCTATTGCTAAATAATAAGAACTAAATAAAATAAATGTCATGGAGCTGTGTGGGACTGCCAGGAACTGTGTGGGACTGTCAGGAAGCTGTGTAATACTGTTATGGAGCTGTGTGGGACTGTCGGGAGTTTTGTGTGACTGTCGGGTAACTGTGTGCAACTGTCAGGGAACTGCGTGTGACTGTCGGAAGCTGTGTGAGACTGTCGGGAAGCTTTATGGGACTGTCGGAAACTGTGTGGGACTGTCATGGAGCTGTGTGGGACTGCCAGAACCTACCGCTCTATCGCTGTGACTAATGAGGAAGTTCCCAAATTAAATCAAAACATGACTAATGAGGTTCTTATTAATTAATAAAGATAATTAATAGGACTCGTGTAAAAGGCAACTTACCGGTCTATTGCTAAATAATAAGACCTAAATAAAATAAATGTCATGGAGCTGTGTGGGACTGCCAGGAACTGTGTGGGACTGTCAGGAAGCTGTGTAATACTGTTATGGAGCTGTGTGGGACTGTCAGGGAACTGCGTGTGACTGTCGGAAGCTGTGTGGGACTGTCAGGGAGGTGTAACAACCTAGTCCATGTACGGAAGGCAGACATGTAACAAGCTAGACCATATATGGAAGGTAGACATGTAACAAGCTAGATCATGTATGGAATGCAAATATGTAACAAGCTAGTCCGTGTATAGAAGGCAAACATGTAACAAGCTAGACCATGTATGGAAGGCAAACATGTCACAAGTTAGACCATGTATGGAAGGGAAACATGTAGCAAGCTAGACCATGTATGGAAGACAGACATGTAACAAGCCAAACCATGTACGGAAGGCAAACATGTAACAAGCTAGTCCGTGTATGGAAGGCAAACATGTAACAAGCTAGTCCGTGTATGGAAGGTAAACATGTAACAAGCTAGTCCGTGTATGGAAGGCAAACATGTAACAAGCTAGTCCATGTACGGAAGGGAAACATGTATCAAGCTAGACCATGTATGAAAGGCAGACCTGTAACAAGCTAGACCATGTATGGAAGGCAAACATGTACCAAGCTAGTCCATGTATGTAAGGCAAACATGTAACAATCTAGTCCGTGTATGGAAGGCAAACATGTAACAAGTTAGTCCATGTACGTAAGGCAAACATGTAACAAGCTAGACCATGTACGGAAGGCCAACATGTAACAAGCTAGTCCGTGTATGGAAGGCAAACATGTAACAAGTTAGTCCATGTACGTAAGGCAAACATGTAACAAGCTAGACCATGTACGGAAGGCCAACATGTAACAAGCTAGTCCATGTACGGAAGGCAGACATGTAACAGGCTAGACCATGTATGAAAGGCAGACATGTAACAAGCTAGACCATGTATGGAAGGCAGACATGTAACAAGCCAGACCGTGTATGGAAGGTAAACATGTAACAATCTAGTCCGTGTATGGAAGACAAACATGTAACAAGTTAGTCCATGTACGTAAGGCAAACATGTAACAAGCTAGACCATGTACGGAAGGCCAACATGTAACAAGCTAGTCCATGTACGGAAGGCAGACATGTAACAGGCTAGACCATGTATGAAAGGCAGACATGTAACAAGCTAGACCATGTATGGAAGGCAGACATGTAACAAGCCAGACCGTGTATGGAAGGTAAACATGTAACAAGCTAGTCCGTGTATGGAAGGCAAACATGTAACAAGCTAGACCATGTATGGATAGCAAATAAGTAAAAATCTAGTACATGTATGGAAGGCAGACGTGTAACAAGCTAGACCATGTACGGAAGGCAAACATGTAACAAGCTAGACGTACTGCCGGGGAGCTGTGTGTGACTGTCAAGGAGCTGTGTGGGACTGTCAGGAAATTGTGTGGCACTTTCAGGGAGCTGTGTGGGACTGTCGAACGGAAAGTACATTTTCAACGTTTTATTAAGCGTCGCCATCGTAGTACAACATTCAAAACAACGGCTTTTATTTTTTTTACCAATGTTATAGCAAACAAAGCAAGCATAATGTTCTATTCGAGTCCGCTCCTGCGCTGAATGTACGTATGGACGGTCGACTCCAGCAGAGCGCGGTTGATGTAGTCGCGCCAGTCCGTGCCTAGCAGCCAGTCCGAAACGAACTGGACCAGATACAGCGCCGCATCGATCGCGCGCCCTCTCCAGAATCATCTCACTGAGGTGTTCGGCGAGGGGGGGACATCGCGTGCCGCTCATAGCGGAAGGCCAACTGACCCCGACCCGTCGCGATGACTTGACGTTGTATCACTTCCGGCGGTGTTGGCGACACAGCTCCCAAAAAAAATGAACGGTCATGTAGTGCTTTTCGTTCACAAACGTTATTTACATCGATTTTCTATAATATAATGGCACTACACAAATCCCTATTTCCCACTGATCCTAAACAACGCTTCAATTCATGCTTTTATAGTTCGTGTATCGTTTTTGAAATGGTATTGTTCTAGCTTCACATTCCGATCGTGATATGCGATCCCCCGATTAACGCCACAGATGTTTCTGCGTCACCATTCGGTTTCCGCTTCAGGAGGAAAAAAAATTAGCGGTCACTTTAGTACATTCATTGTCAAATGTGACTTTTACATCGAAGTCTCTATTATTAATTCACCACAAGATGCCCGATCCCTCGCTAAGCGTATACAACGCTTCATTTCATGTATTTAAATTTCCATTTATATTGCTATTTCGAACTCTTTGCATTCATTGTTTTTACGTCGCTTTCGCGCATGCGCACTTAACATTTTCGCGCATGCGCGCTTAACGCATAAATGACTTTAGGAAATAATGCATGCATGCAACGGTCGTTGCTCATTTTCATTCAATCATGGCTACCGCCAGCACAACGTCTGAGCAACCTTCCGCGAAAGATCAGCGGTAAGTTTTGTTTTATTTTATTTATTTAGTAGAGCGTTAAGTCGTCTTTTATCGTATCCGTAAGTTTTATATTCTTTATTAATTACTTTTATATTAATAATATGCTATTCTTTATTAATTACTATTCTTGATTAATTATTGATTTAGTTCTCCTCTTATATTAATAACAGTAATTTAGTTCTCCTCCACTATTCATATGCAAAGAACAGCGGTAAGTTTTATTTTATTTATTTTATTTAGTACAGCGGTATTTCGTCTTTTATCCTATCGGTAAGTTTTATATTAATTACTTTTTATATTATTTATATGCTATTCTTGTATTAAACTATTCTTTATTATTTACTTTTATATTAATAACAGTGATTTAGTTCTTGGGAAACTCCTCATTATTCATATGCATTATTTCACAGAATCCACCTGCCTCGACGTGGAAAGGAAATACACCTGCCTACACACAACACTCTACAACAAACCTGTATGTCGTGTGAAAACTTGCCGTTAATTCCAGCCGGTCGCTCAACAATGCTACAACGGCAGTTTGACGGGGACAACTCACGCGCCGCTCGGCTACGGCAGGGACGATGCTCTCAAGCAAACATTACGCAGACCTGGCTCACGCCGCCGTGACTTCTATTAATAAAACATAACTTACACCATTTTGCGTCCATTCGTCTATCCACCGCATATAACCATCCTGCTTTAACAGGCCGCTGAGTACAGCTTTTAAACGCTAAACGCATGCACGGAATTCGTTTCGTTTTGATAGCGCCACGGCTGAAATTAACGCCGTTACAGAGCCGGCTAGTCGCATGGTTATATTTAGAAACTAGGCCGCCGGATCATAGGTCATGGCTGCTGATGCTGCTGCTGCGAGCGCACGCCGCTGCTGCTACATAGGGTACAGCGGGGTTATTTTCACACAATGGGTTTAGAGCGCAGCGCCGCTATAACCGTTGTGGTTATATACGGGCTTACATAAGCATATATAAATATATATATATATCGTGCTGGCATTAACTGGCACGAAGGTGGAGCTCGGTGTGCGTAAGGCGTCGTGGCAAGGCGACTAGGCCGCCAGATCATAGGCCCGCGCTGTTGGCTACTGCTACATAGGGTACAGCGGTGTTATTCTCACACAATGGGTTTACAGCGCCGTTATAACCACAGTGGTTTTAGCTATAACCGTTGTGGTTATATAAAGGCCTATTACGTATATATATATATATATACAACGGTCGCTAGGGACGCTATATAAGTGCTTACGTAAGCACAACGGTAGGTCCTACGTTGATCGCTAGGGAATTAGTCACTGGGATAACCGCTAGGTGGTGACACCTCAAGGGAAGGGTCATCAATCAAAAAGTGACAGGCCTATATATATATAATTAATTAATTAATTAATTAATTATTAATTAATTAATTAATTTATAACAACGTAACTAGGGACGCTATCGTAACTAGGGACGCTACGTTGATCGCTAGGGCTAAACTAGTCACTGGGATAATCGCTAGGTGGCACCTCCATCCATCAAAAGTGACAGGCCATCAATCAAAAGTGACAGGCCATCAATCACGTTTTTTATAAGTAGGTTCCCGATTTCTCTCAGGTTACACAAAACCCTTTGATCTTTTTTTTATAAGTAGGTTCCCGAAAAAGATAAGGACGTTTTTTATGCACGTAGTTAGGCCTAAAGTAGGTCAAAAAGGGGCGGGGCGAGGGTGTGTGGACTCTATATACTACTGGTATAATACAACACCTACTTTCGCACTGGTTTCCCGTGTAGGAGTTTTTACATTCGCACCTATATCCACTTCCTTGTTGAACACACACACCACTGTTTTGGCAGGGATGCGATTCGCAATCGTCTTGAACTGCATTCAACATGCGCAAACGTACGTGCATTATGACCGACACATTGGCACTTTTTGTTAATACAAATTTTTCACATCTGACATCAGCATTCCTATAAAATATCCAATTCTTACTGGAAATTAGTATAATTGTGATTTAAAATATTTGAAACCAATAGTAAATACAACAGCGATGACGTGAACAATGGTTATCTTTACATGCACAGTTTTTTACCGTGCCAACCAATTCTAAAATTTTGCTGAACATTCTTCAGAATAGTTAATCTTTATGGAAACGATTTATACTCAAAACGTGATTCTACCAAATAGTTGTAGAGTCTTTTGTCCACGTAGCAGAACAACGTCTTCAGTACATGTGACGTATGACGTAAAAGGAAGCGAACAGAAAAGCACGGCACATTAAAGAAACAATATGGTTCAGAAAGGCCAAAACACCAATCACTCGAAACGAGGGGAATTATCTCGCATGTACGATGACGTCATACGTCACATGTACTGAATAAGTTGGTGTGCTGCGCTGACGAAAGACTCTACAACTACATGGTAAAATCACATATCATATATGTCAAAAAGAAATGGTTTGCATAATGACCAATGACTATTCTTTCCTACACAAACCAGTTCGACACATCCCTCAATTCTATTTGTAGTATGGTGTAAAAAAAATACACTTCACACTAAAATAGCAGTCGGCTCGGTTTGGATTAGTGGAAATACGTGGCGACTTCTGCCGGTTATTTTGTCAGCACAGGTCCAATTCGAATCACCTTCTATGCCGTAAACCGCTACTTCGCAAAGCCCAAGGTAGGTAAAGATGCGCTGGATTGTAATCTTCACGCCGTGTCCTCTAACAGAACATTTCACGTGTAGTGTTTCGCTCAAGCGAATGAATCTGTCGATATATCCACATCTACGATATGTTCCGTGGTATGGACCGGCCTCCACTAGCATGTGCTGCAAGCTTGTGTCTGAAGCAGAAGAAACCAACAATTCAAATACACATTTATTTCACTTTCTTCTACATCACATGTATCATCAGCTGTCGGAATATCCACACTATGACGACTATTGATGTAGACACGATAATTGAATCTCAAGTATACTATCAACATGAAATATTAAACTCAACACGATTCGAGGGCAACGGCAAAACCTAATATTCGAAGACGTATAGAGCCAAAACATTTATCAGAGTATGTGACTTCAAATTTCGTCCAGCGGTTATTAATGGAACTGGCAGAAATGCCCGTCACTTGACGGGATGCTTTGGTAGAAGACAGTCACGAAAATAACGTTTTCTAAATGTTAGAAAACACATAGCATCGTTACATAAACAACATAATGCGTTCGCATGTATCCTTGTTTGTTTAAAATGACGAAGGTCGGAGAGAATGTTAAGTTCACGTCAACCGATAGGCCCTAGTCGTGAAAGTGCAGAATTGCTATTCTATTGGTATTCTTTGACACACACATACGGGTACTTTTGAAGAGGGTGCTGCGAATGCCACGCTTGTCTGCTATTGGAGGGTCATTTTAACACGGCGGGGATAGGGAAATATACGTATTTTGGACATTGCTAAATACTGCGGTAAGTGAGAGTGACCAATTCCAGGATTCTGAAAGATGGGGCTACGGGAATACAGCTGTACAAGTTTGGTTCATTATCCACTTTTGAAAGGGAAGAAACAGCCGACAATAAACGAGAGCGCTGTGCAGGCATCTCGCCGACGGTGGCAGACGCGGTTCTTCGGATCCTCTGTTCAAACAACAGTTCCTAAATTAGTCCACACGCATTTGAGGCATACATTTTATTACGATAATTTCATAACAAGTACGTATATTGTGGTATGCTTAGTTTAAAAAATACGTTACAAACAATGTTCCCATTGATTTGGCCACTTGTAATGTACCCTCAGCCAGGAATAGGACTTAGGCTTACTAACGAGTAAACTTGTTGCGACCTACCTCCCGCATAGCTTAATTCAGTGACAACATGGATTTGTGTTTCTTACTGTCTACCTGTCATCTGGATGGCATATCATCATTCAGTGTCGGTGTATCTGACAGTGTACTGTGAGTAGACATGTTAGATTAATATTTGTTTGGAACGTGTATCGGCCGCAGACTGACAACATACATTTTATTGAATGAATGAGGTCAATTAAGGGGCAATTCCATGATACTTTCAGCTTGTTGTAGTTTGTAATAAATTAGTGTGGTCAGAAATCAGAATGATATCCTGTTCGACAATTATAATTTGAGTAGCCATATGCCAATATTTACAAGTTTCGTCACATGCCTATCTATTTTTACGACATGATGTCATGCTTACTGATCTGTAATATAATCACACAGAGATATAAACGGGTTTACAGGTTAGACCGTTAGAAGCATATTTATGTAATGGCAATGTTTCTAGCAGAAAGTGTTTATTATGAACATAATATTATAGCACTTTGTGAAACGTCATCAACATCAGTATGATTCCATTACATTTATAATTAGTAGTTTAGATAATATATTTTACCAGCAGTATTAATCTCTACCTTGTAATGCAAACGGACAATGTCAGTAATTGTATCTAATTCACTGTTCAACATTGCAGTAGATGGTAATGGTGTTTCAGGTACGTGTGACAGGTTCAAATCATGCCTGCGTTTACATTTTGCACACAAACATTACTAGTGTGTATCTCCACTGACCCTCAGTCAGAACAAACATAGTTACTAACATCACTACACTGGTCAAACTGATAAAAACACAGTTTATTGCATTCAATGAATAATAAAGAATGTATGCTGTGTGGAATGTTGCATTATTGTAAATTACATGCATGCTTGCATTATTAAAGAGGTATCTTGTTAACAACATGACACACAGTAATAATCTTGTTAGTGGAATTTACAATTTTTTGGAATATGCATGATGCTCTTTAAAAAGGAACACTCAGAATTGATTACAAGGATACATCTGCTTAATTCCGTGAACGCTTGGAAATGTTGGTGTTGGCGTTTTATTGTAGTGAAAAGTTAATTATTTACCAATTTTAATAAAAAATAAGTAACAACTTCCCTGAAGTATGGAGTTACCGCCGTACCGATGCTCGGCCAAACAATAGATTATCGGAGGACGTTTCCGCCAGATTTAATGTTGCTTGTACATCAACTATTCTAAAATGAAACCGTAAAACAAGCATCACACAACTTGTAAATACAATACAGCATTATATTCTGGAAAGTGAGGTTAAATCAACTTCAGCTAAGTGAGAAATTTCGAAATATGCTCCTGGCCGTGTATTGTTTTCATGTTAAATTGACCCTCAACATGGACGACGGCGCTCGTTGTCAATGTAACCACACCGGAAGTTATATCTCGAATGACGCACGCCGATCTATCGTACTGTTACCGCTGAATTTCACGACCGATTGACCCAGCATCGATCGATCAACTGAGGTAAAGTATTTCGTCTGGAGAGACGGTGTGGAGATGTCGCGTACAGTCAAGATGCTCAGTGATGCAGAAATAAACTACCAATAATAGTCCAACGGTTGACACTCCGATTAAATCGAACTGACAGTTTAATTGTCTTTATAGAAAATTTAAGCAAATATTATTAATACACGAATCGCAATAACGCCAGCGATAGCAATAACATGAGTTTAGCCTCTTGGTGTCATGCCACAGGCAGAAAATATGAGTTTCTTGTGATACTCGCAACGTCGGTATTTTAATATCCCTCGCGGATCGGAAAGCCACGCACAATGTTGGTCAGCGTTCTTTAATTAGGGAGGTGGAAAAAAATCTGTGAGTGCGATGGACATTTGGTAGTGAGCGCGCAACTGCTCCTCGCCGTCTTGTTCATAAGGTCGCTCCTGCTAGTGCTACACTATATTGCTATTGCTGGACGTGCAGCTGCTTCTACGTTGCTATGATACTGTGACTAGTGATGATCATTATCACTGCTACGTCTGTCGCTGCTGATGCTACTTTTTGTATGTGTGTGCGGATGCGTGCGGGTGCGGTTGCGGGTGTATGAGCGTGTGCGTGCGTGCGTGGTGTGTGTGTGTGGTGTGTGTTGGATATTTTGAAAAGATATAGGTAGTACGTCCTACTCTAGGGTGTCACTGATTAATCCCTGACAGTTTAGTGCTCGAGGTTGAAGCCGTCTCAAAGGGAAACGTTAATATACATACGCTATGTCGATTATAGTTAGTTAATGCACTGTGTGTTGCCGTTACAAGTGCATTAGGCATGGTAACAACCACGAGGTGCCCCAATAACTGGTGGCTGGTATCCTGCGCAAACGCACTCCTAAAGTAAAGAAACCGTTCATTATTCCCATAATAACATAGGAGCTTTATACTGCCATCACAGGAGCCTTATACTGCCATCACAGGAGCCTTCTACTGCCATCGCAGGAGCCTTATACTGCCATCGCAGGAGCCTTATGCTGCCATCGCAGGAGCCTTATGCTGCCATCGCAGGAGCCTTATGCTGCCATCGCAGGAGCCTTATGCTGCCATCGCAGGAGCATTATGCTGCCATCGCAGGAGCCTTATGCTGCCACCGCAGGAGCCTTATGCTGCCATCGCAGTAGCCTTATGCTGCCATCGCAGGAGCCTTATGCTGCCATCGCAGGAGCCTTATGCTGCCACCGCAGGAGCCTTATGCTGCCACCGCAGGAGCCTTATGCTGCCACCGCAAGAGCCTTATGCTGCCACCGCAGGAGCCTTATGCTGCCACCGCAGGAGCCTTATGCTGCCACCGCAGGAGCCTTATGCTGCCATCGCAGTAGCCTTATGCTGCCATCGCAGGAGCCTTATGCTGCCATCGCAGGAGCCTTATGCTGCCATCGCAGGAGCCTTATGCTGCCATCGCAGGAGCCTTATGCTGCCATCGCAGGAGCCTTATGCTGCCATCGCAGGAGCCTTATACTGCCTGATGAGCCGTATACTGCCATCACAGGAGCCTTATACTGCCATCACAGGAGCCTTATACTGCCATCACAGGAGCCTTATACTGCCATCACATGAGCCTTATACTGCCATCACATGAGCCTTATACTGCTGTCACAGGAGCCTTATACTGCCGTCACAGGAGCCTTATACTGCCATCACAGGAGCCTTATACTGCCATCACAGGAGCCTTATACTGCCTGATGAGCCTTATACTGCCATCACAGGAGCCTTATACTGCCATCATACTAGCTTCATACTGCCATCATATGAGCCTTATACTGCCATCACAGGAGCCTTATACTGCCTGATGAGCCTTATACTGCCATCACAGGAGCCTTATACTGCCATCACGGGAGCCTTATACTGCCATCACGGGAGCCTTATACTGCCATCGCGGGAGCCTTATACTGCCATCACTGGAGCCTTATACTGCCATCGCGGGAGCCTTATACTGCCATCGCGGGAGCCTTATCCTGCCATCACGGGTGCCTTATACTGCCATCGCGGGAGCCTTATACTGCCATCACTGGAGCCTTATACTGCCATCGCGGGAGCCTGATATTGCCATCGCGGGAGCCTTATACTGCCATCGCGGGAGCCTTATACTGCTATCGCGGGAGTCTTATACTGCCATCGCGGGAGCCTTATACTGCCATCACGGGAGCCTTATACTGCCATCACGGGAGCCTTATACTGCAATCACGGGAGCCTTATACTGCCATCACAGGAGCCTTATACTGCCTGATGAGCCTTATACTGCCATCACAGGAGCCTTATACTGCCATCACGGGAGCCTTACTGCCATCGCCACAATTAAAACATGTATGTTTTTTTGCAAAAATACAATACAGGGGAAGCTCACTATTAAGGTCACCCTCGGGATTGGGGAAAAGTGACATGAATGGCGAGGTGACCGTATCAGCGGGACTACTTTCCTATACTGTAATGTTACAGAAATAGTTTTGTATTGTCCTATGGTGAGTTTAATTGCGAGGTGGTTGTATTTCAGAGGTGACCGTAAAGTGAGGTTCTTCTCTAGTGGAAAGGAATAAACTTAGTGAGCAGCAAGTGCAGGGTGAAACCAAAAAAGATTTCATCCGCTTATCTTGTGGCGCGCACAGCCATGCATACGCACCCCTGTTGTAGATTATAGCCAAGAACGACTTTACGACGTGGCCTTGTTATAATGAGAATGCGTGATAATGTAGCAACTTATATAGTAAACTTACAATCACTGCTGGTCGTAATGACGACTTCCTTAACAATGATTAGCTCGTTGAAAATGACCTTCCACCATGCTCCGCGCTGATAATCTGTTAAGGCGCAGCTATTCAGATTAATTTGACCAGCGGCATTCCCATCTATCGCTCTCGAGGCATCCAAATCGTACAATGATGACGATTGCGATGCTGTGCCACCGCGTGCCCAGTTTTTCGCCAATGCTGAAATAATTAATTAAGCGATATGTAAACAGTTTTCTTATTAATGTGTAACATAACAATATATGTATATATATATATATATATTGTGGATGGATGGATCCATTCATCCATCCACCCATCCACCCATCCACCCATCCACCCATCCACCCATCCACCCATCCACCCATCCACCCATCCACCCATCCACCCATCCACCCATCCACCCATCCACCCATCCACCCATCCACCCATCCACCCATCCACCCATCTACCCATCCACAATACATATATACATATATTCTTATGTTCTACATTAATAAGAACACTTATATATATATATATATATATATATATATATGTATATATATATATATGTAGATAAATAGATTGAGGAGAGAGTAAGAGAGAGAAAGAGAGAGAGAGAAGAGAGAGAGAAGAGAGAGCAGATAGAAGAGAGGGAGAGAGAAGAGACAGACAGACAGACAGACAGACAGACAGACAGACAGACAGACAGACAGACAGACAGACAGACAGACAGACAGACAGACAGACAGACAGACAGACAGACAGACAGACAGACAGACAGACAGACAGACAGACAGACAGACAGACAGACAGACAGACAGACAGACAGACAGAGGTTTGCACCTGGTTTGGGTCGACACGTTGGGATGTTGCATAGTTCCCACCGTTTGCTGGAGTCGATGGTGTAGCACCATGGTTGTGGCTCTTGGCATCCGCCTTCTCTGTTATTCCTGCAGTAGTTCTTTGCATTGTCGTTACCGTCCGGTAGGTACTCGGCGCAAGAGTGAGAGTGAGGCTAAAATGTGATGATACACTAACCCAAGATACGATACGGATTACGATGTACGATATGTGTCCAAATGCGATACGTATCGCGATACATAACAATACAATTTATATTTGGGATTTGGGTGAACATGTACTTAATTACCAGATTCTTCTAATTTTGTTTTGATATTTCGTTCTTACCTCGCTACCAAAGAGGTATAAAAACGTCACACATGACTGTCAAACTGTGTTTTACGGCATTTTGTATCGGTAAATCGTTACAGATTTAATTGATACCCTTTGTATGCAATCCAACTACTACCGAGATGTATGTATCAAACATAAACTCTGAAATGTTATTACAATATTGCATTAACGTGTACATACACTGTATATTGTGTAGTAACTGGCTGTGTGTGTGTTTTGCAGGCGAAATTTTCAAATTGTGAACAAACCTTCAGGTTGGTTTACCCGCAAGGCCCTTTGATGTTTGGTGCGTTCGCGTGGTTCCCACATTCACGAGAAGTGATTCAGCCGACTCTCTGCTAATATTTACTGGCTGATTCCTTTTAACGGAACAAACCACCTCGCTTTAATCCCAGCATGTAGGCTACTGCATTAGAACTTTACCTAACTGTGATGACAGTTATTACGGACAACCAAATTATCCCTTCCAGACTCCGGAGGATGCGTATTTTGCTGGTAACGCTAATTTGTTATATAAGGCAAATGTAACTTACCGACTGTGCAGTCCACCGTTGACATGTCCGACCAGATTTAGTGGTGCTTTTTGTGCCCATGTATTCTGTTCCCTTGCTGACTATAAGACATTCGACTGGAGCTGTAAATATAATATTATAACATAGGCTTTTATGTATTATTGTCAGGTAGAGTCTGTTTTTCTCCAAATATCACTGTTGACCAAACAACATTCTTATTCCTCACCTATCATGATTTGCGTTAAATTACTGTTATATGTTTTAACGTACCCAAAAACCAAGTGTCCACCTCATGGCCGTCCGCTTTTTCTTAAATCATTAGTTTGTTGTACATGCCACACCCGTCAAAAACACAGCATGTTATACTCACTGATAAATAACCTATTATGTTTACCGCGGATTCAAAGAATGGTTTGAACTTTTATTCTCACACAAATAGTTTGGGCTAAGGAACTCTGGCATTCATTCATTCATTTGTCTTGGAGTGTTGTGACAGACTGTCCACTATGTGTTTGGACAACAAGTTCAGTAGGTGAAAGCTGGTTCAGCCGTAAATGTTCAATCAAACAACATCATTACTATCACCGGACATTTCACTTTACTGACAGCATATGATCCGCCTCTGGAATGATAACAATTACATCGGATCATTGAGCAATAAAACAAGTGAAGTAGTTAATTCTCACCATTATATACTTGTTCTTAAACTTGTTTCCACTGACTATGTAGTTTCTGCTGGTGCAAATGACAACAACAACAACGTAACGAGTCAGTTGCACCCTCTGGAGATAGCAAAGTACATCGTGTACATTACGGTAGATAACTATTTTTATTTTTTATTAAATACATCGCCATTTGGTAGGTCACAGATCTAAGGTTGACGGAAGTGAACGAATGTAGAAAGATACGAGTGGACCTCTGAACCTGGGAGGAGATACCACCACCATGAATTATCGGTGATAATGGTGAAAGCAAACAGACTAGTGAGGAAAGAGGGAGAGAGAGAGAGGGGGGAGAGAGAGAGAAAGGGAGAGAGCAGAGAGCAGAGAGAGAGAGAGAGGTAGAGGTAGAGGTAGAGGTAGAGGTAGAGGTAGAGGTAGAGGTAGAGGTAGAGGTAGAGGTAGAGGTAGAGGTAGAGGTAGAGGTAGAGGTAGAGGTAGAGGTAGAGGTAGAGGTAGAGAGAGAGAGAGAGAGAGAGAGAGAGAGAGAGAGAGAGAGAGAGAGAGAGAGAGAGAGAGAGAGAGAGAGAGAGAGAGAGAGAGAGAGAGAGAGAGAGAGAGAGAGAGTGGCTGGCTGGCTGGCTGGCTGGCTGGCTGATAATGTGTGATGTGAACTCAGAAGAGAGAGAGCAAGAGGAAGAAGAAGAAAGTTGTTTGAACGCGAATTGTATGCCTGAAATGTTGAACTAGTAGTTGTGATAACGCCGAAGTAATGTAAGGCATTGCTAACACGTCACAACGCCACTCAGCAGTTCGACATAGAAGCAGGCATGGGGGATACTGTAAGACTGTCCCAAAGTTAGTGTTTTAATATACAGATTCTGTAAAACCTACAGTTTGCGAAGTCCACATCATACAGTGTCTTCCCGACATAGTGGAGCTGATATGACCAGTGTAATATCTGCCGTCTTTGCTTATGCGGCATTCATTTACGTCAAACGGATCTGCAAAAGTGTTGTATAGTTAAAATTACACTAAACAATTCTATGTTTTTAGATCTTGGCGTACATGTAAATTGCCTACATTAGACTTCGTTATAGTTCATGTTTAAATCTTTATTGTCGTTAACAATTTATTGTCAGAAATTGCAATGGGATTTAATATTTTTTATAAAGATAACAATCTTATCTTCAAGTTTGTTGTTGGTTGTACCCAGGATTTGTTTTTTAGTTTTTGAGTTATTGCCGTTTGATCGCGGCAGCGGATATAATTCGCGATGTTCAAACGGCAATAACTCAAAACGTTAACACATTTCCTGTGTATATCGACAAACTTGTAGATAAGAATATTATCTCCACGGTGATATCAAAAATATTATATTCTGCGATTGCAATTTCATGTACAGTCGGAAACAACAAGCCGCACCGCCGCTTGCCATGCCAAATGATAGGGCGAACTCCGCGGCCCTGCCTGTGGTGACGTCAACAACATCTGAAGGGCTGTGACACACAGATTACCATGTTTGAGCGGGCGCAGTGACATGAGTTCTCGATGAACAGGTTTCATAATCGGCGTACTACTTGACAACAGTATTGTTGTCACTTAGTCTTTAAATACACCATATTGCACATGAAGCTCATATAACACAGAATAATAAGTAAATATTTTATGAGTGTTATTCTTGGCTCTGATTGTGTTTGTAACATAGAGTATGTGGAATAAAATTTCTCTGCAATAGTAATCGCATGTAATTGTTGGTCTATTTAAAAGTGGCCTAGGTTCCAACTACAATGCAAGCAGTCAAATATGGGTATACCGGTTATGTCAAATTTGTTTGCAACTGTTAGTATATTATCCAATATATGGTACCAACCAGGAAGTTGTAAAATATGTACAGACAATGACTAAGCTATTGGTGTAATCATTATTACATCCACAAGTAATTACAAATGATTACACTCATTTTCTCAGTAATCGTACTCATACATTTTAACAGTAATCCTATTAATAATACTACATTTGTGACCAGGCCTGGGGTCAATTGCATTACAATGTAATATATTACTATTACTTAATTTCCTTCCTACTACTATTACTAGCTGAATTTGATATATCACTTTTACATTTGTAGCAATTACTATTATATTTTTCATCGGAACTATTTATATAATACACGGTATGCATAAATGTGTACCACAAAATATAAATATCATATTTAGTATTATCTACTAACTACACTGTTTATGGATAGAACATATTTTTCATTTTATATTTCAGTACTATATAGGAATGAAAGACAAAAGCAATGTCGCTGTCACTTTAAGGTTTTGAATTATAATCAATGTAATTAAACCATTCTGCTCTACTGCTGCTGGGTGGACAGGTGATTATTGGCTCAAGTACAAATACATCAGGATGTTTATCACACCTCTGTTGTTTAGGCCTAGTAATGTGCAGACAACCACTAAATCCATACAGGCTTGTGTGAAAAGGATAGTTGGCATGAGAACCAATTTCAAAGAACTACTGAATCCTTTTAGCCATGCAGCTGTCACACTGTCCCAATATCTGCCAGTGCTATGTAAACTCTCATAACCTCCAGGGTGAAACTGACTGAGAGCCATGATTCACAGAAGAGCAATCACAAAACCCGGTGAAACTAGTGGAATATTCTGTTCCTTGTAAATAATTAAATAACCAGACTATAAAAAAGCACAACTCAAATTTAACTTTGAAATGTCCAATAGTAATATAAAAGTAATATGTCAATTACTATTATATTGTTTTATTCAATCTATTACTATTACTTCAATATTTGTAATCGTTACTATTACATATTACTATTACCCCAGGCATGTTTGTGACTTGTGCCCTTGTATTCCCTGGATTATTAAATTTGATAGTTATTTAGTTATGAATTTGATTTATATATTTATTGAATTTAATATTTATTATAAAGTTGTGTCTTTCAAAACCACAATCTGGATACTGTTTAGCTTTATATATACTGGAAATAGAACTTGAGTTGAGAAGTTATAGTTTCTATAAAAGCCAGTACCCAGGGTGGGGTGATTATACCACAAATGTAATCAGTTATGATTACTATTGAAATGTATAACTTAGAAAATTAGTGTAATCAATTACGATTAATATATTTCTGGCAAGTAAGCATTATTACAATTCTATGATAATGGTTACATTCAATAATGTAATTGATATATAGAAATAAAACTAGTATTTTATTTCCATCAATTGTATTCAAATAAAAATACATTGATACTGTACTATAAATACAACGTGTCAATGCACTAACAATAAACAACTTAAAAAAGTGAAATTAATATTATGACAACATGGACTGAATGTATGGGCCAGTAGGCACACTGTCACAAACTTGCTCAAAGTATTATTCACGCCACGATTTACATCATACCTTTCTGCCGAAACGGTATACATCTAGAGTGTCCCATGTTCGTGCGTCGCGCAATTCCGTGGCAATGCAATATTTTGTTTACTACACCGAATGATGATAAGCCAACCAGGTTTATAACAATTGTGGCTGCCAGTTCAACATAACTTTCACTGACGCATTTAAACAGAATGGAACAAATTATATAATACGGAATGGATACTGAATTGTCAGTGCAAACAACAATACTCAATGTTACTTTTTTTCTTTTACGCTTGAGTAGATTTTCCTCGTTATTGTCAATTGACGCATAAGCTACGACAAATCTTGTGAAACTTCTTAATCACAGATAACGCTATGATCTCGCGGCATTAATTTGTACCGAACATGACGTCATTGATACAAATAACATAATTAATAACGTCTTGATTATGCTTAGACAACATCGAACATGTCATGTGTTCATGTTATTGTTGACGCTCCAAAATGTTGGCGCTCAGCTGCAAATCGCCGAACGAGGCGGACCAATGCGGAATGAGGCGGAACGAGGCGGATCCGATGTAAAAAAAATCCCTCTAGCTTTCGATGTGTGCTTTGCATCAGACTGATACTTCATACACACTTAAATATCCATGTAATACAACCTGTCTGGCAATATGAAAGCATAATAACTAGTCTAGATTAAGGTATATTTCTAGGCAATGGAACGTCGCGGAACGCGGTGAAATTTGGCTAGTCATTGCCAGAACCGCCGGTAGGTATCAAATTATCAATCGGTCCATCGACGTTCCGTCTCATAAAAGTGTAACCTAATCTATATATTATGCCTTCACATTTTCGGACAGTGAGGGTGTATTACATGAATGTTTAACTATGCGCGAAGTACGAGTCTGATTCAAATCGTATAGTCACCTTCTTCTTCTTATGTACAGCTCAGAACTCTGTATCAGCCACACGTATGTGGCTAGAGTATTGTCGAGCTTGGGTGGGCCGTCGCAAGTAGCGGGTGGTGTAGCGCTGGCTTGGGTCTATTGCTTATTGTGTGATGTTTAGTCAGATTAGAAGACCCTATAGCTTTGTGGGCGTAGATTACTTTAGGCAGGCATGGTGAGGAGATGCTTTCTAAATTAGTCCAGTGATTGTTTGCTAACTAGCTGTTGTGTGCATTTGTTCCATGACTTGTGCTTGGAAAGAATGAGTGCTTGTATGCGTCGATGCGGGTGAATGTCTGGAACTAGCGATATGCGTTGCCTCTGGTACGAGTTGAATGTTTTGATGGCTTGTGGGCATCTGCTAATGTTCCGTTGTAGGAACGCTTTGGTGTTGTTAGCTTTCTTTGTCACGTTGTTGATGTGTTCGCTCCATGTTAGTGTCCTGTCGATGGTTACTCCAAGGTACTTGGCTCCATTGACTTCCTTCAATTGATGTCCGTGGATAGAGTAATCACTGACAATTCTCTTCTTCCTTCTGTTGTTAATTCGGATAACGTCGCACTTGTCCAGATTAAACTCCATCAGCCAGTTCTTTTCCCACATCTGCAGCTTGTCTATGTCATCTTGTAGTATATCTGCATCATTTCGTTAGTTGATGTTTCGGTACAGGAGACAGTCGTCAGCAACTAGGCGTACAGTAGAGGACACTTGGTCTGGTAGGTCATTGTGGGACGGCTTAGGTCACTGCAGCCGACGATGATCTTTTGCCTTCCAGAATCACTTCCTGGGTGCGGCTGCTCGGGAAGCTTTTGACCCAGTCCAACACCTTCCCTCGCACTGCGTAGTGGTGACGTTTGGTAGCCAGATGGTGGTGGGATACTTCGTCAAACGCCTTTGAGAAATCCAACAGCCCAGCATCGATCTGGCCACCATTGTTGAGGCACATCGCTAGGTCGTCGACAGCTCGGATGAGATGGGTTTCGCAGGACCTACATTTGCGAAACCCATGCTGGTAGTCAGATAGGATGGTATGTTGTTCCAAGTAGTCCATTACGTTACTGTGTATGATGTGTTCCAATGTCTTGCAGAAGATGCCCGTAAGGGATATGGGTCTATAGTTTGAGGCAGTAGTTCTTGTTCTCGTCTTGTATATTGGTATGACCCAGGCATGCTTCCAGTCTGCTGGTACTGTACCTTGCTTGAGTGATGCCTGGTATGAGCGTTAGCACTGGTGCAAGTTCTGCAGCATAGTCTTTCAGGAACCTGGCTGGGATCTCATCAGGTCCTCTGGCTTTGTGGGGTTTGACTGCTTCCAGTAATTTTCTTACTCCTGCTCCAGATACTCTGATATGCGGAAAGTCTCGGCATGGGCTCATTCCAAGGCTCGGTGCATCGTTCATGTCTCCGTCGGTGAAGACTGATGATAACTGCATATTAAGAATGACAGCTTTAGTCTGGCTCTCGCTGTGGACGATGCCATTCTTCGTGAGTGGGGCTACTCCGCTGACTGCTGTCCAAAAACTTATTTAGATTTCCTTCATATTTATTGTTTTCGCCTATCGTGTAGTTATATATCCGTAATACGCCTTTCGGCACTCTGATTGGGCCATACTTTTTATTTCTCAATATGTTGCCATATCGTAGGCACACTTGGTACGCTGGGCCTTCTTGAAGTATTTCTTTTTCTTTCGTGACAGGTTTCTTATTATGCCATTGGTCAAAGGTTGGTTGTAATGTTGGGAGGTCAGTCTTGTAGGGACATGGTTGGATAGTACGTTTTGGCACATGGCAGTTAGCAACCCCCACAGTGTGTCTGAATTGTGTTGGGTTTGCATTTCTCAGCAAATGTTGCTAGCTCTTCTTGAATCTGCTCAGTGTCTGCTTTTCTCCAGATGTGGATCTTCCTCTGGATAGGTCTTTGTCTTTTTGGTAATATGTCCGAATTTACATAGACGGCTACATCGTGATCGCTGACCCATGGTACGGGTTCGCATCTGTTGACGTGGGATGGCCGGTTCGTGAGGAAGACATTTAACAAGATTTGACAGGATTGCCACCCAGAGAATTAACTCTAGGTGGCAGGTGGACAAGGAGTCCCTTTGGCTTATCGAGTATCCAACCCTTTTATCTATGTGTATCCCACCCTTCTGATGTATGTTTATTTTAAAACATATTCACGCTACCAGCATCCACACAATCAGCAGATAATCTGTTCCATTCATTTACAGTCCTTTGTGAAAATGAGAACTTTCTTATCATATCTAATCTGCACTGCTCCTTTGCTAATGTAACTTCATGTCCTCTAGTCCTCCTATCTTTCTTAATTGAGAAAAAAATATTTCTATCAATATTTTCATAACCATTTATTATTTTTAACACTTCTATCTGATCTCCTCTCAATCTCCTGGTCTCTAGTGTTGTTAAACCACATTCTTTTAGGCGAATTTCATAACTAAGATCCCTCAGTTTTTGTATTATTTTAGTCGCTCTCCTCTGTACTCTTTCTAGCATATCTATGTCCTTCTTGCGTTATGGCATCTACGCTTGTATACAATATTCTAAATGAGACCTCACTATTGTTTTGAACAGCGGTATGATTAGTTCTTTTTCCTTATACGCTATATTTCGCCAAATTAATCCAAGTATTTGATTTCTCTTTGAAGCTGCAATTCCACACTGCTATGAAACATTCATATCAGCACTAATGGTTAACCCTAAGTCCTTTTCTTTTACAGTAGTACTTAGTACAGTCCCCCCGTGTATATTCTACATGTTCGTTCCCATGTCCTGTGTGGAGGCATTTACATTCCCCAAAATTGAACAGCATTTGCCACTTTTCAGACCATTTGATCAACCTGTCAAGATCATCTTGTAAATGCTGTCTATCTCCATCACCTTTAATCCTTCTAAACACTTTTGTATCATCCGCAAATTTCAACACCTTGCTTGTTATTTCATCATCCAAATCGTTGATATATATTAAGAATGTCTAGGATGTTGTTAAGTCTCGTGGGGAAGGTGACCATTTGAGATAGGCCTAACACGGAGAATGTGTCGAGGAAGAGTTCGTTTATCTGTTTTATGTACTGGTGGATACTGTGTTTCTTTTCCAATCGATACCCGGGAGGTTTGTGACTGCTGCAATCCATAGGGGGCTGTTTGGGAATTTCCTGGCTATGTTGGATATGGCGTCACACATGGAGGTTGAGTAGTCAGTGTTATTATCTGTGGGTCTGTAAATTCCAAGTACTATGAGAGGAGTGTGTGCGGTCTGGATTTTCACAGCAACCATCTCACACGGTGTGAATATCAATATCTGTTCAGCAACCAATCCAGTCTTGATGGCAATCATGACGCCACCATAGCTATCTGCTCGATCTTTCCTGTATGGGGGGTCATATCCAGGCGGCATGAATTCACTGCTGTTGACATCGGGCTTCAAGTTTATATTGAGTTGAGGAAAATGATATGTAGTGTATGCTACATGTTCACTCACTGGAAATGTGTATTTTAGACATAGCCTGATAGATTAATTCATAATGCAACTTTAAATTTCACAGACGAGATTACTGGATAATGAACGTTAATCATAGAATTGTTTTTGCTATTTTAACGAAACTTAATGCATAAGATGAAAATAAAAGTATACTTATCTGAATGAAATCATGACGTTCCGTCAAGTGTCAAAAATTCGAAAATTCGAGGAGCTCTAGAGATGTTTAAATATAATATTTCACGCATGCTCACCTTTAAGCTATTTGAACTTCAAAATATTTTATCAGAATGCTTTGGAATAACCATCAAGCTGGTATAGGACATGTAAAACTAAACATAATACTGAGGTCATCGTTGACACTTTTCAGCTTGACAACTGACCTATCCACCATAGTTCAGACATTCCATCGTATATTCTGTTGAAATACTGGTCACAACTGCACAAGACTAAGACTCTAAGACTAAGTCTAAGACTAAGTCAAATATGTAAGAGGGTTTCTTTATGACAAAAACATATAACAAAGTTTTTAAAGTGACTACTCTATGCAGAAATGTTTGATTTTTGAGATGTCATTCAGCAATATTAATGTAATTCGCGTATTTAACCGATTTCAACAATTCAAAATAACGAAACGTGCAAAAAATTACGTAATACGAAGTTTTTACGTAACTAATGGAATGACGTCCAAAGATGTGGGTCAATACAAGACGGTCCAGCGCGCTGTCGCATTGTTCAAAACAGCACGTAAATGGAGCGGTTAGTCCGCCATTCTGGAGGTGCACCAAGCCAAAATATTATATGCACTGTGTGCCAGTCTCCAAAATAGCGAATAGGCTCCTTGGTGGCGCCTCTGTGACGCACTTCATTTCGAACAATGGCACTGCATGCGTGACGCGGTCTTGGTCACAGACAGCATGCGCTGTTCGCATTGTTCGAAAAAAGTACACTCAATTAAGGAGCGGTTGTCCGCCATTCTGGAATTGCCCAGCCTCCAAAATGGCACACAAAGTCTTCTTATAGACAGCCATATCCTCGCTCAGTTATGCATCTGTTTTATTATAGGCTCCTTGGTCTTTGTTGCGAAATATACGATCTTTGGTAGCGGAAAAGACTCGACGAGCAATGTTTTTGTGACGCTACCGAAGGTCGCATTTTGCCTGTGGTTCTTCGCACAATTGATATATGTTTGTTTAACGTTCGGGATTCTACTTGTTGTATACACATTCTTAGACTTAGAAGATGACGTCAACTGGAAGGCTCAGCCTCAGGGCCAGCTACACCATTCTGTGTGATATTTACATTTGTTAATGCCGCAAAGATTATTGGTCTCCAGAATGCGTTTTGGGCGTGAATATTACCAAACAGACCAGCGCAAACATGATCCATCGGCATAAGGTAAACCGTAAATGCACTCCGTAGAAAACGGCAAAAGTTTGAAAACGTTAGATAAAATATATCTCAGCCTCAGACTCAATTACTTTTTTTTCTAAAGTTTATTGTATTGTGATTGGACGGCCGATTTATGTAAAAACTAAAGTATTTATTTTTGATATCTCACTCTGACCGCAGGCATCACAGACACAGTTGTTCTTGTCACTGTCTGATTAAATTGAATGTCGCGGTATGCAAACGAACGCAGGCTCAGTTCACCATGGTCATGGATACTTTGTCGAGTTTGTGTAGAGCCGAAATTAATCTATCTCCGAACAGATCAATGACATTATTAGTCAGTATAGATTAGACCACCACCAACTAAGGAGTCAACTATTACACTAGTCCATATCTTGTTTTAAATCATCGATTAAGTTGTCTTATTGCATTCTAAAAAGCATTTTAAATATGCCATATATATATGTCAACGCTAGTAAAGCTGGCAAGCAGGAGGTCTTCGCCGTGACTGGGGGGGGGGGGGGTCATCAGCACAGTCGAAATACAAATTGAAAATGACTTCTTTTTGAAACACAGTTGTTTATACCCTAGCTGATGACAACCACGAGCGACGAAATAAACCCCAAACACAAACATCTCCTTACACTTCTGGGAACACAGAACAATAGGCTATAAATCTGTGCCGGCATAGTGACATGAGTTCGCAAACAACATCTACATTATAAAACATATTGTTCTCTGTTTGAATGTGCGAAGAAACTGAAGAGCTGAACATAAGATCGCGCAGCGACAACATAATTTTCACCATTCCCCTAGACAGTGTTGGGATAATATTATTATCTCAAAACTGTCTACAAATGTTTTATAGAATATATTGGGAGTATTGTATAATTTTGAATTTATTACGGTATAATTGTGAGAGAAAAAAATATTGTTTTCAAATGTTTTAGGGTTAAGGACAACTTTACGTAAAAATGTCCATCACTTTTCTTTTAGTGTTTACATTTTTTGGATAGGCTATAATTCCAACCAAAAACAATACAATTAATTGTGCAATTAAATAAAACCTATTTAGCTGTGGTGACTCCTTTTAATACTATGTCACCGTATCTATAGCATTAACAATAAAGATATTCATTATGTCGTGGTACAAATCACATCGAATTTTGTATTCACCTGTCTTGTTTAACTTCTTGAGACTGTGAGTCAAACAATTGTACTTATTGTATTTTTGCATACAGTGCATTATACCATAAAATGGCAAATGCGTATACTTGGACAATGTGTTTTGCGGATATCGCTTATATATCTTATAATTGGGTATCTGTAAAATAGCTCAAACGTATTTATGTTAACTACATCGCTTTTCTTAGGACACTTCACGTTTGGTTTGACAGGGAACACATGGTCAAACATATTTAACAACATATTTTTTTACTTACAATTTTGTTTCTGACTTAACCTTGACACAATTAACATGTTCTTAACAGTCCCATCAGCATACATCGAATAGCTAGTTAAACAACTACAGTATTTTACTGGTGTGTGTACTAGCAATAATGCCACAACAATCTTCACTTCTTCTTCACCTCACTTTTCATAACCAGTAATGATCGTTGGGGCACAATTGACGACATTTTAACCAGTTCTCTCCACGTTTCCGTTCTCCACAGCGAACTCCAGTCCTGTCCACTCTTTGATGTTGTCTTCCCACCTCTTTTTCTTGTCTACCCTTTCTTCTCCCCCCTCTCACGGTACCTTGCATGGTGGTCTTTGCAAGGCCATATGATCGTGAGACGTGGCCGTACCACTTAAGTTTGCGCTTCTTGACTGTTGTGAGGAGGTCTTCGTAAGGTCCGATGGCTTCTTTGATCTTTCAATCTTGTAAGTGCTGCTGTTTTCTGTGCAAATCTGGCAATTACCTCAGGTTTGGAACCCTCGTCTGTGATGATTGATCCCAAGTACTTGAAGCTTGTTATTGTTTCAAGTCTCTGTCCATTAACTTTGACCTCTGTGTTGATGCCTTGTGTGTTGTTTGTCATCAGTTTGGTCTTCATGCCGTATGCTGTAGACGTTTTGTCGAAATGCTCCACAGAGTTGACTAGTTCTTGTTCTTCTCCTGCTAAGCCAGTCGATGTCATCAGCGAAGCAAAGGTTGGTGATTGTCCTGCCTCCAATGCTGATAGTGTTTTCCAAGGCATCATTCATGATCCTTTCCAGAAAGAGGTTGAAGAGGGTGGGTGACAGTAGGCATCCGTGTCAAACTCCCACTTTTGTTCGAAACTAGTCTCCTGTCCTGCCATTGAAGATGACTGCACTGGTGGCCTTGTCATATAGGTGTTCAATGGTTCGGACAAGATTGGAGCCAATGTTGTACTTCCTCAGGGTCGCCCATAGCGCCACATGCCATATTCTATCAAAGACCTTCTTAAAGTCTATGAACGCTTTGTTGGTGTTGAAGGTGTTTCTTGCAACAAAGGATTCTAAGGTTGAAGATCTGTTCACTGGTGCTCAGTCCTGTTCGAAAACCCGCCTGTTCTTCTGCGATGATCTTTTCCGCCTGTGATTTGAGTCTGTTGAGTAGGATCATCAGCATGATTTTGTGTGGATGGCCTCCTAGTAATTTCGGCAGCTAGGTTTTAGCATCCGTGCCCTGCCTTAGTTGTGCAGCGGCAACTCGAAGGCCTTGTTGTAAAATGTCCTTCTCGACTGTTTGCTAATTATTTCAGATACTAACAAGATCACCTGTGCCGTTAGACGCAGTACCGCACAGTATTCCGTTCGCGAGAAGATTGCCGTTTTCCTTGCCAATTTCAAAGTCACTGTTGGTGTCTGGCTTCAATATGGTCAGTCCTTGGAACATTGGTTCTATGACACTCGACATCATTTTACCGACTGCTTGACGCAGACAAAGATACCGTAGAGCATGTATACCACTACCTTTGACAATAGCTCTGTGTGCTCCAGTGTGGCAGTAATTTTGATTTGTTTATGTGATGCTCATTATATTTTTGTTTATCATATAATTAGCAACAGTTATTTAAAAATACTATTACTTTTTTATAATAAAGATCATTAACAAGATTACACACAAGCACAGGACCCCAGTCTAAACAAGCCGGCTCACCATTCATTTCCAACTTCCATTGTCAGGCATGACAATGAGGCACCATGAGACATTGGACCATGAGACATTGGACTCAGCTGGTTTGGCCATACTGCGGAAGACATCGGCCTTAACGTCGATTCCGCGCTGTCCACGCAAAATGTTTACTTTTCCTATATACGGCTCCCTTTGAAATACTTTTCCACGTTGCCTCTGCCGCAGAGACAAATGTTTCGGCCAAAAAATGTTATTAAAACGAAGACGGAATATCCGACAGTTAAAAAATGTCCAGTCAATAGTCACATGATGGATACCCTTGTCAATTATGTCCAACCAATCAGCGATTTAGCAAAACTTGGCTAGAGGAAATAATGTTTCATCTTTCGCTGCTTTTATTCATAAAATAGCATATTATGTTTAAAAAATTATATATGGAGTTGAGGAAAGTGATATGTAGTGTAGGGGCATGTTGACTGAAATTTGTATTTTAAACATGGAGGAACACAGAATGCAACTTCAATGTTGTAATACGAACTTTCTGTATAACGTACAATTGGTTTGTTGTATTTTATCGCAAAATTGTGTTTTGTAAAACGTAAGAGGTGAACGATAGTAAGATATCAATATAGTTTGCATAGAGTTATTTTTTAACCAAATATAATAAACTGTGAAACAGTGGTTTGGATACCCATTAAAATTCGTAGTCGATTCCCTTTTTAAAAAGATTCAATATTACCACATTATCTTACTCTAAAGATTAAATATATCTGCAGCTGGTGAATAAATTGTTCTTTTTATTAGTTCTTATATGAATAGTGTACGTATACTTACTTGGTTCATATCCAGTCAAACTTGAATGAAACTGGGTACTGATTATAAGTAAACAAGATGGCAGTAACGACACCAATCTTGGCATGGTGCGTCCTTTGTTCGAACGAAGACGGCCTTTGTAAGGAAATAACATTAACATCAACATTAACATATCTTCATAAATGCAATATGTGTGTTGGAATGTTTTTTCTTCAAAATAGTAATATGAAAGAAAAAAAAACGATTTTCCATGCACTTGCATTACAAATAATTAATCAATAAACCGCAGAGATTCACCCGTAGCAAGAGGGGGGTCATTTCTGTCATCATAATGCATTATTAAATTAATATATAATATATTATACATTAATACGTAAGGCATTCCATTGTTAATAAAACTGGTTATTAACTTTGTAAGAATATGTATACAAGTTACGTTATACCCAATTATTACATGTTTTTGTAATCTTCAAAAGTGGTAAACGATTATTCTTAAATGCAGTACAAATCAGTTAAGGAATAATCAATCATTGATTGTACACATTAATGTGTACAATCCAAGTCGTTAGTTTATTAATTTTTGAGTTACAATGGCCAACTTTCTACCATCTATTGTCAGGAATAATGAAAATAACCTTTTGATTGTATAGGTATTTACACATTATACTTTGGGAATAATTTACCCTTATTACATATTTAATGAATTTCAAACTCATAGTCATTTGTCAGATAAACAACACAGTAATATTTCAGGTCAGTGTTCTGCCACCTTTATTTGGATATGTTTGTCAGATTTTGGACTTTTTATGGAAAAACACCATTAATTTCCATGTAAAATTTCAGCTGCAATATAAACAATGAGATAGAAGTCAGAGAATAGCACAATAAACTTGTAATATGTCGTTTATCTAACAAAGGACTATCCACAGTGCAATAATAATAATTTCAGGACTTGTCCCACATTCACATTTTGGATGTTGTTATTTTCAAAAGAATATATATATATATACTTTGAAATTTGATCCTGAACAATTCTGAAAATGTAATAAGTAAATACCTACAAAGCTCAATAATTACTGTCAGTGACTCAGTATCCTTGACAATAAATTGTAACAAACAAAAATGATACAGAGCCTGCTGAAATCACTTTCGAAATAACAAAATCAGTTGTTTTTCTCATTTTCGTGCACACTATATACACATTGTTCTTCTCCTGATTTACCGTTTTATATTTTGCACAGATAATATTACCAATATGTGTATATAATCACCATAATTCAGATTTGAAACATATAAATTTCTCATTTTAGAAGCTCCTGATAAATAGGTAAAAATAACGGGTGCGATTTGTTTGTGCATCCACTGTTCACGTAATAGGGTACTACAGACGATTTACGTGTAAATGCCTAGCTTTCTTACATAAGTACTCAACTATGGTAATTTAATTAATGCCTACAATTTACATAAACATTAAGATACCAACTTTTAAAATGGTCTGAAAATGTGTTAATTATTCACTAGTAACGTATGTTTTCTTGTTATAGAAGCATCTGAAGAAAACATAGCGGTGCTAGGTCAACTGAGTGTTTACCGATTGTACACGTAATAGGACATTACAAACACACTTTGCATGTAAATGCTTAGGCTTTAGCTGTTTTGTAGAAATGTTCATGTACAACTTAATCAAGTGTTAAAATATTTACACAAGTAAATTCTGAGAAACAAACATGTTGACCATTGCCTTGGCAAAAGCTTATTTGACACGGAATGACCTATAATCTTAGACTTAACCAATGAGTGCGTTTAACGTTATATCAAAATGTATTTAAATTTAACGTAAGAATTTTACTTTGGCCTTTGGCTTGCCTTGGCCCTTGGCCCTTGGCCCTGGGCTTGGCCAAGTTGGGGTAAAACATAAAAAGGGTTAATCAACTTAATGTTAAATGATGTTCTGAAACGTAGCCTAATCAATCCATGTGTGATACCTATTTTAAATATGTTCTGTAAATGTTTACATCTGGACAGTAAACAAATCAACGCACCGTCGTGAATAATTGCTGATCCCCGTCTTTACAATGTGCGGCGTTCGCCTGATGCGTCTTGTTGCCTTGACTCTTGACAGTCTTGTCACCGACACTGATTTGAACGTGAAGTTGTGTCGTGAGTGGTCTGCACAGAAGCGAACTCGGCACAGGACGGTCTTTGTCAAATAAAGTGATCAAGCGAAAACTGTATACTTACCAATGTATCAGCACAGTATCGATTTTGCACAAATCTTACTTGTTTTTAGTTCACCGCTCTCGGCGTTCTCTTAAGTTTAGGTAGCAGGACACGTGACTTGTCATCTGAAAACTTCCACATTCTCCGACAGAGGCGCTATCACCTTCCCACCTCGTTGCATGCCTTCGATTGTTCTTATTTATTTGTATATGTATTCTGACTGGCAAAATGTCCGCAAGGTGGCTATTTTTGACTTTTTTAAGTGGTTTTAGTTTGCTGCGGTGGATAATTTGTGATGGCGGTTCGACTGTTACAAGAATCGTATCAGTGAACGTGTAATTTATGCGAACTTTGCACTGGCGTAGCGATTGCTCTGGGTGTCTGGGGGAACTGAAGGTTTCCGTGAAGTTTGAAATGTCCAGATGTTCTCTGACTCTGGCGCTTTCTTGGTACTTAGTCGCGTGTGACATCAAATCATACATGGCTTGTGTTCACCAGAAAGGTTATGTCCCGTGTGTTAAGATGAAGACGAAGCGCACGCCCTAAGCAAACAACTGTTACTTTCCACGCATTTCTAGGCAGGTGTTTTATACAACCTGCAGTCAGTCTGATATGTAATATTGACATTTGTTTAAACAATGAAATAATGCTCGTGTCGTACAGTGATCACAATCAAAGACGCCCTACGAAAGGAACTAATCGTTATTCTTAACAATAACCTCAAGCCTATCATATGTGTGTGCGTGCGTGTGTGTGTGCGTATGCGTGTGTGCGTCCGTGTGTGTAGGAGAGGAGTTTGTGTTGTTCATAGGTGGTAGTAAAGCCTCAAAGGGTATTCCAATCGGGTACGGTACGTGGGGAAAACGAAATTTTCCTGAATTGTTTAGTGGATGTTCTATGCGTTCATACGCATAGGTAGAACCAATTTTGAAGATGAAGTCACTCGCATCCGCACCCTTGAATGACATGAGGCCACTGCACACGTGACCTATTCGCTCGGTTCTGTTCCCAAGTGGGACTTGTTCCATATATGCTATTTATTCATTACCTAGTTACATAAAGTATGCCAAATCTTTCAGCATGCGTACTGTACTAAGTCGATATATATAGATATATATATATTTATATATATGTATATATATATCGATATATATATATATGTATATATTTATATATATATATATCAATATATATATATATATATTTATATATATATATATATATATATATATATATATATATATATATATATATATATATATACCTCGCCAACTTTCCTGCTGAAGTACCGTGTCGTATCAAGATTACTATCCACAATCTAATTAGTAAGATTGTGGATAGTAATCTTGATACGACACGGTACTTCAGCAGGAAAGTTGGCGAGGTTATTGCGCATTCCTTCTTTTGTACAATGTACGGTTACTATAGTATTCTATTCGTTTCGCTATTTCTTACACAGGAGTTATCGTCTTAGACCAGTAGATCAGGCGAATAAGTGGGGAAACCAATAATACGAAAAAATATATATACAAGTCTTGGGTAATCTATGTAAGTATGTGAACGTTTATTACCAGTATATATTATTATTGTTGGAATAATAAATGTTACACAAAACGATAAAAGTATGTACACGTGCAGTGGGGAATTAATTTTATTAAAAAACAATTGTCCGACGTATTATTACACGTTCGAAACTTTAACGTACGTCCTGATTTATATAAATAGAGCTATTTCCACTGTCTGCTCTGTCGTCCAAAACAAACATGTCAGAACTTTAAAGTTTAAAAAAGCATCTCAGCACGAAACTCCCATCAGAACAATTATAATTATTTCACATAGAACATCGGCAAAACTCGGGACAATCCACGCAACTGGATATCAACTGAACACAACACACCTGGTTTAAATATTTAAAGTATGATTTTCACCAGTATACGTGTTTGCTGTTGTTGCGACGTGGGCGTGCAACCAACTTGGCTCGTGTTTGTGACATTTTGGTAGATCTAGTAGCATGAAACTGTAAACACAGTAACATTATGCTTTGGGCCTATCGGTTAATTATCTACTGAAGCGTGACGTGAACGGGTCCATCGGTTATTTATTTTCACAGTTGCGACATTGTCTTACTTCTTAGTCGTAATCGTGACCTAAAAGAAAACCTGTTGTCGTGAATTTGTTTATCTTTCGCGATGTCGTTATCGGCGATAAAACGATCGTTACGTCATTTGAAACGGTTATCGCCATTTCATAAGATTCTATTAATCCTGGCTACTTGTAGTTTTCTCCAACATACGGCAACGTTCCATCAACTGATTTGTCTCTCTCTCTCTCTGTGTCTCCGTCACGCTCTTACGCTCACTCACTCAATCACTAACTCACTCACTCTCCCCACCCCCCCCCCCCCCCCCCCCTCTCTCTCTCTCTCACTCATACACACACGCGCACACCCATGCACACACTTATGTGATTTCAAACTAGTCTGATAATATTTTGATATAGTATAGGAGTAGTAGTATATACATATTTGGTTCCTACATATAATAGCCATATCCTGTATCTTAGGATAATTATGTACTACTCATATCATGGTTCTTGATGTGTTTGATTTTGTTATAAACTTGGATGTCGTAATAAACACACATCTGTGAATAATTGGCAGCACTCACTCTTTCATAAACTGAATGTGTACTTTCTGAGAAAAAAAACACATGCAAAACGAAACGAAGACATTGATGATAGTTCAAATCAATGGTGTAAAAAGTCGAAAATCATAAGACACGCCGTTTTGAGGTACACCTCATCTTTGATAGGCTATATCTGAAAAAATATATTGGACCGTTTAATATGAATGAGTATGCTATAAACAGATGATTGGACTGTGTTTGTCCAACTAAAAAGCATGGTTCAACTGTCATTTTTGTGGCGTCTAGAGCGCGTCAAAATCCGAGTACACACTTGTTTGCAGAAAAAAACATTTTGCTCACGTGTGTGTATGCATGCGTGTGTGCGTGCGCGCGTGCGTGCGCGTGTGTATGTGTAATAATATGTATATTGTCGCCAACCCCTGCCAGCTGTAAGTGTACACAAACTGAACACGGGACATTGGTGTTCAATGAAGGATGTTACAATTCCAGACAACAAGGAGAACTGACACAGGAGGAAAATGAAGGAAGCGATAAACATCCACACAATGAACACAACTGTAACTTCAGTCTGCTGAAGAACGCCGCGTGATGCGGCTTAAATATACAGAATAAAACCTCAAGTTTCCTGAGAGGTAAATCTGTCAAATAATAATAATAACCATGAAACTGGATCAACCATCCATTCAATTTAGGTGTAATTTTTAATGTTTGAAACCAATATTAAATACAACAACGATCACGTGAATAATATTTTTCGACGTCAATACTTGAGCCATTCTGTATCTTATCATGACATAACTGACTTTTTTTGGAATATTAATAAATCGGACACTGCACTGCGGAATATAACATTGCATGCTAGGTATTCTCACAAACCCTCATTATATTATATAGGCTATGTGGTATGTTATAATCAAAATATACTTCACACTGAAAATAACAGTCAGCCTCGGTTTGGATTCATACAATTAACCATAGTCTCATGTGATACGTGGTGACCTCTGTCTGTTGTTTTGTCAGCACGTTTTCTCGTTCGACTCGCCTTGTATGCCATAAAAAGCTACTTCACACAGCGAAAGTGAGGTATTGATGCGCCGGATTGTAATCCTCACGCCGTGTCCACTAACGGAACATTTCACGTGTACTGTTTCACTCAAACGAACGGATCTCTCACTATATCCACATCTGCGATACTTTTCTTTGTACTCCACTAGCATGTAACGCAAGCTATCGACTGAACCTGTGAAAACAATATCTAAAATAAACATTCATTTATTTAAAAAATATACATTTTATCACTTGCAGTATAATCAGATTTCGAATATCCACACTTTGGCGACTATTGTTGTATACATGAATGGCGTCTTTACACTTAAGCTATCAAATCAAGGCGAAGACTAGACAGAAAACTCAACGATATGTGTACATTGATTGTGGGATCTGTGCCAACCATTATAACAAAATATGTTTGTGTAATAGTGTCTGAAATTATACAAAAAAATAAAAAATAACTGGCCCAGATTGTTTTAACTGGCCCAGAACCAATTTGAATAGGACCAGCTGAATTTGAACTGACCCCACTAATTACTTCAACATATTTTAATGTTTCCACATTATTTAGTCATCCAGCGTGACAGTTTATCATTCGAATTGCACATGTAAGTAAATAATGTAACATTAATATGGATAACTAAGTTGCACTAACAAAATCGAACTTTCAGTTGAATATATAATACTTATATACGTATAATTAGTATTGTAATTACCAAAAAACAATAATAATTTTAAACTATTGTTTTGAGAATATATCTTGATTGTTCAAAGTATGATATCCAATAGACAGCATGAAATACATTTACTTTGGAACAAATGTTGAAACATTACTCCAAAGTAAGTATATTTCTTGCTGACAAATGGAATCTTGGAGCCATGAACAATATATTTCATATGATGTCCAAAGCTAATATTGTAAAGGTAAGTTCTGATACAGTGCAGTAATCAGTCCTCGGGACTTCTCCAAGCGCTTTACACTGTATTCCCAAGCATACCTGTCTGTTGGAACACCATCTTGACTTCTCTGGGAAGCATCCATTCACGCCGCAATTAATGCGCGAAGACTATTCGTTCACAAATATCCACCACTGTCTATACTCGTTCATACAGCTGAGTGAACTGAAGCAATGTACAGTGAACGAACTTGCCCAAGGTTCGACACTGAAGCCACGATTCGAACCCGGGTTCTCTTGGTCGAGAATCCGAAGCTCTAGCCACTGGACCACTGCACTCTACTGTCAATAATGTTCAAGTGTGTTCTCTGCTCAGATGCATGTATAGTATTTGCCACGTCCAGTTAAAGGGAAACAAAAACAGTCGTGTTTTAATCAGAATTTCTTTTTCAAAGTGGTAACAGTCACGAGGTGCAACAACAACTGATGGCTAGTATCCTGTGCTAACGCTCTCGTAAAGTAAAGGCATCGTGCATTAATCCTTTAGGTCCTAATAACATCAGAAACTCAGAAACCTTGACCAGTTACAAATTGATACTTTTATAAAGTCAGTAATGGAATTGAATCAACACAGCAAACCGCATATGCGGGTTGAAACCGTAGAAGATTTCGGCACGCACAGCTTTGCACACTCACCCTTGTCGTAGACTATAACCAACAATGACTTGACTCTTGTAAAGAGAATGCGTGATAATGTAGCAACTTGTATCATAAACTTACCACAGCAAGAATTTCGGCTCGCTATGACGATTTCTTTGACAGTAACCAGCTCCTTGAAAACCACCTTCCAACACGCTCCGATCTGATGAACGGTAAGGGTGCAGCTGCCGTGTTTAATATTCCCGGCGGTATTCCCGTCTATTGCTTTCGAAGCAGTGTAGCGTAGCCGCTAGACAACATAACCGTGCAGTGGAGTATACGCAATGTTTTATGGTGGTTTACGGAAGTAGAAGGTCTACCGTTTCAGAAACTGAATTATGTCACCGTGGCTTCATTTAGGAATTTGATTTATCCAAGATGGATGTCAGTTGGTAAAAAATACATAGAATTAACCATAGCTTCATGCTATACCACTGAGATACTTATTTTATTTTTGTTTCAAAAATTATGTTTTTGTACCAGTATATTGCAATGGGACAACCGATGGTAGTGTACGATCAAGCGATACATAGATAATCCAAAATGGCTGCCAAATTACTATTAATAGAGTGAAAATATCATAAAGTCGACGGCTTTTGCAAATAGAACAAATGACTACGTTAGCTCGAGGTCTACTGATTCAGAATATGCATTATGGAGACGAATGGAGGGAGGGACGAACGGAGGGAGGGACGAACGGAGAGAGAGAGATGGGAGAGAGAGGGGGGAGAGGGAGAGAGAGAGGGAGAGAGAGAAACAGACAGACAGACAGACAGACAGACAGACAGACAGACAGACAGACAGACAGATATACATACACAGACAGACAGAGACAGACAACACACAGTGACAGACAGAGACACACAGAGATAGACAGAGACAGACAGACAGACAAACAGACAGACAGACAGACAGAGACAGGCACATAGACAGAGACAGATTTGCACCTGGTTTTGATCGACACATCGGGATGTTGCAGTAATCCCAGCGACTGATGAAGTCGAGGGTGAAGCACCATGGTCGAGACGTTTGGCATCCACGTCGTTTTAGATTCCTGCAGTAGTTCCTTGCATGGACGGTCTCGTCCGGTAAGTACTTGTCGCACGAATGTCGGTGAGGCTAAAGCATTGTTTGTAACACTACATCCTAAAATAAATATTTTGAAACATTCCTGGAAACCCCCCCCCCCCAAAAATGCGTTTAATGAACACGAAATACTGCTTAATATTTACATGTTCGTGCGCAACATTTTTCAGTTGTAAAAAAATCTTCAGGGCGACTTAACTACAGGATTCCCACATTGATAACAACTGATTCTGCCAATTCCCTGCTAATATTTACCACCCCTGGCTGATTCTGGGTAACAGAACAGACAAGCTCGCTAAAAGACCGGTGTAGGGCACTCAAAACAGTACCCCGCTGATAATATTACGGTAGTGTTTTGAGCGTGCCCTCAAAACACTACTGTTAAGTTCAAAACACTACCCCTACGTACGCTCAAAACACTACTCAATTCCAAAACACTACCGTCAGTATATCTTACCAGCCAATTACATTAGTCACCTTTGGGAATCATCCTATACACTAGGGTCGAGTTCGTGATCGTTGGGGCCAGTTACACAATATTAATAAATAGTTAGTGTGAAATGACATAACATATTATATATATATATATATATATATATATATATATATATATATGTTTAATGCCATAATTATTAATTTAGTTGTGGTTGGGGTTAAGATTAGTTACAGCATAATCGTTGGAACTAGTCAGACGACGGGAATAGTTAGTATGATAAGCAGACGAGTGGAATAAATGCTATTCATTGTGATTCAGGTTATTACTATAATTAGTAATGGTTGGAATCAATCTTGATGGGTTAGGGTTGTATATAACATAGTCGCTAAAACCAATCAGATGACGGGAATAACATTATTTTATGTGAAATGTCATTATTCATTAGGGTTAAGGTTATTATTATCATTAGCTATGATTAAAACCAGTTATGATTCGATTGAGGGTAATCGTTGGTTATATATATATATATATATATAGCCGCTACAGCTTGGAAGGGTTGCCGATCTTCTCGAGCAGGCGGGAGAGTACCTTCCTGCTGACAAGATCAAAGGCCTTCGTTACGTCGATGAAATGTAAAGGGGCATCTATATACACTTTTCTTGGAGCTAACCTACAGAGAATGTAGATCTTACTGTTCTGAAAACGCACTGGGATTTTGTGTAGGCATTACAACAAAGTTATAGATATACCCATGGCATTTAAAAATGCTGCACATAAAAGTTAAGATACGTAAACTATAACATGATATCAATGTAATCATTGCAAGTGCAGTTACCTGTCTGAATCCTGTCTGGCTCGAATGGAACTTTCGGCAGCAACCTCACGGTGCCTTCATCGGCGTTGGACGGAATCACTCTCGGTCGTCATGTGACGCTTCTGGTGATCGTTACATTACAGTAGTTCCCAGAATATAGCGGGAAGCAGCTCGTCACTCGAATTGGAGGGCTCTGAAGAATAGTACATGGTCACCCAGCTGATGGGGTTACAATAATGTGAAATGATACAGAAAACGAACATATACCAACCCAGATCATCTAAGTTTTTTGACGGTGTGGAAGTTAGACACGGAACACACTCGCACGCGCACACACACGCACGCACGCACACACACGCACGCACATCTAGATTATAGCTAGAAGCTTACAGCAAAAAAACAAACACATAAGCTTGAGACTTTCCAGAATAATTAAGAGGAAGATTATAAGGGTAATTTGCCCCAACACTATCACCAATGAAGAGCTGCTCCGCCAGACAGACTCAACATCCCTGGCTACAACGACCAAGAAGCAAAGAAGGGGATGGCCAGGACACATATCCCCAATGCACACTGGTGCATTACCCAATACAGCCCTATGTTGGACAGCGGATGGAAGAGACATGGAGACAAATAATAAATTATAGTAGACAAAGAAATGAAGGCCTGTCGGCTGACGTGCGTACGAAAAACAGCTAGCCGACAGCTGTGACGCTCTCTTGTTGATGCCTGATGTACCACCGAGAGCACGAAGAGGACTGACTGCATGAATTAATTTGCCCTTGAGTCAGAGATCAGACAGCTGTTAGTTGACTTGACGCGTAGGGTCTACTTGTTTTCCCACTGTCGATTTTGGTGCACGGCCCACGACTCGTAGTCGTTCGGTAGACCCCCGAACTGTCGATCGAGAGCATGGTGGTTCGAAACTGCCGTTTCGGAATTTAATTTGGGCAACTTTGTTCACTTCACGTTGAATGTACGTGTCTTTTCAGCAGAGACATTAAATGCTGTTGACCCCTTAATCTATCTGGTATAGGCCTGTGTGTGTGTGCGAGCGCGTGTGTGTGTATGCGTGCGTGCGTGCGTGTGTGTGTATGTGTGTGTGCGCGCGTGTGCTAGTGGAATTAAGTAAAATATCCCTTAACAGGGGGTAAAGGTGAAACCTTCTTCGTTGTCGTCTTCTTCGTCTTCTTCTTCCAAATATTAGACTGTTCCCTTTATGGGCATTGGAATTCTAGCGAAGCATTGGCGCTTTGCAAGCGCCGTATGCTTTAACCTGTCAGAGAGTCAATAGAATGATGGTCTCTATTTCTAATTCACTTGATTTTGCTCGCTGTGGCCGGAGTTGCTTCCCGATCGGGCGTGTGAGAGGCGCCGAGCAGGCAGTATAGGCCTATACGACAGCAATGTATCTCGAGATAGATCTCCTGGCGCACACAATGTCTGAGCCAGTCCAGTTATATATAGGCCTAATGTAAAGGTAATTATAAATTCTTATAACTTTATAACGCGGTATCCATGCAGTCCTTTGAGTTGCTCAAAGCGTTTAACACTTAATTCACTCCTTGGCAGACATATATGTTAAATTGAACGTATACCATATCAACAACTTCTCTTGGAAACATTCAGTCACGCTGTAATCACTGAACTAAACGTTTTCATCGTCGCAACTTTGTAGCCGTTTTGTGTGAGTAGGCCCTGTGATACAATAAATGTCCAACTCGCCGCAAAGAAAGATATGAAATGTGTTCCAAATAATTACTTAGCAGTAACCTACATACAATACAATGCAATACAATAACTTTTATTTGTCAACAAATGGAAATTCGTGTGGTAAAAATTCACACTTTAACTAAAAAATATTAGTACATTTAAAGCTGATTAAGTTTAGTGATGTATACATATTGGTCAATCATGACATTACTATCACAGTGTTACTAAATCATAATATCAGTTTGCCATCACAGAGTAGACAACAATGTTAGTCACAGTCTTAGTGTCCGATGTTTCATAGAGTTCATCCATATTTGGTAGCGTCACCCAACGGTTTTACTGACTGACCGGATAACGCGAATTGCCTGAATCCAAATGTCCGCCATTGTAATCTTTGTGATCGCTTCCCTATACTCGTTCACCTCCCTCTCCTAGACTTCGCATTCAGCAGGCGGATGGAGGTTGGCAGGAAGGTGTTTCGATACCTGTTGGTTCGTGCCCTTTCCGATATAGGTACCTACAGCCAGTTTGAGCAACAGAATAGAACTCGTGCAATGGGTGGGATGGGTCTTTTATAATTTCTGCTGACTTCTTAGTCACGTGTTTCATATAGTTCATCCACAGTTGGTAGCGTCACCCCAATGGTTTTACTGGCTCGACATGGTAACGCGATTGAGCAGCACTTTGTTCTTCACCGACAGACTTCCACGCCAGCAAACTAAACAGTAGCACCGGACTGACTGGGCAGTGGACTGGTAGAACAGATGACTAATTGTCCTACACACATTGACTTTTCTTAGCTTCCTTATAAAATATATTTCCTTTTTCTGGATGCGCTTGGTGTGCAGAGTCCATTCGAGCTGGTTGGAGATGTCGATGCCTAGGTAGCAATATGAAGGAACTCAGGGCGTTTTTTTATTGAATTTTCACTGGGGGGGCAATATCTTAAAAGGGCACTTCTAATGGGTAAAAAGGGCAGTTTACGCATGCATTAATGAGTATGTTCATAACCCTTAGGCATGTATGAAAGTTTAATATAACCAGGGTGTCGCCCATCAGTGCGGTGATCAACGTTTCTGGCGCTTGCATCTGTTCCCACACCATAATGCAAGCTGGTAGGTTATTCAGCACAGCATTCACCAGCTGCAGCTCGTGCTGGACAAACCTGACATCGTGGTGCCGGGGGAACTGTTTGAAATTCCTGGCCTGCGCTGACAACATCTTCACCGTCTCGGCGTCCGGAAGAATCGCTTACGAGTCCCTGTAGATTGGACTGACAGATTCCCAACTCAGGTACGGTGCTGACGACTGACTCAATTACTAAGTCAGATCGGTGTGCAGCACACCAGAATGTTGCCAAACCTCACTGCATTGGGTCAGCAAGCAGACGCCATAATCCACCTTGTCTGCCGGTGTTTGCCGCCTCGCCGTCAGTGATGACACCAATCAGCTTAATTCGTATCTATACCTCCTGTCAGACCCAGAGCTTAATTGTGTTCACCGTTTCAAGTAGTTCAGGGGCACCGTTCTTCTCTGGCGAATGCATGACAACTGCTACTTAGAGTTGTTTTATTATACCCCAGTGCAAATTGAATCAAACACACTAAAACGAATAAAAAGTAAGCCCTACAAAAAATGGGGGCTATAGTTTGGGAGAATGGGGGTACACTAGGGGGAAAGTTGGTCTGACTGGGGGGGGGGGGAAGCGAAAGGACTCTCTCTACTACCTATCCTTTGATGACTAGGGGAGGCAGATCGGATTGAATGTTACGGAAGTCAATGATCATTTCCTTCGTTTTATTGGTGATAAGGTGGAGACAGTTCGAATCGCACCACGATCGAAACCAAGTGTTGAACTTCCTTCTCATAGTTCAGATGGTTATCTTCTTTTATCAAACCAAGTACAAACTTACCATTAGCATATTTGAAAAGATGGTCCTTACCGATAGAGCTGTCAACTGGCCTGCTGAGATGGATTCACATGCATGGCTCTCAGTTTCTGGAGTAGTACCTATATATGTGGCTGAATGGTGTTGAATGCACTGCATGGAAAAATCCAAGAGAATGCGGACTGATGTTTTGGGTGTGTCCAGGTGTTTCTGAGGGTAGGCGGACAACTCGGCCCTCGGACAAGTCGGCCCGAGACAACTCGGCCCCATCCTGAGACAACTCGGCCCCCGTCCTGAGACAACTCGGCCCCCGTTCTGAGACTACTTCTGCGTCCACGGACTTAGCTTATTTTTAAGTAATGAATATATTTCTTTTACAGTCCAGGCTAACATCATATGGTTATATTAGCCGATTTCATACTTTCATAGACAGAATCGCACATTAGTTCACGCCATGTTTTCGTAACCCTTAGCAAAAAATTCTATAGAAAACTATAAATTTCCTATAGTATTCTGTAGTATTCTATAGTATTCTATAGAAAACTATAAATTGGCTATGGAAATCTTAATTTCCTACAGAATTCTATGGAATATTTTATAGAATTCTATAGAATATGCTATAGTTTTTAAAGAACCTATAGTTTTCTGTAGAATTCTATAGAAAATTATAGAATATTCTATAGAATCCTATAGTTTTTAGGCAACCTATAGGTTTTTGGTAGGAATATATAGCAAACTATAGGATATTCTATAGAATCATATAGTTTAAGACAACCTATAGGTTTTTTTTGTAGGAATCTGTAGAAAACTATAGAATATTCTATAGAATTCTATAGTTTTTATAGAACCTATAGTTTTCTGTAGGATTTTAGAGAAAACTATAGAATATTCTATAGAATCCTTTAGTTTTTAGAGAACCTATAGTTTTTTGTAGGATTTTTTAGAAAACTATAGAATATTCTATAGAAACCTATAGTTTTTAGAGAACATATAGTTTTTTTTTGGATTCTACAGAAAACTATAAAATATTCTATAGAATCCTATAATTTTTTGAGAACCTATAGTTTTTTGTAGGATTTTATAGAAAATTATAGAATATTCTATAGAATCCTATAGTTTTTAGAGAACCTATAGTTTTTTTGTAGGATTCTACAGAGAACTATAGAATATTCTATACAATCCTATATATTTTAGAGAACCTATAGTTTTTGTTGTAGGATTCTACAGAAAACTATAGAATATTCTATACAATCCTATAGTTTTTAGAGAACCTATAGTTTTTTGTAGGATTTTATAGAAAACTATAGAATATTCTATACAATCCTATATATTTTAGAGAACCTATAGTTTTTGTTGTACGATTCTACAGAAAACTATAGCATATTCTATAGAATTCTATAGTTTTTAGATAAACTATAGTTTTCTGTAGAAATGTTATTTTAGTTTCTGTGGAAACTTTTAACCACTGTATGTATTTTTTTTTTATGTACGTGTGGTGGATGTTACATAGAAATATACAGTGTATATATGTCAGTATGTTGTAAACTAAAACGATGCTACTGTATTATTTTATACCGAAACATTATTGTTATGAATACCGCATCCCATAATGTTATTACCCGTGAGTCATTTCGGCGCGTAACGTTTAATTTCAAACAGAAGAAGGCGAGACGACCTAGCGCGAAGTTGGTAGATTGCGGACAGAGTCATTATAATGAAGACATTTCGGCCATTCATGCCACGAGACAAACGGTAGGACGTTGCCAAAGATTGCTGTGTGTTGTTTTTATAACTATTTGATCCACAGAGTAAAATACTGTTAACAATATTACGAAATAGTTATAGACAGACAGCCGTTTGCGTAACCGCCAATTCCAACCTGCATCGATGCAACGATTTTACCTCGTTTTCTATACCAAATCGATCATTCCATCACTCCATATTGTTTGTGTATGTCAATTATTGTTTGAGGTACACACCGAGCATTATTTTCTTATCAATTATTTTACATTTAGCCAGATGGTAAAGTGGCCTCGACCCACTAGAGTAGATTTGCCTCAATTGTCGCTCATTTCGTTGTACGTACTAAGTAGCCAACTGCATTGCCATGGCCACGTGAATGAATAATAAAAACAAGTAAAATGCAACACAGACTGTTAAAAAAATACCCAAAACTAAATGACAATAGAATGCAAATATGTGATCGATGATATGTGTGTTTCAAGTTCATACTTTTTACCTTTTTTGTGATGCATAGGCATAGCCATAGGCATAGGCCATAGCCAGCTAGGGACTAGTGTAGCCTGTAGGTATATAATTAACATTTTTAAATATAGACATCAAGTCTACACTAATGTATGTAATGCCTAATGTAATGGCAATGCCAATGATTTAAATAACTATTTTGATTCATAATAACAATATTAACAATTTAGTTGTCTGTTTGTTAATGTTACTAATCCTGATAATAGTGATATATATAAAGGTAGATTACTGTCACAGTACTAGACCTACTTGTTAAAAAATTATATGGTGACCGGCTGCTGTCGATAATGGGAACCTGTGGCCAAGAGATAAAGCACCGGTCGAGTGGACTGGAGTCGAATCCAATTATCGGCCAGTTTAAAAAAACTTGGGAAATTTTGTTCTCTTGGAAAATACACTAGGCCATTGGTCCCTTCTAACTGTTATCTGCCAGAGGAAGTAAAAGATCCCACACATGGGATAAATTAGCTAATTTGAGTCCATCCTGTAGTGGACTTACTACCTGTTGGGCATGTAGATGAGGATATTATGAGATAAAACCACAGTGCAACATTGTAATAGGACTTTGCTGAATAATAAGTATTTGTCAAAATGTTCCATTTTTTTAGATTTATGGTGTATAATATAAGCCACACATATTGTATTTTTATTGTGTTCTGTTCCATTTATTTCAGGTTGGTGTCATCACTGATGTCCAAAAGCAAGATTTGTCCATTCTGACAGCACTGATACCAATATAAGTGGTATAGTGTTTGTGTGTATGCATTCTGAATTATTGAATATTACGATAACATACCCTGTACAATTATACTGTATATTGCAATACAGAACTCGGAATCAATTTATTTGACCAATAAATATGGTACATGTGTAAGGTTTCCGGGCAAAGCACAATAGTGTAAATATCATCTTAAAAGTGACATGATATTGAATATCTCAATACTACAAAATCACAATGACCGATATCTAGACCCAAACTATTTTTTTTACAGTAGAACCTGTCTTGGATAACCACCTGCTTTCTCGGTTCCTCTTGAAATTGACCATATTTTCAATGTTTATTGACCTGTCGTGGGCGACCACCCGTCTTGAAAGACCACTTTTGCTAGGCTGAAGTGGCGGTCACTCAAGACAGGTTCTACTGTACATTTCAATTCAATGCAATTTTACCTAGGCAAATATGTCACCAGAGCTGCATGACGTTTATTGTATTTTACCCTTAAACCCTTCCTATATATACTATTGTTATGCACTGGTAATAATGCATGAGTGTATAAATACAGTGTGGTATGCCACGTTCCAAGTAATGGAAGAAAATCATTCAATTATGTTCAGTCAGAATGTCTGACCCAACAACAGTTTCCAATCTAACATTCTAGAAGTGTTGAGAAACAGCCCATCTTGCTTAGAGTTTTCTTTGCTCTCTTTGTCAATATCAAATGGAATACCATGTTGTACCTGTTTCAAATTACCGTGGTAGTATACCAGCGGATATGGGTCAAATTCATTGACATGTATTTAAATACAAATAATCTTGAAGGATTAAAATATGATAAAATTAAAAAGTATATATTTCAATACAAATATGTATTAAAGGTACTTTTCAGAATTCTTTTTACAAAACTGCCAATAGCAAAAATAATGGCAAATGTTATATTGGGATATGTTGTTTGTCAACATAATTTGACGATGTTATGTACAAAATGACATGAGATGTCGCTTACTGGCTGGCAATCTTTGGTGTTTGTACCATGTATGAAAATACCATGTTGTACCTGTTTCAAAATACCATGGTAGTATACCCGAGTACAGTGTATATCAAGTCACTGGCATTGGAACAGGGAAGGGGGCGTTCCAAAAAAAACCACCTTGAGGTTCTCCAGACATCTCGATCTGCACCCCCTTGAGGCTCGCTGAAAAAAAACACCCTAAGGCACTCTGAAAACCTAAATAAGCACCCCCATTCCGCAATATTTAGGGGTAATCCTATCTCCAGCCCCCATACACCACAAACTGCAACCCCTTCCTAAGTGTTGGGGAGCTAAGCTCCTAATCAACAAATATTAGGGACTAAGCCCCCTGGCAGGTTCCAATGCCTATGTAAATAAAACAAGTATTACAATATTTAATTTGTTTCCTACATGGGTGTTGATTGATGTGTATTTTAGCAGTAATATATTTTATGTTTCCAACAATATTTTTCTTGCTACCCCTGTTGTGAATGTCATTGTGACATGTAGTCTGCTATTTCAGATAATGGCTCATTACTGTTCACAAGTATTTAAGGATTAATTTCTTGACATGTTGTATGCTCAGTAGTCTATTTGTTGTATTTATCATATACTTAATTGTTCATATTGTATTATAATGTATACATAAGGATTTGATAAATGATTTGTGCCGTTATTAGCATTGCTTGCATTTATGTACATATATGCTCAATAGACTTTAATTTGTATTATTTGGTCATTCAATATGCTTGGATATTACTGTAGATTGCCTGTATGATTAATGTATTTGAATATATAATATAATACAAATATTTGAAGATTAACGTGCACCTCTGTTAATGAGTATGTCATACAGAATATTTTCTACAGGATATATTCTGTAGGATATATCCTACAGGAAATAGCCTATAGGAAATATTCCATAGAAAATACTATAGGATATTTTCTATAGAATATTCTGTAAAAAAAACTTTATAAAATGTATAGTTTTCTGTAGAAAACCACAAAAATCATGTGGTTTTCTATAGAAAATATCCTATAGTTTTCTATAGAAAATTTCCTATAGTTTTCTATAGAAAACTGCAAAAAAATCCTATAGTTTTCTATAGAAAATTTCCTATGGTTTTCTATGGAAAACTGCAAAAATTCTGTGGTTTTCTATAGAAAATTTCCTATAGTTTTCTATAGAAAACTGCAAAAATCCTGTCGTTTTCTATAGAAAATTTTCTATAGTTTTCTATAGAAAACTGCGCAAAAATCCTGTCGTTTTCTATAGAAAATTTCCTATAGTTTTCTATAGAAAACTGCGCAAAAATCCTGTCGTTTTCTATAGAAAATTTCCTATGGTTTTCTATAGAAAACTGCGCAAAAATCCTGTCGTTTTCTATAGAAAATCTATAGGTTTTTTTGGCTAAGGGTTAATACTAAATTTTCCGTGAGCTTCACAGCGCAGCTTATGTCGGTGTCATATGTTTGCTGCATGTTTCCCCTCTGCCTGATATTTTCTGCTTTTGTAGTGATGTTTTTTCCACCTGATTGGTAACCGGCGAGTTGTACTCTATCGTCAGCTGATTATCCGCCATTTGCATGTATGCGAATGACATAGCTGGACGTTTTAAAAAATTGGTTATGTAGGATATAATTGTGTAAATAATATTCTGTATGCTGATGATCGTGTAGTATTTGTCATATCATTTCAAATAGTATGCTAGATGACAATGATATATCTAGACAATGTCGCCAGTTGTATGCACAAGGCAACATGTCAGTGCCATGCTTCTTTTTAAAACGAAACTGGTTGTCACTGGTTGTTGTTTGTTTTAAGCACAGCGAACTAAGACACCGGCGAATGGTCTATGATCGGTGTGTGAGAGACAAAGCATGGTAACGTCTTAACACAACTTTAATAGGATTCCACCACCACCTCCACACACAATGGTAATATCTTAGCACACAGGCGGCTACAGTCCTCATTTACAGACGGCTAGGAGCATACACATTGCCACAAGACATAAGCAATTTCGAAGTCGAGATTTCGCCAGCTGCATATGTAGCCCACAGACGAAACAATTTCCCTTGTAGCTGCCTGTAACACTTCCGCTGGCGCTGCACGAGTTTCTTCTCCGAAACGAATCGAGACCAAATCGGGATCAGTTGCGCTTCTGCAAACAGCAGTGGCACCAAACTAGAATGGCGGGGCTGTAAAAAAGTTACTAATGGTAGTTTATCTCACAATGAAATTGTATTTGCAGTTGCAGTCTATATTTCACAGGAAACGTCAATGCTTCAGATAACGTTCACATCAAAATTTACTACCAGTTATGCGTTGTAGCATGTGTAGTAGAGAATTGTGGATCTAATTCGGTCTTTTCTATTACCCACCTAGCTTCAAATTTGGGGCAGAATTGGAAGCATCATTATGCATTGATATGGAGCTTAGATAGATTTCAAACCACCCTTTGTGTGTCTTCTGATGTGTGATTGGACACAATGGGGTAAGTGGCCTGCTACTCCGTCATTGTTTCATTGAGCAGATACTTCTGAAGGAAATGTAGTTGTTTGTCGGCTTCTTGTTTACTACGACAGTATAAATGTGTGAATGGACACAGAGGGGTAACTCGCTTGCGACTCCGTCATTGTTTCATTGAGCAGATACTTCTGAAGCGAATGTAGTTATAGTTGTTTGTTGGCTTCTTGTTTACTACGACAGTATAAATGTGTGAATGGACACAGAGGGGTAACTCGCTTGCGACTCCGTCCTTGTTTCGTTGAGCAGATAATTCAGAAGTTGTCAGAATGTATCATCCGACTGATCTTTTCACACTTTCAATAACAACGAAGATTATGCTAACAACTTAGATTTTGGGGAAGTGATTATAGTATGGACATTCACAAGGAGCAATATCAATATATGCGTCACACACCTATCGTAAGCATTACGATTATGATCGAGTACGATTACAGTCATTTTTCAACAGCATCTTTAAAAATCTTCATGATCAAAATAGATGATTTGTGAGGTCCATCAGTCAGTCAAGCTATACGAGTCTCATTGCTGTTTCGAACTTGGCTTGTGCAAAACTGACACTCAAGATCTGCTCGGTAACTATTGACTCTGAGCTATTTTAATTCATGTACTCGTCATCAAAGGGAAGGTAAACCAGTCTTGTCAGAAAGTGCTGAAGTTCAAACACCCTATGTGTGTGTTTTGATCTATGAAACGACACAACGGGGTAATTGGCATGCTACGTACTCTCGGAGTACGTGTGAATAACTGAACATTCATGCGATCTGGTGAAAAACTGATCAAAGACCGTTGGGTGGCTTAGTTAGTTTAAATATGAATAAATAATTATGTTAAATATTTATCGTCTCGAGACAACTCGGCCCCATCAGATCGGCTCGATGAAAAAGTATGAAAGGCAGATGAATTCCCATTGTCTTTGAGAAAAAATACACACACACATGCATTAATTTTTCATCGTCAGTTGTCTGGCATTCTTTCTGAGCATGGTGAACAAGTGTGAGAATTGGCGATTGTCATTACTTGGCAAGTTGGCTCAAATGTGTATGAGTACAAGCTTATATAAATTATTCGTTGAGTCAGACATCAGTCGGAAGGATTAGCTAGTCTACTCGGGAACAAGACGTAGTCAGAATAGTGGCGCCACACAACGGACCTGCAACTGTTGTGAGTAATTTCAGTGGTGCCTTCTATCGGAAAGCGATCAGCACGTAGTCAACGTTTCCGTATTACTGCGCTGATTACCATTTGGTTAATTTTGCAACGTATACATATCCAATTGGTCCATCATAAGCACTTTGTCCTTTTTAAGTGGAAGTGGGTTTTATTTATAACTTTAAAGTTCAGTCGGCGAGTATCTTGAGGGTGTTCACATTTTGGTGCCCTTGTATATCCGGTGTCGCGTGTCCTCATCGCCATTTTGAGATTCAGCCTACGTCAGTAGTTCGAAGTTTGGAAGGTGATGCGTATTGTCACCCGTTCGCGTCCAAAATGTCAGAATCCAAACACTCTACATCGGATCAGTATAAAGGATGGCTTTACAAATGGACAAATTACATAAAGGGATACCAAAAACGATGGTTCGTGCTGCAGAATGGCTTGCTATCGTACTACCGGTATGTACTAAGTCTGTCTGTGTATACGATCACTTCACTGTCATGACATGTATCAGATTATATTTCCATTACCTTGCTTGGATAGTTATTTCCACTTGTGTGGATAGCATGTGATTTACAGTTCTATTACCCTGTTTATATGACAGGTGCTTACAGTATCGTGATAATTGACAGTGCCACTCGTGTTAGAAATGACGAGTGCCGAAGTGTCATGCCCCCTTCCCCATGACATGTCAGAATTTGAAAAGGGTTAAAGTTCAGACCCCATTGCCTTGACACTGTCATGACTCATGTGATATTTAGTATTTACACTGACCAATATGTGTTTACCATGTTGCAGTGTAGGCCGACTTGCTTCGTTAACCATTTAGGTCCATACGACCTTAGCATGGTCTTAGAGACTTAAATGATAGGTAAGACGTACATTGTAGGTACGTGACCATTTTTTTAGAATACTTTGTATCTCAATAAAACTGATATCACTGGAAAGAGCTTAGAAATACCTTTAACATGGTGCTTATATATTTGTACTATGGTGAATATTAAGAAAGTTATGCCAATTTGAATGTCGGAAATTATGTCTAAATTTCGTCCCTTTGTTTTACAGTAAAACATTGGCAAACGTGTGACCAATAATCAAGTTTTTGCACTTCAAAATGTCAACTTTCTTAATATTAATATTATTAAGATAAAAATTTTAGTCCATAATTCCTATGGACAACTATTTATAATTATGTAGTTTTAATTACATTGTGATGCTAATTAAGTTCTTAGATTAATAATTAATTACTCAAACGAACGATTCAATGAGATCATTTTTTTAAATAAATTCATTCATACATCATATAACATACAAACAAGTGATGGGAAAGTAATGTGTCTGTCCATAGTATTTCTCCAATCAAACATCATTAATTACTTCCCGAATCACTAATTAACTAACTTACTGGACTCTTAAATTTCTTTAAAACATGATTCATAATTAATATATTTAAATGACATACACACAAGAAACACTACTAGACAGTAGAGAAACTGGAGATAAAAATATTAAGTATTTAAATTGTATTCCACAATTACACTTAATTAATTATTTCATGAATAACTAATTAACCGACTTATTTAGACACACGGACATGCAAACATGACAGTTGTTTTACATGTATTCTATTCATAGTTAGTCATAGACAGCTGAACAATTTCAATGACATTTTTAGTAAACAAAAACTGGAGATAGCAAAATTAAGTATGTAAATTGTATTCCACAATTAAACATAATTACTTTTTCCATGAATAACTAATTAACTGACTTATTTAGACACACAGACTTGCAAACATGACAATTGTTTTACATGTATTCTATTCATAGTTAGCCACAGACACCTGAACAATTTCAATTACATTTTCAGTAAACAAAAACAGAAACTGGAGATAGCAAAATAAGTATGTAAATTGTATTCCACAAAATTAATTCTTATTAACCAACTTATTTAGACATGACATGACAATTATTCCGGTCGATGTTGACGGCGCAGGTTCGAACGGTGCAGGTCCGGTCGATGTCGACAGAACAGGTCCAGGTTGAACAAACACTCCGCGGCAAAGCACATCAAACTTCACAAACTCACTTCCTTCTGTTAGATGTCTGTACTTGTCCAATGTCTTACACAGTTTCTGGACCCAGTACTTATAAGATGAAAGATCCCCAGGAACAACATCCTTCAAAGCTGTGTGTACGCGAAATCACACGGTCGTGTTCAGTGTACACAAACAACACATGGCCATTCAGGATATCCTCACCAACACAGGGCAAGGTAGCGAAGTTGTCTGTTAAATGCTGCCTAGCAAGTCCAACTTTAGCAGCAGGAGCCTTCCGTTTCTTTTTTGGAGGCATCTTCTGAAATTAAAATGTATAATATATATTAATTACTATGTAATAGTACCCAGATTACAGATAGTAAAACAAGATTCAATATTATACTTATATTATTATAAGTGTGCATGTGATGTGCGCGTGTTGGAATGATTATGTATTAATTGAGTAACAGTTAATAAATTAATATATAATCACACCCACCACTCAAATAACCTGATATAAGATATATAAGTAGTTTCAATTACAATTTAGAGTAACAATGGCTTCTTTTTGTGTTGAATCACCTTTTGTGTTGGCTCCAATATGCTGAACAGCCAATAAAAACAAAGAGGACTGCTAAGTTAAATAATGTAATTGCAATCAAATATACAATCACTATCAAGTAAAATAACCAAATACTCAATACACTAAGTTACTGTCAAAACATTAAGTAAAAACAACTGATGTAGCAGAATTGCATTGAAACCTCTGTAGATCTAGCAGCAAACAAGCTTAAATCATAAATGCATGTGTTTGTTTGTAAACACTTTCTGAATAGCCAATGAGGATGCCTAAAACAGGTCACGTGATCACCGGGCTGGTGACAACAACGATTGAGAACGATCACAAATCGGCAATCATCCTCTAATCCGTATTATTGCATGAGTTACCAACAATCCATAACTTGCTAAAATATAATAACATTAATATTGGATGCCTTAATGGCACAATTAAACATGGTTTTGATGGTAAAATAAAACAGTGGGTGACCGTTCGAATTTGTCAACATCGACATTTCTCGGAGCGAAAATAGTTTTTCCCTCGGCTAAAAACAAGTACTTCTCTGCCATAGATTTTTCCCAAACTTGGCCAATATATACATAAATATACATTAAACATGTGTATAAAGTTTAAAAACTTTCATATCCTTACCTTCAAGATGAATATTGACGCTGAAAATGACGTTCGATTTCAAAATATCACAAGTTTCCCTCCGATATCAACAATTCGAAAACGAGGTAGCAGAGGAACATGTGAACTAAGTCATCAGTGTTGCTGTGGCTTGGGTATCCCTAAAATAGACCGATGACGCTACAGGAAAGGGGTCGACCCCTTACCCCGAAGCGCTCTACAGCGAAACGATGCTCGCGGCCGAACCGGCCGCTGCGGGGTGGCAGAGTTTGTCACGTACCTATACATTGAGTAGAGGGGATGAATTACAAGTTAACACTGCCTAAGCAGTGTAGAACTTTATTGACCTAGACATAGGCTGCATAGCCAACTAGGCCGTAGCCAGTTCCTCTACTAATAGTACTAGATTGATTAAATAAATATAAAAACTTTGTCATGCTTTCAAATTTACACTGCCTTCTTAAGAGAACATTTGACATAGATTCACTTATTATCTAGAGGGCCTAGTAGAGGCCCATTCCATGTCATGTGTGTTACAGTTTTGACTCCATCTTTAGAAAGTAACATAATAAATTATCTTTTTTAAAGGGGCAAACATATTTTAATTTACCAGTTAAAGTGATCTTACATTAGTATTCTGTCCACTGATATAGAAAGCATTAGACTATTACCACACATTTGTCCTCACTACCACGTCTTATAGCGTCACGCGTGTTACATCAGACGATTTGACATTTCTGACATGTTTAAGAAATTGCGAAAGTTCTGTGAAATATTGAGATTGTATTTAACAAATCAATATTGTGAATATTCTGTACTGTCAGTAGAAATACACTGTATATCAGCTATTTTTATTTTGCATCAGTGTACTTATAATACTTTTACTGCCAAACAAACAGTGTCTATTCATAAAAAATCCATTTAGCTTAGTCCATTTGATCCTAATCTTTGTTCCTTGTGTTCACTGTGTAAGAGACTAGATGTTGAACATGAGTATCTAGACTGTTGTATTGTGAATGCAATGGAGTGCTTTTAATAGACCTAATCACTGATACAATGCTATGTAAGACTAGTTATAAATTATTAAATTATTATGATTACATTTATTATTGTAGCCATAACATAAACTTAGTTGTCTCTGATATCATCGTGAGTAGATGAGCCCACACATTAGAGCTGCATATCATTGAGTCAAGTGATACAATTCATGTCTGGCTGTGATAAAGATCCAGTAATTGAGTTGACATATTTCGAGCCAGGTAGAGGAACATCCACTGATGTAGCCATACCAATGTGTTAGCCTATTACTCTGACAGTTTCACAGTTGAGTTGGGTAGTTGATAACTACCGTGGGAGAGTGTTTCCTGGGGAGGTAATGGCAGTGACAGGTGAAGACACAGAAGTGACTGTGATGGTGCCTAAATGCAGTGGTCACTGGAGTTAGCCTGTACCAGTGGACATCATATTCTACAAGTCTAAGGATGTCCAAAGCAAAATTGAGCCCCATGTTCCTGTTGTCACTGCAGTGGGTGAATGTGTACACTTCACACTCAACAGTGATAACTAGCTTTATCTCTTGTATATATCTACAGACCTTGGCAGAACAGATCTTAAGTCTTTACCTTATTATATACTTCACACTCAACAGTGATATCTAGCTTTATCTCTTGTATATCTACAGACCTTGTATAGGTATCGACAAAGTATCGAAATATCGAAGGTATCGAACTGTGGCCGTTTCATACCAAATATATCAAAGTATCTCAATACCACGAAGTATCGCAATACCACAAAGTATCGGTATCAAACTTTCACAAGTATCACGATACTTTGATATATCGAATATCGAACCAGCACTAGCCCATATATCATCAAATATATAAGCAATACTGCAAACTGTTAATTGCAGTTGGTCATACAGCATAAGTAGATTATATAATTATTATTTTTCAAAATATGAATCAGCATGTTGATAATAATTGTAACCGACAGAAGCCCAGCAATACGTAGAAATAGAAATACATAAAACTAGAAGCACACAATAATCTGGAATGTATTACTCATTGTCAAGTTATCAGTGCTTTCATTGACAATAACATACAACTGGAGATCATATATAGATGTACAACTGGTGATCACCTACATATGTACAACTGGAAATCATTTACACATGTGATTTCTTTGATTTTATTACCGAGGTCTTTGACCATAATTTTTGCGTTGGCAGTCCAGCAGTCGTTGATCTTTTTGGGGTTTTTCAATGTTCTGCATTCGTAAGCCAATATTGACCTACGACTTGTTAAATCGTCAAGTTTCAAATCTAGTTTTCATCCTATCATTGATAATCTCAAGCACTATGGTGTCAGTGTCCTCACCCTCGCTTCTTTCCGCGATGCCGTGGAAAGTCAAGTTTGGGCGACGAGTGTATTGTTCAAGTTTGTCAGCTGATTCTTTGAGTGCATTGACTTTTTCTTCAAGTTGGGCTATTCTCGAGTCAGGAGCCTGTAGTTGTTTAGTTAATTGTTCTATGCGAGTGTAAAGTCCACCGATTTTCTCAGCATAGGATACATTGCTTTTCTCAGTTTTGCCACTACGCTATCATCATTTAATAGCCCCACCAGTCTTAGTGCAATGGCATCAGATTCGTCCGAGCAGCTCTTAGTCTTACGTGGCTTTGGCATGTTCGGTGGCAGTAGTTATGTAATCAGTAAACGATGCACACCCAGGCGTATCACATTACTGGGTAATGTTGGTTGGCCAACCACTCCAGGTCTAGAGTGACGTAGTTGTTATAAATATAGTCACAGGAGTGGGCAATAATTCACACCGTGTGCTTGTTATGCATCAAAATGTTATTCTTTTCTTTCTCGACTCACCTAAACCATTCCCATGGCCGGGATATCTACCCCACACTTATGATTGCACACAAATGTGGGAGACAGATCTGCACACGTTTCTTCCTCCGAGACGCACAGTATAAATAATGAAGTCGTATGCAAGCACCCATGTACTGTCCACCCTTATATCACTTGGTGACTTGGGCAACCAGTTACAGAAAGGGGCAAATCTTAACTAACTAGCTAGTTTTTTATTTGTTTAAAGTTTAAACTGTGAAATAATGTGTGCCTATGCAAAATTCAACATAAAGCCTGTGAGAATATATAGAGGAGAGTGTTCCCTATGTGAATACTGTATGGACAATATTTGGACATACATACCAGGGGTAGATTTTAAGGTAAAACTTCTGGTAGCCTATACGGATTACCAACGTATGGAATTCAGTAATCCATCTAGAAATCTGGTAATCCATCAAATTCATGTGAAGTGAAAAAACGTGACTACCGTAAATTTCCATGTATAATATGCACCCTGACTTTTGTTAAATTTTTATAGAATTTCTATATCACCATGTATAATATGCACCCCGACGTTTGACATCAATCCCCGATTTCCCCGCTTCTAATAGTTTGCTTGAACCCATGAATCCATCTCAGAATCGTAAACATGTCGCCTACGCAAGTTACGGCATTGGTGCTGGCTTGTCGCTCTCTAGTGACTAGTGTGTACTGTAATAATAATAATAATATATTTTATTTGGTATAGCGCCACATCCAGTATTGTTCGTGGCGCTTGACAACATATTAAAATACATAAAAATCTTAGAATTGCACTAAATATGTATATTAATTTAAAATAAATATTAGTGGTAAAGAATAAAATAAATAAATACATACATATTGAATAATGTAGAATTTATAAATAAACAAGTAAATAAATAGCAGTTATTCATCAAAATTAAATAATATTAATAATAATCAATCTAGCACAATAACTATATAAAATTAATAATAATAAATAATTTAGTAAAACATTTGATATAAAATAGTTTACGTGAGGAATAATGAATAATCATTATACGAATACGATAACTAATTAAAATTTGTTTAGTAGAGGGCAGTGTTCATGTAGAGTGGCACTAATATGAAACACAAAAGAAATGTGTCTTCAGACGACATTTGAAGCTGGCGAGAGTGTCACAGGTTTTAACTAGCATTACCACATGAAAAATAAAAACTGCATTACCTAAACATGTTTTGTTATGCATATAAGGAGCTTCTTCTTCTGAAGTAAATGGTTTTATTTCATGAAAATCGGACAACTACTGACAAAGTTATTAAGTAGGAAATGTTACTACCCCAGGGGTTTTCGTTGGAACGGTGAACATGAAAAATAACACAGAAAGAATAGGGTCACAGTATTTCCAGGGTGTACCCCTATTTTACAATTTTTGTCATTGTTTTCACAACAGATAAGTAATTAATTGAGGTAATTACTTTAAATTTTGCATATATAGGTATTTTCACACGAGGAATTCATTTTTTGCATTTTCATTGACCTAATTTGCATATTTCATGACCTAATTAGCATAATATGGCTGACATATTGAATCATAGACTGTAACAAGATTCATGTCATGTCATTAATTGTTTAGAGTATATTTACAGGGTATCAGAAAATGTAATATATCTTGTTTCATTATAGTTAATTTCAATCCCAATTGTTTGTCAAAATTGGTGCATCATTAGCATAATTATTACAAAATGGCGGCCATATTGAATGAGGATTCCCAATGTTTTTGTGAAGAAATTGTTATTTTGAGCATGTAATTAACTCAGTAATGGCTTTTACAATAGTACACAGCATAAACTGTTTCATTGCTATCAATTAATTACCACAATTTGAATAATTTGTGGAGTAATTTGCATAACATAAAATGGCGGACATATTAAATGTAGAATCCCAATTTTTGAATAGATATTTTTCCAAAAGCACATCATTAATATTTGAGGCATGTTGTAAAATAGTACAGCACAAACATTTTCATTAGAACTCACTTACTTGCCATTTACATAATTGATTAATGTAATTATCATAAAATAAAATGGCGGACATAGTAAATTTGGTATCCTCATTCGTGTTATACAAATTTTCAAAAGCATTATCAATTTATCATTTAACGTTTAGCGCTTCTTATCATAGTACTACATAAAGAGTTTAATTACTATCATTAGAGGTCACTTAATTCCCACTTTGCATAATTAATGTCTATACTAGGTACACTTAGCAAAGTGAATTGCAGAAAGTGTCATGGATCTGAGAGATACCTGCATTTAAATATACAGAGTAATGAATAATCATCAACAACTCAAATTTTATTGCTAGTCTCTGTAGTTACAATATCTATATAAACGTAGGAATATATAATTATTAGGACGAAGCACAGTTGAGCAGATATTCATCCTTCGAAACATAATAGAACAGGTAGTGGAATGGCAAGCAACGCTATATGTAACTTTTGTAGACTTCGAAAAGGCATTTGACTCTGTACACCAAGAGAGCCTTTGGGAAATCATGGCGAGCTATGGAATCCCATACAAGATAATAAGAATGGTCCAGATTTTGTACGAGGACAGTGAATGTGCAGTGTTAGATGAAGGTGAACAATCTGAGTGGTTCAAGGTAAAAACTGGAGTTAAGCAAGGAGACGTAATGTCCGGATTTCTTTTCTTGATGATAATCGACTGGATAATGAGGAAAACAACTGAAGAAAACAACACAGGGATAAGATGGAGATTCATGTCAAAACTTGAAGACTTTGCAGATGACATTGCGCTTATGTCATCAAGTTACAGACACATGCAAGCAAAGGCAACAAAAATGAATGCATTCGCATCAAAAACTGGCCTAAAAATCAATAAAAAGAAAACTGAAGTACTGAGGATCAACAGCAAATGCAACAACAGAATAGAGATTGATGATCAACAACTGAATGAAGTAGAGAAATATACATACCTGGGCGCAAACGTCAGCAAGCAAGGAGGAGGGGATGACGATATTAACAACAGAATACGAAAAGCAAGGACATCATTCATGAAACTCAAGCAGATATGGAACTCAAATGTGTACACATTAAAAACTAAACTCAGATTATACAATACTCTGGTCAAATCAGTGTTACTGTATGGATGTGAAACATGGAAAGTAAACAAATGCGACAACAAAAAACTTGACATTTTCCATTTCAACTGTCTCAGAAGAATTTTAAAAATTAGATGGCCAGTAATAATTTCGAACAAAGACATTGAGAACATAACAGCAGAAGAGAAGATCAGCACAGAAGTACAGAGAAGAAGGTGGAATTGGATCGGGCATGTGCTGAGAAAGAAGGCCCAAAACCACTGCCTGACAGCACTGACATGGACGCCGGAAGGAACAAGAAAAGTTGGTCGACCCAAAACAACGTGGAGAACCACAGTGGAAAAAGAACGGAAGCAACTGGGCTGGGCAACATGGAGCAAAGCCAGACACATAGCCGTTGACAGGGCGAGGTGGCGGAGTCGCACAGCAGCCTTATGGGCCACAAGGCCCGAAGAGGATAGGTAAGGTAAGGTAATGTAATTATTAATTAAATAATATATAGTTATACACACCAATAATATAATTGTGGCAATAAATGAATATTATAATGGTGGAAATACCAATCTTAAACTGGCTAGTTATTACAACTAAGTAAGCAAACAACAAATGTAATAAGTTCTTATTTTATATTTAACAGAGTAAGGTTGGAATATAAGTTCATGAATTTCAAGTTTAAAATCAATTATTAAGTGTGGCCAGTGTACTGTGAATAGGGATTGCCTGTATGACAGCTAGGCGCCAAATCCGCCTAGCGGACAACCAGCGCAACGCGGCTGTCCGCCTGGCGGATATCCAGCGGCATGCTGACGTTACCAGGCGGATGTTACTATTTTTAGCACAGCGTCACCGTCTGCGGTGGCGTTCTCGAAATCCGTGCAACTAGGTCGCACAAAATGCGATTTCCGCACTTGTAAACCTTTTGAAAATATCACATAACATATATCATCTGAACAGTCTGAAACTGACGCGTAGGTGTGTATATACACGAACTTGAATTTTAGGTGATAACATTACAAAAAATTCATGTTTATACGATAATTCGACATAACTTTCGTTTGGTTTAACGCAGAAACTTCGTGCAACGACTGCAGTGAAGACGAACACGTCTTCTGATTGGTCGAGCAGATCTCATGATGACCCAAATAGGTTTACAAGTGCGGGTTTTCAATTTGCCTCGACCTGTTTTTGCGAAAACTGTACCGTCGCGGAGCGCCGTCGGCGTGACACTTTTGGCGCGCATCATCACTCAATCACGAACGATAAGTTCGTCAAATAAAGGAATACTCTTAAAAACTTTATGCCATTGTTAAGAACATTATCTTGCCGTTCCAGTGATATTAAATATGTAGTATTTAACGCGGACTTAATGATGTAAGGGCTGCGTGACCGGTGACCTGTCGTAGTTTAGCGTCAAAACTGGCCAGATCCAACAGCCGCGTCGGCCGCTGTGGTAATACTTAAAAAATTGCTTTCATAGGAGCCACCCTGTTAGACAGTCAATGAATTTATTTAACATGTATTTCAGCTTGTGTAAATTAATAATTTTACTATAGAATAAGTATGTTCCATTTAGACTAACATGTACTGTCAACAGTATCGTGATTACATGCATCAATATCCACTTTGTATGAAACACTTTGACGTTCGTCTTTGTTTGAACTCACCTGGAATGATAGTCTCTCTATCTGGCTGCAGGAACCAGGCTGAGATGACCCACACATGTCGGGGCACTATCAACCTCGCCAACGCCTTCATCCACACTGAGGACTCGTGTAGCTTCATCATCTCCAATGGTAGTACACAGACCTTCCACCTGAAGGCTAGCTCAGAGATAGAGCGCCAGCGTTGGGTGACTGCCCTCGAGCTTGCCAAGACCAAGGCCATCACCCTGATGGAGTCAGGTAAGAACCACCTCTTCTTCGTTTATCCCCATCCTTTCGTCCCATTGGGGGTGACCTTATAAGTTGGCAAAGCCCTGACAAATGCGTGTTTCGTATCGGATCAGAGACCACTTACCCCACTGATAGATGGTGTGCGCACGTACGCGTGTGTATGACTTGCAATTTTGAGTGATTCAGAATGGCCTACCAAACGACAGCCAATAGGCCCCACAATTCCCATTGGATTCAACTGTGTGATATGGTCACCAATGTACCATGCTGCTCTTGATATCCACAGTAACCCGATACAGCTAGCATCCCTCCAGGGATCAGTCTGGAAAAAGACATGCATGTAGCCTTTGGGCACATCAGATATAGAATTATGTGCCTTTTCAAAATTTTACGTGCCCAAAATTAGTTAATTAAAATTAAATTAATTGTGCATGATAGTATGATCGCTGAAATAACCTGGTAAATGTCAGCATTACATTTCATTAATATTAGGCATGTAATCATGTTATTTTTTAACTTGTTTTGAATTCTATTCAGGACTGCCTACGTGACATATATTGTTGGGTACAAAATATAGAACCATCAATATCAAAGTGCTCAGAGATGTTCAGTTTTTTTCTTCAAAATCTCTATTGTTACAAAACTAGATACATTCTGGGTAGGTGTGCCCCATTTTTCATGGACTTGTCATGCTGCTAGTCTACTGCTCCAAGGATAGAGAGATTCTAATTGAGAAATACGATGCAGCAGTTTGTGACATTGAGTGACAATGATTCACATACGAGAGAGCACCAACTAAAAATATTCAAAGAACCATGTTGATTAAACATTAAAAACTCATTGATACACCAATGAACAGCTGTATGGAATAGCATCACTCAGTCTGTGGTTGAGATTGCATCATTGCAGTCTTTACAGAGGAAATTCGATTACAACTTGTGGGAAAATAACCCAACTATTGACTGGAGCAAACCAGCTCCGGTTTGCTCCAATGCAGACTGGAGTAAACCGGAGCATTATTTGGGCGTAACATGCAATATTTTATAGCATAATTATGCCTAGGATGATGTGAAATGATAATTAATTATCACATCAACGTGTCAAATTGAGATAAAACTATATAATTAATAACAGCAAAATCGAGGTGGGCTCCGGGTCTATACAGGTGCCCCTACATTTTCTAAGATTACTCCGACACGTTTTTGTATATGTCTTTTGGGCACATGCTACAAAAAAGTATGCAGCATTCCTGCGTACAATGCATCATTGACGTGTTTCCATGCTCCAAGGGAATCCCTGCCACTGTATTGATTCATCTCGCCAAAGAAAAACACCTTGATCTCCAGTCCCCCACCTAAAGTATTGGGGGGTCTGAACACCTCAAGCCCCCCGGTTCTGATGCCTCTATGAAGATTATATAATATGTAATTTATGTAACAAATGAGCACAAACTTGACTTACTAATTATGTAACTGACCCCATTCTATATTGAGATGTACTCTAAAGCAGTTACGTGGGTGTGTATGCATTTGTTTATCTTTATTGCTTAGTTTCTTCATGGTGCATGTGACTCATGTGTCAGAGTGGAATCAAAGCTGTTAACACACTGGCTGTCCTTTGACACTCCTAGTACATTGCTCCTGCCTTTCATGGGGTCTACAGTCACTCTTGTGCATACATTGTCATTTCACAATGTTGCACAGCTGATAGAAAGTAATCAACAACAAGTCAAACTCAAAGTAGCTCTTCCAAGCAAATGTACTAGAGCCTGTTGATTTGAGTTAATGCCCTCTAGAAAGTAAAATGTGTCCTAAGTTAGAGCGTACATGTAAACAGTGTCACGTCGCAATATTGTTATACTGTACAGATGCACTTGCACACACATTACACTCAATTTCTGAAGTGCACAGCCATATAATACAGACACAGATGACTCTTGATATATCGCAGCACACCCGTACACACAACCACACACACCCTTACTTAGTCACTCATACACTCGGGTGAGTGAGTGTTGTTCACTCACTCAGACACATGTATTAGCTTGAGACTGTAGTATCGGTTGTGTTCACCAATTTATCATCGGCAGCAATGTTGTGTTATAGTATTTAGTAACTGTTGACATTCATTCTTAGTTTATTAAAGTAGCTGGGAAATGAGCTACAAATGTTTCAGTTAAAATAATATTCATTGTTGTAGCGTAACATAATTTACATTGAAGTAGTCATTTTTATTACTGCTTTTTCAGCGAAATTAGATAATAAAATAAATCGTGGATGCACCTTTAATATGCGTTGCACAGTTTTGACTGTCATCTAGAAGTTGACTAGGTGTGGTCCAGTTTGCACAGCTCACAAAACACTTAGCGTTGATACAATATACACTCGGCATAAGTGCGTCTAGCTAGTGTCTGGCCGAAATTTATCTGGATGCCATGCTTTCAGTTGCACGTTGCCAGTGTAGATTTCATGTCATATGAGAAGTTTCACACATTACGCATCAATCAAATAAACACACATTTGTATGGAAAATGATATGCAATGGATATATATTTATATCGTATTGTTTCCAGTTTCGATGGTGGTCAGTGAAAACCTTCCCAAAGTGTACTGTTTATTTTATCTGCATAATTATCACCTGCGGTCTCGTAAATGAAATGTACTGACAGTGTTTATCACATTTATGGTTTCTTGTCCTAAATAAACACCATGGAGGTTGATAATAATTATATTTATTCGCCCAGAATCTAAAGGTTCATTATACGTTAAGCTTAAAGCAGCTGGAATTGTTACTAAATTTACATTTTATGTCATAACATTATTTGCTAGTAGAGGCAGATGAAGTGTCTGTAGGGGTAAGTCGATTTACCAGAAAACAAATTAATTATAGTTAAATTTAATAAAATGTTTCAAGTACATGTAAAAATGTCCAAATCAATTACTTGTAAATATGCTGGGCCAACTGTTTATTATACAAATCTATTTGAACAGCTTTTTAGAATGGGATGTGTGTTGTTGAATTATGATATTTTTTATTTTCAACATGTGTGAGACAGCACTTTTGATAGTTTTCAGGTAAAGCCTGTGATATGAAAACAACATTGACCAGTGTGGCATGATTTCTGAATCGTTTACACTTACACCATTTTGCCTGTAAGTGTAATCAGTTACACTTATATCTAACACTGTTTACAGTGTACATAATATGTAAGAAATAACAGTTAAATTAGTAACGGTTTTGACATTTTGTTTATTTTATTATATATTTTGATATCATTATTTATAAAGCTTTTAGTAGCAAAATAAAAACCACTAAAATCATCTACACTTACCAGTAGTCAAAACTTATCTGATACTGATAATGCTTAGTAAGAGGTATAAAGATAATGTTTACATTTTGACATTTTAATTTTATCATATATTCTGATATAGTTATAACACTTTTTGTAGCAAACTAAAACCACTAAATTCAACTACAGTTAGTCCAAAGTTATCTGATGGTGCTTATTAAAAGGTATAAAGATAATGTTTACACAGGTAATTTGTTTACTCTTGTGCTGTCTTATTCAAGTGCAAGTGTTGCACTGGTAAACACACCTAGGGGAGGCTGGGATATGTAGAGTGGCTGTATTCATGAATATCAGTGTTGTCCCCTCGTTGACTGTCAGTGCTAAGCAAAATACAGCTGACTACATCAATAGCATATATGCCTGGATGAAGTTGTGTTGTGATCACAATGATCAACTCTTGCTGCAGCTTTGCTGGCCTTGTTTAGTGTTTTCTGTCTGTGGACATGAGTAATCTGCATTAAAATGCACGTAATTAACTTTTTTTATTATCCAGTGCTTTGTTACTATTCAACCAAGTGTTTATATCAGCTAGTTCTTGAAAATGAATCACATACACAAATTAAATTTTATTCACAGCCATTTTAAGTTGTCACAGTGCTGAGCGTGTGCTGGTGTGGTTAATTTTTATACATTTATATATTTACCAACAGTAAAGATAAGTAGCACAGTTTCCAGTCCAAGACTGCTTGGAGCACTTTACCCATCACTACCTGGCAGACCTGTCCAGTTGAACGCTACTCAGCCATGCTGTAGTTGCTTCGCAAAAACTATTCAACACAAATAGCTATCGCTGTCTGTAGCCAGGTACACTAGTCTTACAGGTGCGTCAACAGGAGCAGTGTGGTGTGAATGACCTAACAATGACATGCTCACGGCTCTCAACAATAAATAAACTGTTTCCTTTACGTGCATTGTGCATTACAGTTCTAATAAAAACAGTAAAAAGTATGTCCACATGTGTCCACTCTATATTATTTAAACCTGACTAAACCTGTTTGTTGTGACTATTTTTAAAGACGTGATTGTGCGTTTTGCCCAAAGTTATGAATCATGTACATGTGAGAAAAAACTGTGTGTACCTTTGTCAAACTGTGTCTGCCAATAGGCTGCTGACTCGTGTATTGTGGGGAAATGGCGCTACAGTGCATACACAAATGCCAACTTCCACTAGCTGGTTCTTTATTTATTAGTAGTAGTACATTTATTATTGCCGCTTTTAAAAAATTGGTTTGTTATTACGGTATTACTAACTCATACCATCTGTTACCGGTTGGTGTGTTGGGAGGAATCATTGTACTCTGACAGCAGGATTGTTAACAAATGCTTTGGCAATGACATTGAATGCAAATTCATAATCTCTCCATTTATTAGATTGCAAATTGCTATTTTCCAGGATCGCATACCAGTGTTTTTTGGGTTGCATGCAAATGTTTTGGTTATTCATTTGTAAATACAATGCAGATATTTTGCTTTAAATAGAATTTGTATAAATGTAGATACAAAATAATAATAAATGTAAATCTAAAGACTAATTATTATATAGCAGTGCATAGTTAGTACACAATATGGGGCTTATTAAGGAATAGTTAATATAAAACAATATCAGACAGAGACGGATGAGCTGAAGACGGCAATGGCAGGCAGAGGGATCTGGAGACGGATGATTGAAGTCACTAATGTTCTACCCCAGTGGCTGACATGAATATGAATATCAGACATTTTCACAGAATCTAACAACACTAATTATTCAACCAAAATTTACAGTGCCTAAAAATTGGAGTGAGCATATAAAAATCATGTTTGGGATTGCATTTCAATGGAGATATTTAGGGTATACATTGTAATCCACTTAATTGGCTGCAATTGATTCGTACGCATCCAAACGCTCAACCTTCAAATACAGACCGGATGGTGTCACATCTTTGGTGTGTGGATATTTGTCTAAAGGATGCAGATCTGCCTAACCGTGGCCAAATACGTTACTTGATGAGATTAAATATTATGTCACATGAGAATCTACAATTATAAATCATTCTCCACAGTAACTCATTTGAGACCCTGTCATTCACTAATGTGCATGTTGTTAGGTTGCGACTGTGCTTCCCTCAAGAACCCTTGGAACCACGGCATACAGATGAATTTGTTAGTTTCACAGAAAGCACACATCTTTTTTAGAAACTTGCAATCTTGTCAAGATGCAATGCAGACCATTCAATAAGTTAGATACCCAATGAAAATATAAATTTCTACATTGTTTGTGTTGGATCTAGACATCATTAAATAATTCATTCGGCAGTATAATATTTTAATAGGCATTATTTTGTAACAATAAATAATTTATACAGAAGAAATGCAAATATTGGTTTTATTATATTATACAAAATTACAGATATAAAATGATAGTGTCACAATGTAATAATTATAATTATACTGGATGTGTTTGTTCTAATATCTAGTCACTAATATTTCACGATGACGTGTCCTAACTGTCCTGAATGGTTTTGTGGTTGTGATGTATGTAGCCAGAGCACAGTATCTGGTGACAGCAAGAGAGTTGAACCTGACAGCTTTAGTACTGTTTATCATGTGTCTCCTATAGAGACTGCTGCATATAAAGGTCCCTGGAGTCTGGACACTGCAGCCTAGACAGTGACCTTCCCTTTCACTCTGGTCCCAGGCCATGCTCCAGCACTAATTAGAACAGCTTGATAAGTCTAATATCCCTGGATTATTGCTGGCACACCTGCAGCTGCCTTGATGTACAGGATGAACAAATTAATCAGTTGTCCTAATTGTCCATGTCTGTGCCGTGCTTATTCTTTTAAAATTCCATCTTCAATTAAATTTTGCATAAACAAAAGACATGATTTGGATCATCATCTTTATGCTGATGATACTCAGATCTACATTTCGTTGGCTACCCAGGATACAAATCGCTCCCTTAACCAACTTAGTGATTGCCTTCAAGATATCTTCCACTGGATGATTGACAGCAAGTTGAAATTAAATGCAAATAAAACTGAATTGATCATTATTGGTATTCCAATGTAGCGTAGTAAGCTGGATGGTTTTTTCCCTACACGTATTTTGAATCAGTATATCACGCCAGCAACCTCGGTGTGGAATCTAGGAGTGATCTTTGGTAGTAACTTCAATTTCCAACAACACATATCTCAAACATGTCGCTGCTGTTTTTATCATATTCGTGATCTTTGCCGTATTCGCCGGTATATGTCATTTTCTGTTCCTAAAATTATTGCAACAGCGCTTGTTAGCAGCAGACTTGACTATTGCAATTCCCTCCTTTATAATATCGCTAGCAAGGATATCACAAAACTTCAGCGTGTCCAAAATTGTCTAGCAAGAGTAGTTACAAGATCTCCTTGTTTCTCTCGCTCTGTACCACTTTTGAAGTCTTTGCATTGGCTTCCTGTACGGTACCGTATACTACTTAAGATCTGTACCATTACATACCAGGCACTGTCCAATAAGCAACCATCTTATTTGCATTCATTGCTTACTCCTGTAAGAAAACCTATCCAGCTTCGATCATCTAGTTCTGACCTACTTTTTGTTCCTAGAGTCAACACTAACATTGGAACTAGGGCTTTTTCTGTTGCTGCACCAACTCTTCTGCTCCCTCTTAGTGTTAGATCAGTTGAAAATATTACAAAATTCCGTCGTCACTTAAAAACTTATCTTTACAACCTTGCTTATCCGCCGTAGCTCCCTAGCGCCTTGACCCATCTGTTGACAACTGGAATACTGCTTATGGATTTTGGGATTGACCAATTCTTTTGTTTTGATGCGTCTCTGAGCTTGGTTGCCAAGGATTTAGGCACATAGACGTTATCTTATTACACTGTATTATTATTACATTTCATGAAGAATTCAACCAAACCAGTGTACACTATGACGTGCTAGCTTGTTTGTACAAATTTTTAATTACATAACATAACCAGCTGCTTTAGTTATGTAACTAAATAGCAAATTGGTATATATATGGTGAAATGTGGTGAAATCATTTAAATAAATTTTTACCTGATCCTTTCAAAGTTTGATGGAATTAATAATTTGGCTATATAAATTATAGTACTATATAATATTATGCTGTTGCAAATGTCACAGTCTAGTGTTCAAAATCAAAGTTGTTTGATTATTTTAACAAAAGTAAGCACATTTTTAGTAAAATGGCTGTGTGAATTACCAAAAACTGTTCACAAACTACCGGTATGTATTTTAATATTTAAATTATCTAAAACTCTAAATCAAATGAGATGGGAGTTGTAAGGTTAGATCACAACAGAGTCTAATATATGATGTTACACAAATGAACTAGAACCAAGGTATATATCATAGTAGATGCTAGGTAGTTTTGATTTTTCACAAAATTAATTTGAAAAGAGATGAGCAAAAATTTGAATTGAGGAAGAACTTTTAAAATTGTCTGTTGTCACCTAACATTTTTGATCACTTGACTTGATTCCATGCCTCCTGTTGACTCAACTTTTGGTGAATAACCTGATCTAAGGCTCCAGTAGACTCAGTATGTGGTCAATGACTCGATCTAAAGCTCCAGGCTTGAACCAAAGTTGTGGTGACGTGCTTTTGGGTTAATCATCAGTCTTGCAAGAGGTTGCCATTCAATATTAACTCACTGTTCTTTGAAGTAGTGACACTTTTTCAGTTTTTACAGCCTTCACTCACTTAACAGTTAAATGATTACTGGCTAGAGGCAGTGATTGAGTTATGGGGTGGAATAGTGTGTGTTCAAATGAATCCCAGGAGAAACAAGATTCTGTTTCAAGGAACTGTTTGTCGCGAGTAAAAATTGCAGTTTCTCAGCCGTAAGCTGGTGTCCTAATTGTGCATTAATCTGCTGAATTATGCTGAACTAAGCTTGGTTTGATATTGAATCTGTCCATGTTGCTTTATTTCTCCATTTGTTGCTCTGCTCAATGTTATTTCTTCTTCATTGTTGCTCAGATTGTGACTCCAGTTTCTCATATAAAGGTTGATGTGCATCGCAGATTTGTCAGAAGGCCAAAGACTTTTCCTTTTACTGGTGTTTCTGTTGGCTAGGTTGTCCTCCTGTTGTTCATGTGTGTAGGACAATCTTGCAGAAGGTGTTCCACTGTCATTTAGGCGGATACATATCAATTTCTCCAATTTGTAGTTTGTTGTGCCTATATGGTGTTCGAGTCTACAGTATCCAGTCCTCAGGCACACCATTATTAACTCTGGATGGCAGGTAAAACTAAACGTTGTCCTCATTTTTGTAGCTGGAATGTTGTTTCAGCCATCTCTTCCTCGCCTTGTTATATACAATGAATTTTGTTTCTTTGTAAGACTAGTGACCTCCCTCTCCTCTTGACCACAGCTGAATGTTTTTGCAATACTTTGAACAGAACACGTGAAAACTAGATTGTACTAACTAAGGTGTGGATGCATCAGTGGTGAAATTCCAAAATGTATAGCTTTATCAATTGGTGAGTGGTGGTTTGGTCGCCACCATGTTTTCCAAAACATAAATTGGTGGTGCCACTTAATGAGTGAAACTGGTATTAAAGCACATTAATGAGTGAAACTGGTATTAAAGCACATTGATGCTGTTGTGGATATTAGAGCTGCTTGATGTGTAGTGTCTTGGTAGCCATGTCATGTCTGAAATTGGAGAATTCCTCACACTAGGACCATTCTTCTGAGGCCTGCGTCCTCTCTATGTATTCATATGTTAACATATGCGGAGTATTGTGATTATGCTTTGATATAAAAAGACGGTCTTATGATTAGCAATTATTAGCATGTTATCCAAAGCTCTACATGATGGATTTCGGTGGGTGGGTGGTTGGGTCTTGAACCGATTGATAGTAAGATAATATTTTTGGAATCTATGACTATGAGACCACTTCTCTAAATTAGGTATTTGATTCAGGTTACCTGTTTACTTTAGAATTTTTGCTTCAAAACCAAGAAAACATTATCTACTGATGTATATTTTGAAGTTTGGTTTAGTGACATAACTAGTCTATTATTAACAAGGAATTGGAACTGGAACCAAACTTGAGCACGAGTTGCAATTACAGCTGTACTGCAGCCTTGTACTCATGAAGAATTGGTATAGATGATGATCACCAGATGGCACCGCTAATCTTTCCCACAAGTGTTCCAAGCAGCCGTGTTTGGTTTGGAGTCACATCACAATTTACAATCATCTCTGTAGTGACATTTTATGTAATTACCCAACACTGTGTACAGTGGTTGTTTTGGGAATAGATATTATATTTTGTATATTGTGATGTGACTGATACTGGCAAAATATAGTTACAGTCCTGGTCACTCTGAACAGAAATGAATCCATGACATTAATGTGGTTGTATAAATCAGTTCAAAGAGTATATACCATTGATCCCTACTGCGCAGTGTGTCAAGACTTGAAGCAACCATATTTGCTGCATAGTATATTTGTAAGTCATCTACCTTGTTAGATCAGGGTTTCCCCAGGTATATCACAAATGAGGTGAGTCACTTTGCAGTTTTTTCACCCATCTCATCATTGAGTCACCAGATCTGTATTTGCAGAAATAGCCACATTGTAGATCTATCTATTTCACACATCCAAAATGTTTGTTATATCAATGGCAATGAAATTAGTGTCCTGGTTCTCTTTACGTACATGTTCAGGATCTTCAATCTCACTGGATCCAGCAATGGTTTATTTACAGAAGTAACTGTGGGTAATCCTGTGATCTGTGAAACGTCAGGAATTGAAATTTATGTGTGTGGTCAAAACTGATGTTACCATCATCTTAACCAAATTGTAAGGTGGTATGACAAGATTCCCCGGGCCCCGTTTATGTCTCTGGTGCTTGCATATATTATAAATATTGATAGACTAATCTTTTTGTGTTTAAAAACTTTGAAGGTGCTTGTACGTTGTAAAATGTTTTATAGTATACTGTTTCATTGCTAGCAGATTTTGGTACTGAGCATTGGGGATAGATTTTGACATAAATGTGTGTGATTATATTGCCAACGGTGATAGCATGGCATAATGACCAGTTTGCAAAGGTCACCAATCAGGTCCTTCTGCCCGTAGCATTGTCACATCAGTGAGATGACTAACTAATTAAATCAGCACAACAACATTCTGGGAACCACCGCTAATTAAGGGGACACGACCTCCTTTATGTCGCTCCAGGTGAGAGGGAGCGATTCTAAGAATTCTCTATTTCCCAGTTCTGACTCCGAGGACAATTATCAATGCCTTATGTGAAGGTGTCATTGAGCAACGATTCATTATATTGCGGTAAGAATCAGATCATAGGGAATACACAGGGAAGGGGTCTATGTAGTTACAGTGTAGTATTATAGATACTGATACTGAATTTGTATGGCTGGCTGTGAAGAAAGAAAGTCTAAATGAGGAAGTGTCATTAATTATGATACAAGATATGAAATATATTGTTCATGGCTCTTGACAGCAAGAATTAAACTTAATCTGTGCGTGAACAAGATCTGCTGTAGACGGGTCAAAACGTCGCATATATTCCAACAATTACTCCAAAGTAAGTTTATTTTTTGCTGTCTGTTTGATATAAGATATTTCTACAGGATTATGGACACAGTCTACGTCGTCCTTGCCTCCTTTTCCCTTCCAATCTCCGGGCATCTGCCACCGTAGCTGAGCTAGTACTATGGCGTTTCTACATAATTGAGCACATTTAAGTACACTTGGATGACGCTGTGCTACAACAATTGATGATGAACCTAGCTGCTCATTTTGGCGTTATCTCCAAAGTGTTGGCATTTCTGGGGAAGGCAGTCTACCCTGTTAATGACATGAGAATGCTGGTGTTCATATCTGCCATGATGGATGTTTGTGAATGGCGGCTACAAGTCGAGGCCATTATTCCTGTCTGTTTACAGCCAGTTATTACCAGGTAACTGGCGGTTTCACTCTTGTTGAATTTACCTGATGGCCTCTTATGTAACCTGTGATTGAGTGACAATGACTGATTACTGGTCGAAGCTAACAGCGTCAGCTGAGGGGGTCACATGGTGCAGAGGTCAATGCACAGTAATCGATACAGCTTCATTACTGGACCTGTGGTAGCGGCTAAGTGAGTGTGAGAGGAGGAACATTCGTCAGTCGCTGGTAGGTAGGCTCTCAGTAGCATTGAGCTCACCCTATCTACGGGGCACACACAGGATGTAACAAGCCATCGACCTGAGAATGACACACGTCTGTCTCGGAAATATTGTAGAGCAGACGGGATTCTACTGCACCTGCTGGAGGTAAGGTACAATCTCATCACGCGTGTGTATTTGTAAATGCATATGTGTGTTCTCAACCAGTGCTGTCATAAGATTTCATGCCGTGGCCGGGAATTTTGAAATCATGATAGGTACGAAGCATAATTTTATTCCCAGGACTAGATAACAACTATGATTTGTGTGGTGTTAGAACCCACCTTTCATCAGCTTGTCGTCAGTGAGATTGCCAAGACAGCCACATTGTCATGACCACCTATTTTGATCTTCTATCTTTGTGTAATGTTAGCATTGTTGAGACAGGAACACAATGTTGCCATGGTTTGGTGGACTAAAATAACAATGCCTTGGAATATGAACGTAGTCGTCAGCTGGTAGTTTACTCTACTGCCACTTAATATTTGAGTCGGAGACGCAGCAGTGATGGATGCGAAAGTAATGCTGTGCAGTCTGTGTATTGATTGATGTCATTTTTTCTGGTAATTCTTGGACCATTTGCCGACCAGTCAATGCACTAGGCAGAAGGTGGCGTGATTGAAAAGTCATTGGACCTTAGCTCGACAGTTTAGTTTTTACCCACTTTGTCGAATATTTGCAGAAATCTTGAAGGTTTGAAGCCATCAAACTTCTGTAAGCCAACAACGGGTTGTTTATGGAAGTGAATTATACCCAGTGTTTATGGGTGACCCTAAGGTCTGTAAAACGCTAGGAATGGAAATTACTCTGTGTGGTCGAAACCGATGTTATAAATCGCATTAACAATATTATTACAAGGTGGTATGCCCCGGAACCCCTAGGTGTGCTTCACACCTTTGGAGCTCGCCTTTTCCTCGCCACCTGACACACTATTTTCCCAGGGCAAATACAGGAACAGTAAGGGTTACTCTCACGCCTCAAATTTTGCAGTGGATGCAATGTCCTGGCAACTCGCCATTATACCTTGAAAACTATTATACCTAAACCATGCCTTATAATAATATAATATTTGTGTAAATACAAGTTGAAGCGACTTGACCTAGCCACAAGTTTTGTAAAATTTCAGGTGTGAACTTTGTGTTTGTCAGTATTCAATTTGGAGTTCTGCTTGTGTCTACTGTACGAGACCCCCATAATAGAGATGAAGCTGACAGTCATGTGTATTATGTATGCAGTATCAGGCGTCAATGCCTGGACGTTGTTCAGGCCAGTAGATACATCATCTAGATGTCTCGTCAATAAGTGAATTGTGCTACATGAACCATTGTTACATATCCAGGACAAACACTTCTGCATTGACACATTACTGGAACATCAGCCGTACAAATCTATGTTCAAGCACCGTCTAGACAGGTCTATTTCCTGGCATTTCCTCTTGATCAGTGTGCCAGATAGTTGCTCCAGTAAAATTTACTTAATGTTGTTATACTTACATTACTTTGAGACAGGATTATTGGTTTTGTTTCCCTGAATCAGCCATGGGTGGTAACAAAGTTATCTTAGTCATTAACCTTTACAGACCTGGATTTTTTTCCAGAAATGTTTGTGCATATTTTAAAAGCATGTGGTTTCATTACTAGTAAGGCTTTCCCCACATATCTATACATTTTGGTAAGGTAGCAGCATCCTGGAGAATTTATTTATGGAGACAACAAGTAATTCTGAAGTCATGTAATGTTATAATCTATTCAAAATGGCCACCAAATATTATGTGTAATATCATAAAAAGGAACTTTGCATGCAATAAAACGAAAACTACTAGTCACATACAAATTAGGATTGCATATTTAGAAAGAACATTCATTGTTATACAAAGTGGCTAAATATGAACAAAATCAGAACATTATTTGACATGTTACAGAGATTTCATTGGAAAGTGTAAAATGTTACAATTTCTATATTTACACCTTTGCCAGCCTAACTGCCAAAATAAAACTACTAGTCATGTGCACTCTTGCAAGAGAAACTGTCAAAAAACTACTAGCCACAGATAAACGATGATAGCATATTTAGAAAGAACACACATATTTACACAAAGTATCAAAACATGAATAAACGGAATCCGGTTCTTCGTCGTCGCTATCTGCGTGTTCACTCATTGAGCGATATTACATCATTGTCAGTAGGACAGCCGTCATCATCGGAACATTTCTCACTATCGCTCATGGTAGCAGGCTTAGCATATTTCCATTTGCACAGTGTCCCGCCCTGAAATTGCAATTATAACACAATAACAGTGGTCTTTTTAGCATGTTTATTCCGGATTCTGTTGCGTTCAGTGATTCCTATTGAGAAGTATCTCAGAATCCTTGCTTCTGCGCTATGGGGCATTTGGGAGGCTTAAAACATGAACAAAGACTCGTCAGAGAAAATAACTTCTGGTGCAGTAAAATCAGTGTAGCGATATAAATGTAAGAGAGACACCCAACCATCAACAGAGACGGTTGCTACAACATTCCCGTGATTTTAGAGTTGCTGTCATGTGACAACCACCAACATTGTGACATCACTACAGAGCGTAGCATATACTAATGCTGATCAAGGTCCAGAAAGCTACTTAGAAGTTAGAGAGAACCAAGAGGTAACAGGTAACTTTATAACCTTTTCAACATATCTCATGTCAAACAAGTAAGCAACATGTACTTCTATCCTAGGTAGTTAATTAGTAAGTGTAGCTCCTATGCTGTAAGTGGTTATTATATTACAGTTTGTCAATTAGCAATGTGACACCACAGGTCATTTAACAAGCCACTTAAATCTAGCTAATTTAATACACCTTTACCAATAGTCAATACACATTAACACATTGTACACAATAGTGTGGATGCATTTGCACGTGTTTCCTTGGTTACGTGTCTGCCCTCAATATTTACTGTACACAGTAAGTTTGGTGATAAAACAGCTTATCTCTCTCCTAGCCTAGGAACATGGCACTTCCTGGATTCAGTTGGCAGGGAAGGAAGACATCTACTGGCCTCCAGCTGTTCCCTCCTTCCTCCATCTCACCATGCAGGCTCTTGTCATTGTAACTAGACAGTGACATCTATAAGAATAAAACACCATTATGGAATTATACAAGACAATTAAGAGGAGATCTAATGGAAGGTTTTACGATATTGAATGGGTATGGAAATAGCAATACCAGCATTGTTTATAATAACAAAATAGACAGACTTGATACAGATCCTTGATATTGAATGGGTATGGAAATAGCAATACAAGCATTGTTTATAATAACAAAATAGACAGACTCGATAAGGATCCTTGATATTGAATGGGTATGGAAATAGCAATACAAGCATTGTTTATAATAACAAAATAGACAGACTCGATACGGATCCTTGATATTGAATGGGTATGGAAATAGCAATACAAGCATTGTTTATAATAACAAAATAGACAGACTCGATACAGATCCTTGATATTGAATGGGTATGGAAATAGCAATACAAGCATTGTTTATAATAACAAAATAGACAGACTCGATACGGATCCTTGATATTGAATGGGTATGGAAACAGCAATACAAGCATTGTTTATAATAACAAAATAGACAGACTCGATACGGATCCTTGATATTGAATGGGTATGGAAACAGCAATACAAGCATTGTTTATAATAACAAAATAGACAGACTCAATACGGATCCTTGATATTGAATGGGTATGGAAATAGCAATACAAGCATTGTTTATAATAACAAAATAGACAGACTCGATACGGATCCTTGATATTGAATGGGTATGGAAACAGCAATACAAGCATTGTTTATAATAACAAAATAGACAGACTCGATACGGATCCTTGATATTTCATTTTTGTATTTCAACCAAAATCTTGTCCTTGACTTCATACTTCCATTCAAGGTGGATTATGCTCAGTGTCTTTTTATGTTATGGAGAGAATATGAACATACTAATTGGGGATAGGATGCCTCGTTTAACCACCACTGAGCTGGCAGAACTAACACGGAAACATTCTAGTAAAAAGCTTTGGAGCTTCAGAGGTTTTATGCTGGAGAAGGTTGGGAACTGGTGAAGTTCTAAGCAGATCTGGGACATAGGTTGTTCTAGACAGTTTGGGATTGCTACACTGGCTTGTGACTGGACAGGAGAGACCTCCAGCAGTCTAACATGGGCACTAATGATCAAAACAAACTAACACCAACTGTCAACTAGATTCAGGAGAGCCAGGTGATACAGGATGTTTAGCAGACAGTTAGGATACCTAAAGTCACGTCTCTCAACTAAACCATCTCCATCATCTGGAATACTTACGGCGATATCTCTCTCTTAAACCAACTCCATAATCTAAGATACCTACAGCCATGTATCTCTCCTAAACCAACTCCATCATCTAGGATACCTACAGCCATGTCTCTCACCTAAACCAACTCCATCATCTAGGATACCTGCAGCCACATCTCTCACCAAAACCAACTCCATCATCTAGGATACGTACAACCATGTCTCTCTCCTAAACCAACTCCATCATCTAGGATACCTACAGCCACGTCTCTCACCTAAACCAACTCCATCATCTAGGATACCTACAGCCACGTCTCTCACCTAAACCAACTCTATCATGTAGGATACCTAGAGTCACGTCTCTCGCCTAAACCAACTCCATCATCTAGGATACCTACAGCCACATCTCTCACCAAAACCAACTCCATCATCTAGGATACCTACAGCCACATCTCTCTCCTAAACCAACTCCATCATCTAGGATACGTACAACCATGTCTCTCTCCTAAACCAACTGCATCATCTAGGATACCTACAGCCATCTCTCTCACCTAAACCAACTGCATCATCTAGGATACATACAGCCACGTCTCTCACCTAAACCAACTGCATCATCTAGGATACCTACAGTCACGTCTCTCACCTAAACCAACTCTATCATGTAGGATACCTACAGCCACGTCTCTCACCTAAACCAACTCTATCATGTAGGATACATACATCCACATCTCTCACCTAAACCAACTCTGTCATCTAGGATACCTAGAGTCACGTCTCTCACCTAAACCAACTCTATCATGTAGGATACATACAGCCACGTCTCTCTCCTAAACCAACTCTATCATGTAGGATACATACAGCCACATCTCTCTCCTAAACCAACTCTATCATCTAGGATACATACAGCCACGTCTCTCGCCTAAACCAACTCTGTCATCTAGGATACCTAGAGTCACGTCTCTCACCTAAACCAACTCTATCATGTAGGATACCTACAGCCACGTCTCTCACCTAAACCAACTCTGTCATGTAGGATACCTACAGCCACGCCTCTCACCTAAACCAACTCCATCATCTAGGATACCTACAGCCATCTCTCTCACCTATACCAACTGCATCATCTAGGAAACCTAGAGTCATGTCTCTCACCTAAACCAACTGCATCATCTAGGATACCTACAGCCACGTCTCTCACCTAAACCAACTGCATCATCTAGGATACCTACAGCCATCTCTCTCACCTAAACCAACTGCATCATCTAGGATACCTAGAGTCATGTCTCTCACCTAAACCAACTCTATCACTAGCACACAGCACCATGATGCCATTCTGCTGATGATTGATTGAATGGTCCATGTCTGTTGACAGTTTGTTGTGTGGTCCTTTAGGATAACTTACAGGACCATGTTTGTTGATAGTTTATAGGATGGTCTCTGTGGCTAACTCATAGGACCAGGTTTGTTGACAATTTATAGGATGGTCCTTGAGGCTAAATCACAGTCCTGACCACGTCTGTTGATGATGTGACAGTTTATAGGATGGTCCTTGAGGCTAAATCACAGTCCTGACCACGTCTGTTGATGATGTGACAGTTTATAGGATGGTCCTTGAGGCTAAATCACAGTCCTGACCACGTCTGTTGATGATGTGACAGTTTATAGGATGGTCCTTGAGGCTAAATCACAGTCCTGACCATGTCTGTTGATGATGTGACAGTTTATAGGATGGTCCTTGAGGCTAAATCACAGTCCTGACCACGTCTGTTGATGATGTGACAGTTTATAGGATGGTCCTTGAGGCTAACTCGCACAGGACCAGAGCAGCTGTTGCTTTGATGTGATGTGTATTCAGAGCAGGGCTTGGGTCACTGTGAGAAAGTCCTTGGCCATAAATACAGCTGGGTCAAGTACTTGGTTACTTACATACACTGGGAAAGACTGACGTGCATGTGTAACAGACTTGGCTCCTTGCTGGCGGAATTCTGCATAACCTTGCGATAAGTGCACCTCTTGCCTCATACGTGCAATAAACATTGTCTGCATTCTCGAGAATGCCATCTATAAATCACCAAACTAGAAGGTGGAAACCAGGTAAGCGAGACCTTCATGGAATCGTGAAGGTGACTTCTGGGTGTTTTTATAATAATATAACGTTGATGTGTCGAATGTTATATAAGTAGTCGAGGAGAAGGTAGCAGGTGGCTATTCTAGGACACACATTGGGACATTCCCGGGGAACTCATCAAATATTCATGGAGGTTTACGTCTTAGATTTTGTTGAAGATTTACACAAGTATGAATAATCTGAAAAATGTAAGTTTTAATTCATCCTTGAAAATAGAATGCAAACCAATCCGCTTTTATTTAGACATAACATTGAAATTTTTTAATGTCAGATAATCATGAGATACCCCTTACAGTTGTGTCAAACACTTGCAGTAAATTGGCTGAATTTTACTAACTCTGGACTACAAGAAAGAACTAAAATTTCAGATGTATTAATTTTTTTTTTTGGAAAAGTGATGGACGGGTGTTTTTCTAAGAAAAACATGTGTTTCTTAAATTTCATTATTGCAGGCGTGCCCGTTGGAGAATTAGTTTTGTTCAGTTATCAATGCATAGCTCAGTAGGTGTATTGTATCCATTTGTGAAGCTTGTAGTTGTCAATATGGACATTCAGATGAGATGGAAGCAGAAACAATACTTGTTTCCTCTTTAATCCCGCCCAGTTTTAGTGCATGGGAAGGCACAGCAGCTGCAAGCTGTAATAGGCATCCTATATTTAGCTGCAACATCCTGCATGATTATCATGTAGTTGAACTGATGTGAGGGTCAAATTGTGTCTTTCTATGGTTCCTGTCCTTCTTCTGTTCCTGGCAACAGTTGCACTTTGTTTACTCTCCATGTCACTTGGTACTGTTGGACTGGTTCTGTCAACAAACAATGTGGCCTGTGTATTTGTTATGTGTGACAAAGTAGGCATCTTACCATTGGTTTTAGCTCAGTAGATGCTTAGAATCAGGGAGGCCCAACTTGCAGGTGAAGAGTATTCTTGATGATTACCTGGGGATTACAGACCCTGTGGGGTATGATGTGTGGATTACAGACCCCGTGGGGTATATGTGGATTACAGACCCAGTGGGGTATATGTGGATTACAGACCCCAAGGGGTATGTGTAGATTACAGACCCAGTGGGGTATGTGTACATTACTGACCCAGTGGGGTATGTGTAAGTTGCAGAATATTATTTATCATACATGGAACTGTTTCACTCTTACGAGCTCATAAGCCTGACTTAGCTCTTTAAGATTGATTTTGTTCTTTAACAATAATCTTGTGTACTAAAAACTGCCAACGCCAGGACACTTGTGCAGGTGTCTCACGGAAATAGTGTCCCTGGTGAGACAGCAGTAACTGTTTGCTTTTGGAAAAAACCTTAAATTTAAGAATGGATTCTGTTTGACGGTGGATGTTCCTTGTGAACTCATTACCTCAGTGAAACTCTCCCCTGTCCTCTTGCGTCGAGTCCGTTTCCTCTGTCTACAATACCACATGTCGAATGTGTACATTTGTTGTGTCACAGATCTGACTATTAGTATTACTAAATGTTATCTGGCTTTTTAGGGTAATATTTGCACAATAAATACATAAAAATGCAAGTGTTAAAAAATGGCTGGCACAGAAACAATTAAGATCCAATTGCCAACTAGTGTTTACAAATTCACCATTTCAGATAACTTCATTTAATGTTGTCTCACAGCACTGCACTCTACTGATATACATCCCTCTAGCTCATTTAGGAAATTCCTGTCACTTGGTGTTTATGTAGACCTGGTCGTAGATAAAGAAACTTCATCTTTCACTGTCAGTGGATAGATGCCGTCTGGTGTAAGCAATGGCTGAGAGACATGCCAAGATCTGCTTATTAATATTTAGAGTTACCGAAATTCTTGACAATTGTGCGGGTTTTCAAAGTGAAAATAGCACGACTTTGTATTAAATGGTATTTAAACATTACATATTCGTTTTAAAGGGAGGTTGTCTGTTCCGTTATCCGGAATCAGCTCAGGGTGGTAATTATTAGCAGGAAGTTCACTGAATTAGTCTTGTCTTGGATGTGGGAACAGCACGAACGTGGCAAACATTAAAGAGCCTTGTTAACCCAGCCAATGTCTACAGTATTGCTAATTGAGCGTATTTAGAATCTGCTCAAGGGTTTTGTTTATAATTTGACATTTCCCCATGAAAATGTGTGTAAATAAATGTGTCGAAGGTATCCACAAAATTGCATTTAATAAGCTCGAAACTTATTAAATGCAATTTTGTGGATACCTTCAACACATTTATTTTAGTATTAAGAACATTATATTAAAAAATTATGTACTGCCTCAGTCTAAGGCTGTCGTAATGTACAACCAGGTGGGATATAAATAGATTGATGGTTGAGAACTCACTGATTATCGACAGCACCTATTACATTTTTGATCGTCAGAAATGACTAGGTCTATTTTGGTAGAGAACAATGTAGATAACTGGCGAGATCCGTTTTTGTCGCAACTGCGTATGCCAGTGAACCTGGGTGACGTCTTTACGCAATCAATACACTTCCAAGTTGGCAGCTAGTGAAGATGGGCTTCAATGTTTAGACATTATGGCCATGTAAGACAGGAGTAATGTGCCTTGTAATCAGCTGTCTGTTGGGAGCACCTATACACTGTGCTTCCCTCTACGCAAGAGTGCGTTCTCTGTCACCGCCATGTCATGTTGTCAACGCATGTTTCTGCCATAATGTCATCACGTACGCTAGCTCATGCACATGCATTAAACCAAGGCTGTCTGTGTTTAGTTTTTATAATAAATGCTCTTGACAGTAGAGTAGATATATTGACAGAAAACTACCTGCCAAATTGTATTGAATAAACACAAAACTGTTTGCTGTCTGGAAATTTTGATTGCGAAATGTTCATATTGTAAAGAAACGATAGAGATTCTATATTGAATGCTGTTGGCAATATCGCTGAGGCCAGCTGCGTTAATCACAAGACCCTTTGATGGCTGGCACGTTCGTGTGGTTCTCATACTCGAGACAACTCATTCAGCAGCTTCCTGCTAATAATGACCATCTTTGGCTGATTCCAGGAAATGGATCAGATCTAGCTTACTGTGTGCATGCATGTGTAATCATTGCATAGGAGATCAATATGTATATATATATATATATAATCGCTCATAGTTATTTTAACAATTAAGTGGAAGAATTGTTAGAAATGTAGTTTTTGAGGGAAATTTTTATGATTATCGAATAACAAAAAGATGTTTTGCAAAAATATGCCGTTGTTCAAAATATATTTTAATGTAATATAATATAAACTAGCAAAAATACAAAAAACACTTTCCCGGAGTGTTCATAAATAACCTTTATCATGACATAAATTTGAACAGTTGTTTGCGTTAATGCAAGGTGAAACATCCTCAATTGATCGACAGTCCTCGGAAAAATATGAATAACACTATGAATAATCTATTTATGTCCGTCTAATGTGCAATATATAACTTAAAACTAGTAACTTGAGTAAGAACCCTTAACCAATGATCAGTGATTAATCACTGAAAGTTTGGTGCCCAACATACAAACTATCAAGGAGGAAAAGATAAACATACACACACGCACTCACACACGCACTCACACACGCACTCACACACGCACTCACACACGCACACACGCACTCACACACGCACTCACACACGCACTCACACACGCACTCACACACGCACTCACGCACTCACACACGCACTCACACACGCACTCACACACGCACTCACACACGCACGCACGCACTCACGCACGCACTCACTCACGCACGCACTCACGCACGCATGCACTCACACACACACTCACACACGCACGCACCTACGTACGTACGTATGTACATACATGCTAGTTCAGTGACAGTCAGATGCCCATATTTCCTGAATGGTTCAATCATAAACTGTTATCTAGATACTAATAAAGTTGTTGAGTGAAAAAAGCAAGGTACCATCCCTTTAATGGTTTGATCAGCTGTAACGTGGCCAGTCTGGGATAATCTATACATTTGTATTTACAGAATGTCACTAGCTGCCAATGGTATGCACATACAAAGGTGGTGTGTGTTTATAGATACAGATAGTTTGTTTGGTTAATTCAGAGCGTGTGACTGTGCCAAGTCTTAAAAAGTACTAAAAAGTCATTAATTGGATCTTGCACTTTTGTGCCTTTGGGAATTTTTTTACCTGTAGAAAGGTCATAAATTTGAGTTCACTAATCTAGGTTTCAGGCGATAATTCAGTAGATAGCGATAAAATTGACCATAGGTCACTGAGTGATATGGTTGTTTACAAAATTCCAAATGATACAGCTTGGTCACTAAATATAAATAAATACATAAATAATGCCAAGAAGGTGTGTGAATAAAATGTCTCTGCTACCTTTGAATTTACCATGAAAAAGTTGTTAAGTTTGTCTGTTTAAGTACAGTGTGTCAGGTCCAACTTTGGGAGAAGACTGAAGTTTGTCTGTTTAAGTACAGTGTGTCAGGTCCAACTTTGGGAGAAGACTGACGTTTGTCTGTTTAAGTACAGTGTGTCAGGTCCAACTTTGGGAGAAGACTGAATTTACTTTATTTGAATGCCACTGGCCACAATGTCAAGCGAAATGTTGAAGTCCGAGCAGTGGACTATAGAAAAGTCACTGCAGGGAATCTCATCAATGCCTTTGCGATGTGACATCTACTGACTACAGCAAGAATCGTGAAAGCGAGACCCAGGTTCTGGCAGAACAATTCTGCTGAAGTGGATATGTCTAGCAATAGCATGATTGTTATTATTAGCAACAACCAACTGTCCAACACTGACAGTAGCGAAAGCATCTCATCTGTGTCTTCGTACGTGCAAATCACTTTCATTCACTTTATAAATATTTGAGCCCATGCAATATGTACTGATACAGTTGAACCACCTAACTCCGTGCACCTTAGCTTGTTGCGACAAAATATTGGCTAGTATGCTGCAAGTCGATGGCCTAACAAATTAACTGCGATGAAAAATCTGCAGTCGCCCAACAAAAAATCGGCTAGTGTGCTGCAGGCTTAAATATGTAGAGAAATTGAGCAGTGGAGTTGACAAGACACAATTAATGTTTGTTTGCGTGTCCTCATCATCGTATGTAATCATTTATTTTGGCATGTACGCCTAACAACAGTAAAAACATCTGTTGATAAATTGTAAACTTTCCATTGATATGCTGCATGTTTGTTGCATATTTGTAGAGCTGATATAAATGTGACATCCATAAAAATTGTAGCAAATTTCATTTGTTAGGGACCCTGTCAAAAATTAAGTGATGTGAGAAATCAAACCATAAAATGGGCACATATTGTCTGAAATGTCACACGATAGCCACTGAACTTATCCATCTCTATAATGGTGATATTTGAGTGGAGACACATTTTACATAGGTTCTGTTACAATAACCATTGCAACATTCACAAGAGAAGTATAAACCCCATCTAAACCACAACATGACTTATAGCATACGTTCTGTTACACTAACCATTGCAACATTTACAAGAGAAGTATAAACCTCATCTAAACCACAACATGACTTGTAGCATAGGTTCTGTTACAATAACCATTGCAACATTTACAAGAGAAGTATAAACCCCATATAAACCACAACATGACTTGTAGCACAGGTTCTGTTACAATAACCATTGCAACATTTACATGAGAAGTATAAACCCCATCTAAACCACAACATGACTTGTAGCACAGGTTCTGTTACAATAACCAATGCAACATTTACAAGAGAAGTATAAACCACATCTAAACCACAACATGACTTGTAGCACAGGTTCTGTTACAATAACCAATGCAAAATTTACAAGAGAAGTATAAACCACATCTAAACCACAACATGACTTGTAGCATAGGTTCTGTTACAATAACCAATGCAACATTTACAAGAGAAGTATAAACCCCATCTAAACCACAACATGACTTGTAGCATAGGTTCTGTTACAATAACCAATGCAACATTTACAAGAGAAGTATAAACCCCATCTAAACCACAACATGACATGTAGCACAGGTTCTGTTACAATAACCAATGCAACATTTACAAAAGAAGTATAAACCCCATCTAAACCACAACATGACTTGTAGCATAGGTTCTGTTACAATAACCAATGCAACATTTACAAGAGAAGTATAAACCCCATCTAAACCACAACATGACTTATAGCATAGGTTCTGTTACAATAACCAATGCAACATTTACAAGAGAAGTATAAACCCCATCTAAACCACAACATGACTTATAGCATAGGTTCTGTTACAATAACCAATGCAACATTTACAAGAGAAGTATAAACCCCATCTAAACCACAACATGACTTGTAGCACAGGTTCTGTTACAATAACCAATGCAACATTTACAAGAGAAGCATAAACCACATCTAAACCACAACATGACTTGTAGCAATTCTGACGATAATTTGAATGACAGGAATACTGCAGGAAAAACAAAACTCCAAGGCATGCGAGGTCACTGTAAGGACATTCCTAAGTGTTCCTAAGTGAATCATGGATACCATATATTGCAAGCATTTGACATTGAACTAAATCCATCATAGGATACAGTTTCACTATGAATCATACATCCAGTAGACCAGTACCCAGGTAGACATCTTGTGGCAATACCTGGCCTAGGGAGGAGGATTATTATCATTTGTCATGGCTCATGAGCCTTATAACATTCATACAACTTTAACCCTTTAGAACTTGAGTGCCTGAAATCGTCCCAAGATCCATCGAGTGCTCGAAAGTGTCTTTTAGTTCTAACTTGTGTTACTGGATTCCGTAGTGTATTGGCTGTGTGTTAGAGGTATTTTTCTTTGGGCTTTGTATTGGAGGTTTTTGAATGGATACTGTTTGAAAATATCAACTGACAAAAAGTTTGTAGATATGCATTGGAGTCTATACAAACACATCCAACACAGCATATCACGTGTGCACGTTTAATTTAAACGTTGCTTAGTGTATTTAGCATTGTCTTTTGCGGAATTAAATTATTTATAAGACAAGTACAACTTGCAATGTTACGAAACAAAGTACACAAAATTAACTGCAAAATACTGTATGACACCCTATCTTTGTGATTTTTATGCACGCTGCAAGGATTGAGAATGTGTTTTATAAAATGATGTCAGATCTAAAGGGTTAAGAAGGAAGCTGCAACAGGAAAGAAAGAAATCACACCAATTCACATAGTCAGGTGAAGAAACAGCGTAGCCATACAGCAAGTCTCCCTGGCTCATAGGGTGACCAATAGTGTTGTTCCGATTAATCCATTTTTTTGAAAATATGTTTTGCAAAAATATGCCAGTGTTCAAAACTGTCTTGTCTGTTCGGAAATCTCATTGTACAGGAAGATTCGAAACAACATTTAATGTATGAACATCGCAATGCGGATCAGTAATTTTCCTTATGCAAATCACGCTCGCCATTAGATAGATCGCGTTATTCTAAGCAATGTCACCTCTGTAACAGACAAATGGCTAAAGCTAAATCAGATTATTTTACAGATATGGTCATAAATAAGTCTGATAATCCGCGTCAGTTATGGAACTGCATCAATAACATTCTACACAGACGGCCTACTCCATCGTTACCTGATCATATGTCAATTAAGTCTCTATGTGATTCGTTCTCTAGTCACTTCAAGAATAAAATCAGTATCATTCGTTCTGCTTTCCCACATCATAATATAAGTAATGTCAGTGTGGACTTTCCACAAGTAAATTCTCAACTTGTATCATTTGAACCTGCAACAGTTGATGAAGTTAGGAAAATAATTATGTCCTCCCCAAATAAATCTTGTGCACTTGATCCATTTCCAACAATGCTGCTAAAAGCATGTCTCGATACACTAATTGGACCTATAACAAATATTATAAATGCATCACTTTGCTCTGGCTGTTTTCCTGATGATTTTAAATACGCCCATGTCACACCACTTCTTAAGAAGTCATCTCTGCCTAAGCAAGACCTAAACAGTTATAGACCTATTTCTAACCTCAGCTTTATTTCCAAAATACTAGAAAAGGTTGTAGCGAGTCGTCTAAGGTCTCACATTAGCACAAATGTGTTAACTAATGTGTCACAATCAGCATATAAGCAGTTTCATTCAACAGAGACTGCCCTTTTAAAGGTTCATAATGACATTACCTTGAACATTAATAATGGTAAAGTGACTGCACTTACCTTACTAGATCTCTCTGCCGCGTTTGACACGATTGATCACAGCATTCTCATTGAACGCCTATTAAAGTGGTACGGCATATCTGGCACAGCTCTAAGCTGGTTTTCTTCGTATCTAACTGATAGATACCAAACTATAAAGATTGGGAACTGCTTTTCAGCTGCACAGCCGGCTTTATTTGGTGTTCCCCAGGGTTCTGTTCTTGGGCCTTTGCTTTTTACTCTTTACACCACGCCACTAAGCTCTGTTATACAAAAACATAACTTAGATCATCATCTTTATGCTGATGACACTCAGATTTACATTTCGTTGGCTACCCCGGATACAAATCGCTCCCTTAACCAACTTAGTGATTGCCTTCAAGATATCTTCCATTGGATGATTGACAGCAAGTTGAAATTAAATGCAAATAAAACTGAATTGATCATTATTGGTACTCGAATGCAGCGTTGTAAACTGGATGGTTTTTTCCCTACGCGTATTTTGAATCAGTACATCACGCCAGCAACCTCGGTGCGTAATCTAGGAGTAATCTTTGATAGAAACTTCAATTTCCGACAACATATATCTCAAACATGTCGCTGCTGTTTTTATCATATTCGTGATCTTCGCCGTATTCGCCGGTATATGTCATTTTCTGTTGCTAAGACTATTGCAACAGCGCTTGTTAGCAGCAGAATTGACTATTGCAATTCCCTCCTTTATAATATCGCTAGCAAGGATATCACAAAACTTCAGCGTGTCCAAAATTGTCTAGCAAGAGTAGTTACAAGATCTCCTAGTTTTTCTCGCTCTGTGCCACTTTTGAAGTCTTTACATTGGCTTCCTGTACGATATCGTATAATTTTTAAGATCTGTACCATTACATATCAGGCACTGTCCAATAAGCAACCATCTTATTTGCATTTATTGCTTACTCCTGTAAGAAAATCTATCCAGCTTCGATCATCTAGTTCTGACCTACTTTTTGTTCCTAGAGCCAACACTAACATTGGAACTAGGGCTTTTTCTGTTGCTGCACCAACTCTTTGGAATATGCTTCCTCTTAGTGTTAGATCAGTTGAAAATATTACAAAATTCCGTCGTCATTTAAAAACGTATCTTTACAACCTTGCTTATCCACCTTAGCTCCCTAGCGCCTTGACCCATCTGTTGACAACTGGAAAACTACTTATGGACTTTGAGATTGACCAACCCTTTTGTTTTGATGCGCCTCTGAGCTTGGTTTCCAAGGATTTAGGCGCAATAGAAGTTATCTTATTATTATTATTATTATTAATCGATTTGACAAAAACGGTGATCAATTATGAGAATCAATTGTGAGACCGAGACCCAGAACTAACGATCGTTGGCTGGTGATTGATTATGAGAATCAGTTATCAAACTAATTCCCAGAATTAATGATCACACAAGTCATGAGTAGGTAATGTTATTGAGTAAAATGGTGGTTGGAAGAACTGACTAGATCTGTAACTGATGAAATGTTAGGAAGGATCATCTCATAATGTCAATGTCCAATGTCAGACAGAATTACTTTCGTCTGGCCTCAGTCCCCCTGCCCCTCAGGTAAACATTGGTATGATGATATCAATACAATAAGTTAACAGTACCCGTCCAAAGTGTGAAATATTGATGTTTGGTGCCTGATGAACCTGCCTCTGAAACCCCAAACAAAACTATAATATCTGACATCGACATTTTGGGGTGATCCATAAAGGAAGTGACTCTAGTTGCATTGCTGCAGAATGTTGCTGCAACGACCACCGAGATACAGGAAATTATGACAATGGCAAACATGGCATCTTTTCCCAGAAGCCATTATTTCTCACCATCTTTTTATCAACAATAACTCCAACTAGTAATTTTTAGAAACTGTTCTGAGATATGACTATACAGACATGAATAAAATTGTGTGAGTTTATCGCAGCATCAAGTTATAGCCTCAGCATTTCCAGCGGAAACCAGCGATTTGTGTAAATTACACGTGTAACAGGAACGATTCGTTTCTATGCTCCTCTGTGAACCATAATGATGACATTATTACACACCCATTTGACATTAATGTCTGGGTGAAGTTTCTGATAAGTCACATCTGCCAGGTTTTCATTGCTCTGTCGACTAAACCCAGTGTGTGATTGTGTTCTCAATGAATACAAATCCAACACAAAGGGTCAGTATTGACGTCACGTCAGTCATGGGTCTGCGGACGCATGCCTCTAGCTCGCACATCAATACTGATGCGATGTGACGGGGATATTGATCCGAATTGCTTCTGACTGTGGCGGCTTGAATGCATTTACTCTCGTGATAGTCTCGCGATTACGACTGATTAATTGCATCAGTCCAGCAGCTGTTTACAATGAGATTAACAATGGAGGAAGTCGGTGACGTCACCCGCGTTGTTTTCTGTTGATGTACGGAAGTGGGCTCAGACTGGATGTAGTGTAGTGGTGTAGTGGTGTAGTGGTTAGAGCTTTGGTCTATCATTATCAGTGGAGTGTAGTGGTGTAGTGGTGTAGTGGTTAGAGCTTTGGACTATCATTATCGATGGAGGGTAGTGGCGTAGTGGTTAGAGCTTTGGACTATCATTATCAATGGAGTGTAGTGGCGTTGTGGTTAGAGCTTTGGACTCATTATCAATGGAGGGTAGTGGCGTAGTGGTTAGAGCTTTGGACTATCATTATCAATGGAAGGTAGCGGCATAGTGGTTAGAGCTTTGGACTATCATTATCAATGGAGGGTAGTGGCGTTGTGGTTAGAGCTTTGGACTATCATTATCAATGGAGGGTAGTGGCGTGGTGGTTAGAGCTTTGGATTATAATTATCAATCAAGAGATTCCGTGTTCGAATCTTTTCGAACCTGGGGCAAGTTCTTTGATTCCATGTTGCTCCAGTCCAACTTCACTCGGTTGTATTATTAACTACCTGGCTATAGATTGATGGTTATTTGTGAATAAATAAATTTCATGCATTAATTGCAGCATGGCTGAATGGTTTCCACAGAAGTCAAGAAGGTGTTTGACTGAATAGGTCTGCCAGGAAGGAAAATGCATCTTTTAGTTTCGATGATGCTTGGAGATGGTGTCATTGTCAGGATACTTATGTTAGTTTTCTCATTTACTTTGAGTTGTCCTAAGGACTGGATACATTGCTATATAAGTATGTACCTGTCTGTGTTTATTGCTTGCCATGGTGCAGTGTGTCTGGGGTTAATTCTGAGAGGAGTTGAAATTGCATTTGAAAAGCGGAGGTTTTCCCATATAAAAGTGAATTGTCTATCTGTTTTGGAAGAAGAAACTCTTCACCTATCCTGTATCCGCGTGTGGTCGTTGTGGCACCTCTGACGGTAATCGCACAATCTGTTTCCACCTTTGCTAGTCTTGCTACCATTTGTGATTTGTAGAAGTTGAGTCCTGTCCATTCTTTAATGTTGTCTTGCCAGTTCTTCCTCTCGTGGTGGCCACCATTTATTTATCAACAAACCTCCCCACTAGTACATAAGTCCCAAATTATTTCCACATACAGTAAAGTATAGGATATTAGACCCGCTAATACAGTCACCTTGCTATACAGGTCACTTTTGTCCAGTCCCAAAGGTGACTAATCCATTTCAGTACTACAGCCCCCAGACACTGTAGTACTGCATTCCCAGTGACTTCATATGAACATTGATTACCTCACTTCAAATCAAGATTTCAGCAACTACAATACATTTTACTAATAGAACATCTTATATATTCTGAAAGTATAATAATCAATAAATAAAACAAGTTAAGACATATTTCAATTTTGTAGTCATGATAAACAGAATCTGATAATTATGTCATTCATCATTACCACAATGATCGAATATATTGCTGCTGTTAGTTTCAGGCTTGCCGCCGTAGATAACGTCTGTAAAACATTATTCTGATTATCACCGACAACATGCAATAAAATACATCACTAAAACTATAAAACAATCTGTCTAAGTAAGCTATTACATCGTAAATCGCCATCGTAACTAACATCGTCCACCATTACCGCTCTTGAAGATTTTTGTAGACAGTTATACAAAAACCGCAAAAATCCAGAAATAAATTTACTGAGCAATAATCCATGATTACTGCTGTTGAAATGCTAAGGTATCAGCCTTAAAGGCGCATTATAACATGTGCCTCCACATTGCGGATAATTGTGGGTAAAACCGACTTGAATAGCAGACATTGTCAATGCTGAAAAACTGGCCAGTCATACCGTAGCGTCACAGACCGCGCGGCCAGTAATCTGGCATGTCGTACTGTAGCGTCACAGACCACGTGGCCGGTATTCCGGTCTGTCGTACTGTAGCGTCACAGACCGTGCGGCCGGTAATCTGGCCTGTCGTACTGTAGCGTCACAGACCGTGCGGCCGGTAATCTGGCCTGTCGTACTGTAGCGTCACAGACCACGTGGCCGGTAATCTGGCCTGTCGTACTGTAGCGTCACAGACCACGTGGCCGGTATTCCGGTCTGTTGTACTGTAGCGTCACAGACCGTGCGGCCGGTAATCTGGCCTGTCGTACTGTAGCGTCACAGACCGTGCGGCCGGTAATCTGGCCTGTCGTACTGTAGCGTCACAGACCACGTGGCCGGTATTCCGGTCTGTCGTACTGTAGCGTCACAGACCATGCGGCCGGTAATCTGGCATGTCGTACTGTAGCGTCACAGACCATGCAGCAGGAAATCTGGCCTGTCGTACTGTAGCGTCACAGACCACGCAGCAGGAAATCTGGCCTGTCGTACTGTAGCGTCACAGACCACGCAGCAGGAAATCTGGCCTGTCGTACTGTAGCGTCACAGACCACGCAGCAGGAAATCTGGCCTGTCGTACTGTAGCGTCACAGACCACGCAGCAGGTATCCGCCCTGTCGTACTGTAGCGTCACAGACCACGCAGCAGGAAATCTGGCCTGTCGTACTGTAGCGTCACAGACCACGCAGCAGGAAATCTGGCCTGTCGTACTGTAGCGTCACAGACCACGCAGCAGGTATCCGCCCTGTCATACTGTAGCGTCACAGACCACGCAGCAGGAAATCTGGCCTGTCGTACTGTAGCGTCACAGACCACGCAGCAGGAAATCTGGCCTGTCGTACTGTAGCGTCACAGACCGCGCAGCAGGTATCCGCCCTGTCGTACTGTAGCGTCACAGACCATGCAGCAGGTAATCTGGCCTGTCGTACTGTAGTGTCGCAGACCACGCAGCAGGTAATCTGGCCTGTCGTACTGTAGCGTCACAGACCGTGCAGCAGGTAATCTGGCCTGTCGTACTGTAGCGTCACAGACCGTGCAGCAGGTAATCTGGCCTGTCGTAATGTAGCGTCACAGACCGTGCAGCAGTTATCCGCCCTGTCGTACTGTAGCGTCACAGACCGTGCAGCAGGTAATCTGGCCTGTCGTACTGTAGCATCACAGACCGTGCAGCAGGAAATCTGGCCTGTCGTACTTTAGCGTCACAGACCACGCAGCAGGTAATCTGGCCTGTCGTACTGTAGCGTCACAGACCGTGCAGCAGGTAATCCGGCCTGTCGTACTGTAGCGTCACAGACCGTACAGCAGGTAATCTGGCCTGTCGTACTGTAGCGTCACAGACCGTACAGCAGGTAATCTGGCCTGTCGTACTGTAGCATCACAGACCGCGCAGCAGGTAATTCGGCCCGTCGTACTGAAATGGTTAATAGTGAGGTTCAACTGTATATATGTACTGAATGTTTTTGAGACAACCCTTAATGTATGTGACAACCATATGAGATGCCCCCTAACCATATGCATCTGTTCCAGAGGAGGAGAGTGACACGGCCCATGAGCAGCCGGACAAGAGCGAGCTGCAGACCCTGCTGCGACAGCTCATCTCGAAGCTTGAGGACCTGAACACGTGTAACGACTTGATCACGAAGCACGGCACGGCTCTACAACGTTCCCTCGGTGAGCTGGAGCAACTGGAGCCAGCCACCGACAGCGCCACCACCAAGATCAAGGCCGTCAACGAACGCGCCACACTCTTCAGGATCACGTCCAATGCTATGATCAATGTAAGTTGCAACAATTCATTGCTGAAGGCCCTGTCAGAGTGAGAAGTTAGTCCGGAATAAGTGGAGTTATGTTGGGAGAAAAACTGTGAAAGCCATTTAGTCCGGATTAGTTTTTCCACTCAGATAGACGGGTTACTTTTTGGGAGAAATGTTATCCTGGCATAACTGTACTGTTAAAGGGAGAAGTTTCTTAGTTCAATGATAGGTACCACTGTGCATCACTTGTCATTCAACCTGTTTCAACTTGTGCCATTCTTAGTTCAATGATAGGTACCACTGTGCATCACTTGTCATTCAACCTGTTTCAACTTGTGCCATTCGTAGTTCAATGATAGGTACCACTGGGCATCACTTGTCATTCAACCTGTTTCAACTTGTGCCATTCTTAGTTCAATGATAGGTACCACTGTGCATCACTTGTCATTCAACCTGTTTCAACTTGTGCCATTCTTAGTTCAATGATAGGTACCACTGGGCATCACTTGTCATTCAACCTGTTTCAACTTGTGCCATTCTTAGTTCAATGATAGGTACCACTGTGCATCACTTGTCATTCAACCTGTTTCAACTTGTGCCATTCGTAGTTCAATGATACGTACCACTGGGCATCACTTGTCATTCAACCTGTTTCAACTTGTGCCATTCTTAGTTCAATGATAGGTACCACTGGGCATCACTTGTCATTCAACCTGTTTCAACTTGTGCCATTCTTAGTTCAATGATAGGTACCACTGTGCATCACTTGTCATTCAACCTGTTTCAACTTGTGCCATTCTTAGTTCAATGATAGGTACCACTGGGCATCACTTGTCATTCAACCTGTTTCAACTTGTGCCATTCTTAGTTCAATGATAGGTACCACTGTGCATCACTTGTCATTCAACCTGTTTCAACTTGTGCCATTCGTAGTTCAATGATACGTACCACTGTGCATCACTTGTCATTCAACCTGTTTCAACTTGTGCCATTCTTAGCTCAATGATAGGTACCACTGGGCATCACTTGTCATTCAACCTGTTTCAACTTGTGCCATTCTTAGCTCAATGATAGGTACCACTGGGCATCACTTGTCATTCAACCTGTTTCAACTTGTGCCATTCTTAGCTCAATGATAGGTACCACTGGGCATCACTTGTCATTCAACCTGTTTCAACTTGTGTCATTCTTAGTTCAATGGTAGGTACCACTGGGCATCACTTGTCATTCAACCTGTTTCAACTTGTGCCATTCTTAGTTCAATGGTAGGTACCACTGGGCATCACTTGTCATTCAACCTGTTTCAACTTGTGTCATTCTTAGTTCAATGATAGGTACCACTGGGCATCACTTGTCATTCAACCTATTGCTCAACTTGTGCCATTCGTAGTTCAATGATAGGTACCACTGGGCATCACTTGTCATTCAACCTGTTTCAACTTGTGCCATTCGTAGTTCAATGATAGGTACCACTGGGCATCACTTGTCATTCAACCTGTTTCAACTTGTGCCATTCTTAGTTCAATGATAGGTACCACTGGGCATCACTTGTCATTCAACCTGTTTCAACTTGTGCCATTCTTAGTTCAATGGTAGGTACCACTGGGCATCACTTGTCATTCAACCTGTTTCAACTTGTGTCATTCTTAGTTCAATGATAGGTACCACTGGGCATCACTTGTCATTCAACCTATTTCAACTTGTGCCATTCTTAGTTCAATGATAGGTACCACTGGACATCACTTGTCATTCAACCTATTTCAACTTGTGCCATTCTTAGTTCAATGATAGGTACCACTGGGCATCACTTGTCATTCAACCTGTTGCTCAACTTGTGCCATTCTTAGTTCAATGATAGGTACCACTGGGCATCACTTGTCATTCAACATGTTGCTCAACTTGTGCCATTCTTAGTTCAATGATAGGTACCACTGGGCATCACTTGTCATTCAACCTGTTTCAACTTGTGCCATTCTTAGTTCAATGATAGGTACCACTGGGCATCACTTGTCATTCAACCTGTTTCAACTTGTGCCATTCTTAGTTCAATGGTAGGTACCACTGGGCATCACTTGTCATTCAACCTGTTTCAACTTGTGTCATTCTTAGTTCAATGATAGGTACCACTGGGCATCACTTGTCATTCAACCTATTTCAACTTGTGCCATTCTTAGTTCAATGATAGGTACCACTGGACATCACTTGTCATTCAACCTATTTCAACTTGTGCCATTCTTAGTTCAATGATAGGTACCACTGGGCATCACTTGTCATTCAACCTGTTGCTCAACTTGTGCCATTCTTAGTTCAATGATAGGTACCACTGGGCATCACTTGTCATTCAACATGTTGCTCAACTTGTGCCATTCTTAGTTCAATGATAGGTACCACTGGGCATCACTTGTCATTCAACCTGTTGCTCAACTTGTGCCATTCGTAGTTCAATGATAGGTACCACTGGGCATCACTTGTCATTCAACCTGTTGCTCAACTTGTGCCGTTCGTAGTTCAATGATAGGTACCACTGGGCATCACTTGTCATTCAACCTGTTGCTCAACTTGTGCCATTCGTAGTTCAATGATAGGTACCACTGGACATCACTTGTCATTCAACCTGTTGCTCAACTTGTGCCGTTCGTAGTTCAATGATAGGTACCACTGGGCATCACTTGTCATTCAACCTGTTGCTCAACTTGTGCCGTTCTTAGTTCAATGATTGGTACCACTGGGCATCACTTGTCATTCAACCTGTTGCTCAACTTGTGCCGTTCTTAGTTCAATGATAGGTACCACTGGGCATCACTTGTCATTCAACCTGTTGCTCAACTTGTGCCATTCTTAGTTCAATGATAGGTACCACTGGGCATCACTTGTCATTCAACCTGTTGCTCAACTTGTGCCATTCTTAGTTCAATGATAGGTACCACTGGGCATCACTTGTCATTCAACCTGTTGCTCAACTTGTGCCATTCGTAGTTCAATGATAGGTACCACTGGGCATCACTTGTCATTCAACCTGTTGCTCAACTTGTGCCATTCGTAGTTCAATGATAGGTACCACTGGGCATCACTTGTCATTCAACCTGTTGCTCAACTTGTGCCATTCGTAGTTCAATGATAGGTACCACTGGGCATCACTTGTCATTCAACCTGTTGCTCAACTTGTGCCGTTCTTAGTTCAATGATTGGTACCACTGGGCATCACTTGTCATTCAACCTGTTGCTCAACTTGTGCCATTCGTAGTTCAATGATAGGTACCACTGGGCATCACTTGTCATTCAACCTGTTGCTCAACTTGTGCCATTCGTAGTTCAATGATAGGTACCACTGGGCATCACTTGTCATTCAACCTGTTGCTCAACTTGTGCCGTTCGTAGTTCAATGATAGGTACCACTGGGCATCACTTGTCATTCAACCTGTTGCTCAACTTGTGCCGTTCTTAGTTCAATGATTGGTACCACTGGGCATCACTTGTCATTCAACCTGTTGCTCAACTTGTGCCGTTCTTAGTTCAATGATAGGTACCACTGGGCATCACTTGTCATTCAACCTGTTTCAACTTGTGCCATTCTTAGCTCAATGATAGGTACCACTGGGCATCACTTGTCATTCAACCTGTTTCAACTTGTGTCATTCTTAGTTCAATGGTAGGTACCACTGGGCATCACTTGTCATTCAACCTGTTTCAACTTGTGCCATTCTTAGTTCAATGGTAGGTACCACTGGGCATCACTTGTCATTCAACCTGTTTCAACTTGTGTCATTCTTAGTTCAATGATAGGTACCACTGGGCATCACTTGTCATTCAACCTATTGCTCAACTTGTGCCATTCGTAGTTCAATGATAGGTACCACTGGGCATCACTTGTCATTCAACCTGTTTCAACTTGTGCCATTCGTAGTTCAATGATAGGTACCACTGGGCATCACTTGTCATTCAACCTGTTTCAACTTGTGCCATTCTTAGTTCAATGGTAGGTACCACTGGGCATCACTTGTCATTCAACCTGTTTCAACTTGTGTCATTCTTAGTTCAATGATAGGTACCACTGGGCATCACTTGTCATTCAACCTATTTCAACTTGTGCCATTCTTAGTTCAATGATAGGTACCACTGGACATCACTTGTCATTCAACCTATTTCAACTTGTGCCATTCTTAGTTCAATGATAGGTACCACTGGGCATCACTTGTCATTCAACCTGTTGCTCAACTTGTGCCATTCTTAGTTCAATGATAGGTACCACTGGGCATCACTTGTCATTCAACATGTTGCTCAACTTGTGCCATTCTTAGTTCAATGATAGGTACCACTGGGCATCACTTGTCATTCAACCTGTTGCTCAACTTGTGCCATTCGTAGTTCAATGATAGGTACCACTGGGCATCACTTGTCATTCAACCTGTTGCTCAACTTGTGCCGTTCGTAGTTCAATGATAGGTACCACTGGGCATCACTTGTCATTCAACCTGTTGCTCAACTTGTGCCGTTCTTAGTTCAATGATTGGTACCACTGGGCATCACTTGTCATTCAACCTGTTGCTCAACTTGTGCCGTTCTTAGTTCAATGATAGGTACCACTGGGCATCACTTGTCATTCAACCTGTTGCTCAACTTGTGCCATTCTTAGTTCAATGATAGGTACCACTGGGCATCACTTGTCATTCAACCTGTTGCTCAACTTGTGCCATTCTTAGTTCAATGATAGGTACCACTGGGCATCACTTGTCATTCAACCTGTTGCTCAACTTGTGCCATTCGTAGTTCAATGATAGGTACCACTGGGCATCACTTGTCATTCAACCTGTTGCTCAACTTGTGCCATTCGTAGTTCAATGATAGGTACCACTGGGCATCACTTGTCATTCAACCTGTTGCTCAACTTGTGCCATTCGTAGTTCAATGATAGGTACCACTGGGCATCACTTGTCATTCAACCTGTTGCTCAACTTGTGCCGTTCTTAGTTCAATGATTGGTACCACTGGGCATCACTTGTCATTCAACCTGTTGCTCAACTTGTGCCGTTCTTAGTTCAATGATAGGTACCACTGGGCATCACTTGTCATTCAACCTGTTGCTCAACTTGTGCCATTCTTAGTTCAATGATAGGTACCACTGGGCATCACTTGTCATTCAACCTGTTGCTCAACTTGTGCCATTCTTAGTTCAATGATTGGTACCACTGGGCATCACTTGTCATTCAACCTGTTGCTCAACTTGTGCCATTCTTAGTTCAATGATAGGTACCACTGGGCATCACTTGTCATTCAACCTGTTGCTCAACTTGTGCCGTTCTTAGGCATTGAAGTAGAATTAGAAAGTGCATGAACACGCCCACAAAGAGACAATAGACATACTGACCATCAGGTGTCATTGAGAAAAGTTATTTCATGTCCGAAATGCTGATGTGATGTGATTATACAACCATCGAGCAACTATTCTTGTTGAATTTGGTGGCTATTCTGCCAGTTCGGTATTCCAAAATAACTTTTCACTGTGAAAGCGAATGCTTTTTTATCGTTTAGTAAATTCCTTTCTCTATTCCAGATTAGATACCCGATAATCTGAAACAACTTACTCTGAAAGGGTCTTAATGCCAACTATTGCTTACAACCCCAATGGTGCTACAAAACAAGGGCACCAGAGTGGTACCATCTAGAAGGTTGTCGGAGAGGCTGACATAACATACATGTGATAGCACAACACTTGGGATGCTCCAGGAATTTGACCTAGTTTCCCACATCTCGGGAAATGTTCAGCTAACATGAGGTATGCACAGAATTTCTGTGAATTCTCAAGGAATTCTACCCAATTTCCAGCATATAATATTATAAGAAAATCTTAATTGTTGAAGGCTCAGGTGAGGCATGTATACAATTACCAGGATTATCCAAGAACTTTACAGACCTGCCTATCATCCCGGATTGTCCGGAATCATTCCGGGAACAAATTACGGTATTACGGCGAGGGATGAAAATATTACGAATTCTTTCTTTATTACAATGATCGTTAATCACTTCCATGCTCCTCAAATTTAGCTTCCACTATATACAACAGGTGGCAGCATATACCCGCAGCTTGTTGTGACATGGTTTTTCATTCGCTGCTTCTGGTCGTAATCTGACCAATAGGAAACAGCGTTATGACAAATTCATATTTCTGCGCTCAAACAAAAAGAAGTCACGCGGTACGAAATGATGGCGGAGATCGAAATGGCACAACACCACCAGCCAACGGCCCCAGCCAAGAAGAAATGTGTGGTGCAAAAGTTTATAACAGCAGCATACTGACGGCACTCTAACCAGATATGTCTTGTGTGGACACAACTAGTCACGGCAGTTGTGTAGAATCTGGACCCACCTCGATTTCGCCATTATAACTTGAGTTTTGCCTAACTTTCATACCTCAGGCTCAGGCTCAGGCTCAGTGTGTTAGTTCTGTTATTCAACAGTATCCCAGGCATATTTACTTTTAAGAATATTTGGTCTTAGAGCACTTTTGAGACATAAATAGCGCCCTGGTTTGCACCAACATATGGCCCTACATCGCTCATTTTACGAACGCGATGCGGTAACGCACGACCGCAGTGGTGCAGACTAGCGCAAACCGGGTTGCTGTTTGGGCTTCGAAAGTGCGCTAAGACACAATATTTTCGTAATATAAATATGCCTGGGATGATGTTGAATGAAGGAACTACACAAGTGCCGTAGTCGCAACAGTGTGCAATGTAAAGTGCAACATGCATTCTACTTGCACTTGTTGATTCTCAACTTAGACTTACCTGGGGTAGTCTTAGAATTTGGAGACTACCTAGTAAAGTTTATAATGTAAATCTCTGAGTGGTATTTGTCATTTGCTGTTTATTACATAATCTGGCAGTAATGTGGAATTTGCTTGAGTCAGCATGCTGTTTTTGAAAGATACATAAAATCAGAATTACAATGGTTAGTATTAAACAACAGAAAATTATTGAGTTTTTTTTAGTTGCTTACAGTTTGACTTGAAAAGACAGTAAAACAGTTCTAGTCATTGTAAATTAGCTATACCAATATTGTATAGACGCATTTACATTAGAGTTACGCTTCTTCACGTTTGATATCCACCAATGCTGGTTATGAACATCTACCTTACCTTGTTAAATGGACGCTTCAAAACACCTCACAGTTTATTAGAGACAATAATGTTTTGGGTACAACTATCGTCATAGTCACAGTATTAAAATATTACTGACAGTGGTGTTCTTTTGACAACACTTTGACTTTTCCTGACACTATCTGACACGGTTGTGAACTATTACTGACAGCAGGCCTATATTCCTGAAAATCAGAGTAAATTGGAAGACGAAAAGCTGTATTGTGTGGTGGCGCCATGTTATGGTAGAAATAAGTGGGGAAACATGGACTTTTCAAAAGCCGGCTGAGGTGTAAAGGTTAATTAATGAAGTGAGGCAAATACCAAATGTCTGGGACAATTTCCAGCATTCTCAAAGATCTACTACATCTTCTATATTTAAAAATGTAAATCTTCAAGTGTGACAAATACAAAATGCTTGGGATTCTTCACAGATTATACCCAATTTGTCACGTTAAAGGAAATAAATCGACCTTGAACTAAAGTGATGCAAACATGCTGTACATAATTTCCATGATTCTCCAGTAGTTTGACCCGTTTTCCAGTGACCCAATGAAACGTATACCATCCTCGAATCCAATCGATTGTTGTGGACAAAAAATCAGAATTGACAAACCGTCTCTACTTCCCATAAGCCATGCATATTTTAGGAGAAACGAGCTGCTGAATTCCCAATAACCAGTGCAAACAGACGTAGTCATGTCAGCTCCAGAAAAAAGGCGTACGTGGGTGTAAGACTAACTAATGGACACACCCAGGCTGGGAATACGCCCACTGAGTGGCTCCATGCTGGGGAGTTATAGTTTCAGTTGATTACAATGTGGAATTCCTCACCACAACTATGGGATAATGTTACTATGATTATCATTATCCCTGCTACCAAGGCACAGAGTAATTGTTGTCTGTTACATAATGTGACTGTCCACTACAAAATGAGTCTTACTGCGCCATTGTATTATAGTTATTGGTACCATATGAAAGAAGTGAAAATGTGTTTTCCATTCATGTGGGGCCACCTTAGATATGTGCAGAGTTTTATATATATATATATATACATATACATACCGGAAAAGCTATTCAGAGAAATCGTGCATTATTTTTTTTAATATTCACACATTCGCGAAAAACTCTTCTTCAGTTCGCATATTTTGAGTTTGTATTTTTGACTTATAGACTGTTCTTGGTCAAATTTTTTTTATACAAAATAGATAATTAATTTTATATATTAATTTCTTAGCAGCATCGCAAAATCAACCAGACCATCACTCGACATCGATTTGGGGCAACAAGACTCATTTAGCAGTGGATACAATGAAATGAGTAATCACATATTGCTATAATTATTACTGGTGCCACAGCCCGGCTTCTAATGCACAGAGTAATTTTTGTCTGATGCATATAATTAAAATCAATCTATGTCAGCGTAGGCCCGTTGAGTGGTTGTCATGGCGATTGGCCCCGTAGATGACCTGACCTGGCCCGGAAGGTTGTCTCTGTACAGACAGTCTTGAGCCCAGAAACTAACCTCGGGTTTACTCGGCTATTCTTGGGCTGTAGCTAACGGATTGTGTTGTAGGTGTTTGGTATCTTTGTTGAAAGCACTGCTGTGGTGTTTCAAACAGTTGAGTTTGTACAGTAAAACCTGTCTCAGGCGACCACCTTTTTTGGATGAACGCCTGTCTTGGGAGGCTGCTTTTTACTAGGGTGAAGGAGTGGTCACTCAAGCCATGTTCTACTGTATGATGTGTGCGTGCGTGGGTGTGGGCATGCATATGTGCGTGCACGTGTAGTCTCATTGATGGGTATTTCTTTAATACTGTGCTAGTAAAATCATCCATTTGTGTATAACTTTCAATAGTCCCAAAAATGACTTATGTTATTCAAAACAAATGCTAGTTCAAATTTGTAAAGGCTCAATGATTGGCCCTTATCATCACCAAGAGCCCCTGTCACTCTCACTAGCGCTGCCAGAAGGCACCAAAAGTCTCGTGTCTTGTGACATTTTGCGCTATGTGGAAACACATCATTTGACAAGATTTCATCCTTGTGAAATTAAATGTATCTTGGAACTGCCATCTTGTGGATAAAACCACTCTAAGACTAAATGGTAGATAAGGCATAACTTTATAAATAGGAAGGATGTCAATTACTCTTTATAAAGAAGGATGTAACTTAATGTAATGTATATTGAAGACAAGCAACATCTTTCAGTGTAATGGGTCACGTGTGTAATCTTTGACTTGTGTGATGTCTTATTGTGTGATATGTATAATGTGTTACTTGTGTAAAGTGTTACTTATGTAATATGTTCGTAATGTGTCACCTCTGCAATGTGTAAAATGTGTTATATGCGTAATGTTTTACTTGTGTAATGTGTTACTTGTGTAATGTTTTACTAGTGTAATGTGACATTTGTGTAATGTCTCACTCATGTAATGTGTCATCATAATATCATTGTATTAATTTGACCCACATCCTCTCCGTACAGGCGAGACATATTTCTGCCACCACGACCCCTGATTCAGTTGCTGTGATCTAGCGATAAATCAAACAGTGTGTTGAACTCAATAATACCACAGCGGCGGCGACTAATTCTGCTCTTACTTTGAATTGTAGAAGTCACAAGCGTATATTGATTTTACATCGCGAGACCGCCACTATATGAATTGATGAAATTGCTTTGCACTTAGAGATGTTATGTTGCCTGATTTACGCTTTATAAAGGCGCCGATCGGAGGTTCGGAGATGCAGTAACTATACGATTGTGGGACACACCGAGCCTCTGTTACTCCCCTGGGATGCAGGGATAATGTGGAAGACTTTTTCATTGATGTGTTGCAAGGCATTCTGTGTCTTGCATGTATTATTCAGCAGGCGACGTTTGCCTTCTGGCAGTGGCTGATAATCAGTGCATGTGATGATCCGATGTGAGGTAGCTAGAGGTCAGCCTGTGAACCGGTCATCCATTTGAGCCAGTCCGCAGTTAGCAGCCATTTTGGGGTCTGGTTAGTTATAAAAAGAATCTACAAAAAAAATAATAAATTCCATCATGTTCTGGTATCACATTGAAAATATGTGGATGTCAAATTTATGTATCTTTAATATAGTTTTTGTTTAATTGTGAGCAGTGATTGGCGTTAGCAAAACAAAGCAACGGCAACGTTTTATTTATTTATTGTTTTAATTAATCACACATCATTACATGGCTATTTTGGTAAATATTGATGGGCATTGTGCATGCATGCGTTTTAAAAGAGCTGGATGTTTGTGATTTTAACATGACTTGTTTAATGCATCAGTGACATGGCGGCAGTGGTTGTGAAGACGTTTCACTTCTTCTCAGGTCCAGTTTTCTTGTGATCAGACAAAACGTTAATGTCGTCACCAATGGGAAAGCTTCTGCCATCATGCAGTCCTCACCTGGACTGGAAAATGAAGATGAGGATATCATCACCAAATTTCAAATACATTTTAAAATCGGCCTCTTGCATGATGCGCCATCTCACTGCCAAGGGGGCCAACATTTCAACCATGTATTAAATATCAAAATTAAAAGAAATTAACTGGCAAATATGAAACATGAATTTGTCTAAAATATGGCCTGTTCAAATTGTGGTCTGACCCCAATGTTGCAGCACGTCAGATGTGGCAGTGATCAGACTGACATAATAATGGTCTGACCAAGGTGGACAGCTTTGACAAACATCCAAGAAATATAACTGTGGCCTAACCCCCCCTAGTCAACAGCCAGTCAGGGGTGGGGGTGACCAGACATAAGTGTGGACAGCCCCTGACCTTTGTACCACCTGACTGTCCAGTAGAATCCAGCCAGGACAAAGGGCCTAAGGTTTAGTGATCTGTCCAAGGCCTAGCAACAGTGTGTTGTGTTGGTCAAGTAAGAAATGTTCTCTTGTTGTTGTTTGTTGTTTTAATGCGAGGTTGTCCATTACCCGATATCAGTCAGGGGTGGTAATTATTAGCAGGAAGTTCACTGAATCAATTGTACTTGATCCCACTTTATGGTCAGGAGCGTGGGAACCAGCCATCTGCAATAAGTAGCACTAGCAGCTGTTGATAATTTGAACATTTTGTTTACAAATTGAACATCATTTCGTGGGTGCAACTTTCAAATTACGAACACTGCTTCAGGCTTATTAATTGTGGGTAGTGTACCTTCAATGTATCTGTTCTAGTGTACCTTCAATGTATCTGTTCTAGAGTTAGGAACATTATAGTAAAAATGACAAACTCGGTTTAACAAAAGCTCTATTCATTGTGAGTGTGTTTTTCCTAGAGTAGAACATGATGAAGGCAGCAGGTTCAATGACATGGGCTTGTTCAGAAACCTATAAACCCTGAGCTTCTAGTGCTAGGAGATGTGGGACATTGAAGGCAGCACAAGCTTCCATATCCCGTTGATCACATCTGCTGTAATATGACCTTGATCTTAACACAATTTTCTTAGTACACAACTAAGGAAATTGTGTTAAGATCAAGGTCATATTACAGCAATGAGCGTTTCAACCGCGTTTGGCGGTCTTCATCAGGAACTGTTCTTCTTCTGCTCGCCAGATGGTGTGGTGAGCAGGCTCCCACACGTGTGTGGTCAGATGTGGCAGTGATCCCACACATGATTCACTCGGTATCCCCCCATCTTTATTCATTGTAGGTGTTGTCTTTCTAATCCAGATGGCATCCTTAATCCATCTCACACACCTGTCTGTTTCTCTGTCTATCACTCGGGTGCCCTCCCAGTCTATTACACAGTTGTTTCTGACCGCACGGTCAGTTATCATCGACTTATGTTTGTCGAGCCTTTCATTTTTTTAGTGAAATATCTGGTTGTTATAGTTTCAACTTCTTTCTTATGTTCTTCTAGCCTCATGCCAAATGTTCTCCTCACCTGTCACACACCTGTCACTTGTCAATTATCTGTCACTTGTCACTCATCTGCCACTCACCTGTCAGCACGTGCCACTCACCTGTCACCCACCTGCCATACACCTGTCACTGTCAACCACCAGTCACCCACCTGTCGTCCACCTGTCGTCCACCTGTCGTCCACCTGTCGTCCACCTGTCGTCCACCTGTCGTCCACCTGTCACACACCTGTCATATTCCTGTCATTCACCTGTCTCACACCTGTGTTGCAGGCCTGCCATGACTACCTGGAGCTGGCCCAGGTTCAGGGCAAGAGGTGGGAGCGGATGCTGAAATATGAGCACGACCAACGTCTGCGTCTTGAGGAAATGGTCGAACAGCTCGCGAAGCAGCATGACTCACTAGAGAAACAGGCACGACGCAAGCAACTCGCGACCATCAGTCACAACAACAGCAAGTCTGAGGGCAACAACATCAACAACACCAGTGAGTCATCACCTCACAGGGTTCTCTTCTTCTTCCTTGCGGGGTGGGGTCCACGTCACTCAATTCCTTTTCTTGTCAACTCTCTCTCTCTCTCTCTTCCCTGTCGTCTGCAGTGAATTTCTTTCCATTCTTTGGTGTTCTCACCTGCCCTTCTAAGGTCCCGTTTCATGCTGTCGTTCCATCTCAGCTTTGGTTCTCCTCGTCGTTAGCCATCCTCTTCTGCTTTCCATCCTCTTTTTGGCAGTCTGTCTTTGTTCATTCTTTGCACATGTCCTGTCCGTCTCATTCTGTTTCCAACTACTTTCATTTTGAGCTGTTTCTTCATGCCAGTTTCTTCTCTCAGTTCCTTCATTTTCCTTCTGTCTTCTTGGGTTACTTTGCACATTTTCCAGACCCAGTTCTCTGTAGCTTCTCCTGTCTCTATCAGTGCCAGTGTTCCCAAGCTAAATATGTACAGGCTGGTCCCACGCAGGCTTCCAAAGTCTTCTTGGCACAGTAACCAGAAAGAAAGGAAGGGTCTATTAATATATAACATTATGCAAAATTTGGATTTTAGAGACCCCTACCCCATTGTAGCACTTAGCCACACTGTCTCGGAGAACCCCCTAAGTGTGACATAGTGTATGGATCACCCTGATAGGAAAAGTACTTTTACTTTTAGGAAAACTTTTTTATGTGTGTACTGAACATTGATACCTCAAACCAATTTAAATATTTTCTTCAGCACTTTTCTGCATTTCATTGGTTCACAAAATCTTTTTATATACTCCTCTTGTGCCATTCCTTCTTAGTTGTTAGCAGTTTCCTGTGCCATGCCACATGTTGGTGGGTGGATGGTGGTTTGAAGCAAAACAAAACACATTACATTTTTCTGGACTTCACAGACTTAAGGGTTTGTCTTCAAAAAAATGTAATCGTAGAGAAACACCCCCTCACAATATGCATTATGTAATTTGTAGATGGCCCCTCTAAGCAACTAGTCTATTTACTTCTGCTGCTCACCCTTCAATAAAACCCTGACAACTTGTTATTCCCGCAGCTAAACAGATATTCTTGTTTTTTGCACCAACTCAGCAATGCACCCTCTCCCTGTCAGTGTTAAATCTGCAGGAATATAATATAATTTTGAAATCAACCGAACAGCTTCTTCTTTTCTTCTTCCATTGATGACCATCTGTCAAGCAGTTGACCTTTATTGTTATATGGATTTGAGAAATGAGACCACCGCTCAGTGATTCCATGACAAGTTTTTCCACTTTCCTTTATAGGGTCTTTTACATGGCATAGACACCAGATAGAAGGGACCAACGGCTGTTAGTGTCTATTCCGAAAGACACAGGCAACGTAGGGTGAACAAAATTATTTTGACAGCGGCCAAACCAGCACCAAACCGCCACCTGGCCGGCGCCAGGGTTTGAACCCCAGTTCTTCTGAACTACAGTCCAACATTCTAAACGCTTGACCAGTGTGCCCCATATCTGTGGAGACACTGGCATAGGGCTGCTGACCTCCAGCTGCGGCGTGTTTCAGGTTCTGAGGAAGACTTTGGAGAGGACGACTTCTACGACGCATTGGATGACCACGACAAGATAGAGGAGTTCAGTGTGTGCAGGCCCACAGAAAAGTCACACAAGTAAGTGGATCATTCGGGGGTAGGTAGGGGTGGTTAAGGGGGTAGGGTTGATGAGGGAGTAGGGTGGATGTGGGGATAGGGTGACAGAAGGGGTAGGATGTATGAGGGGATAGACTCAGAAAGAGTGGGGTGGATGAGAGGATAGGTTGTCAGAAGGGGTAGGGTGGATGAGAGGATAGGTTGTCAGAAGGGGTAGGGTGGATGAGATGATAGGGTGACAGAAGTGGTAGGGTGGATGAGGGGATATACTCAGAAAGGGTGGGGTGGATGAGAGGATAGGTTGTCAGAAGGGGTAGGGTGGATGAGGGGATAGTTTTTCAGAAGGGGTAGGGTAGATAAGGGGATAGACTCGGAAAGGGTGGGGTAGATGAGCGGATAGGTTGTCAGAAGGGGTAGGGTGGATGAAGGGATAGGTTGTCAGAAGGGGTAGGGTGGATGAGGGGATAGGTTGTCAGAAGGGGTAGGGTGGATGAGAGGATAGGGTGTCAGAAGGGGTAGGGTGGATGAGGGGGTAGGGTGACAGAAAACACGATGGGATAAGGTGACTGTGGCTATTAAAGTGAATTACGATACCCTGTTGTGCATTAGGCCCATTGAGGGTGGGGTGGGGGACAAAGGTGTGGGAGGGGGTTGTGGTTGTGAACATTCATATGATGGGTGAATGAGGGCAAAAGGGTGGGGCAACTAAGGGTAGGGCAATCAAGTGTACAAGGCTGAGGAGTAACTGTGCCACCTGCCTTCAGTTTGTGTCTGGGAGAGGGTGAAAGGGTAGCAGGGTGAGTAATGAGCGCCTGTGCTTTCAGACGTACCCCGAGTGAACTAAGTACGGACAGTTTTGGATCCACCCCAATGCCAATGGTGGCTGCAGCGGTCACTGTCAACAACTATGAGACGAGTAGCACTGACTCAGAGGGCGAACAGAAGGTAAACACCCTCCCCCACAGGGTGAATGTCTAAATATGGATATAAAACTAGCATACCAACCACATAATGTACAGTAATGACGAAAATTACAAAAAAAATGTAGGACCATCACTAAAATTATATATTGTGTTTTTTTATTTTGTAACTTCAGTTCTGTAATTCAAGATACTACTATTTTATTTTATAAGTGTGTTTGTGAATGTGTTAGCCGTTTCTACTTTAGCTGAAAATAAGTTGCCCAAATCGTATTTGTCGCTAAATTTGTGTGCTTTGCCCAGTACTACCTGAAACCTATAAAGTTATGACATACAACCATGAATTGATCCACCAGGGTGCCGGCGAGTTGCCATTTCCCAAAACGGTATTCCACAGAATGTGTTTCTAATCTAAGCACTTTTTTGTTAATGTTATTAAACCTGTTTTTGTTTGGGTTATTTTTAGCCAGGATAAGGTTGTTACAAATGTTGAATACTAAAGAGAAGTTGTCGCAAATATTGCATCCTAATGAGAAGTTGTCACAAATATTGCATCCTAATGAGAAGTTGTCACAAATGTTGCATCCTAATGAAAAGTTGTCAAAATGCACATCCTAATGAGAAGTTGTCATGAATGTTCCATCCTTATTAAAAGTTGTCACAAATGTTGCATTCTAATGAAAAGTTGTCACAAACATTGGATACAAATGAGAAGTTGTCACAAACATTGGATACTAATGAGAAGTTGTCACAAATATTGCATCCTAATGAGATTCACAAATGTTGCATCCTGATAAAAAGCTGTCACAAATGTTGCATTTTAATAAGAAGTTGTCACAAATGTTGCATTCTAATGAGAAGTTGTCACAAATATTGGATACTAATGAGAGGTTGTCACAAATGTTGTATTATAATGAACAATTCTCACAAATGTTGTCACAAACATTGAATACTAATGAGAAGTTGTCACAAGTGTTGCATCCTAATGAGAGGCTATAGTAAATGTTGCATACTAATTGTTCCCAATGTTTTGTTTTAATCAAAATATAAAACTAACAAATTAACTAATTAGAAACTTTCATTTTTCATATCCAAGAATCATGTTAAATTACCTGGTAGAGGCTTTCGTTGACGTGTCACGCCGACTTCATCAGTACCTATGACGCTGAATGACGTCATCGTACACGTGAGGCAGTTCGTAATTGCCCTCGTCTCTGTTGATGGGTGACAACAGAGACGAGGGCAATTACGAACTGCCTCACGTGTACGATGACGTCATTCAGCGTCATAGGTACTGATGAAGTCGGCGTGACACGTCAACGAAAGCCTCTACCAGGTAATTTAACATGATTCTTGGATATGAAAAATGAAAGTTTCTAATTTGAAAACGAACTATCCTGAAGAATGTTCAGTAATAATAACAAATTAACTATTAAATATATTGATGTGAGTTTCTCTTAGTTTTGTTTCGCTCTTGCTTTCCTCTTCGTCAGCCATGCAATGTGTTTGACTTGGCACAAGGGAATAGGGTAGAATATTGAGTACTAGGGTAAATTCTACCTTCCTGCATAATCATTTCAACAATAAGTAAATAGGATAATAAAAGTAGATGAGAATTGCTTTGTAGCATTATTGTGAATTAACAATTGTTGTTTACTGTAATAAAAGTATTCACGTAGAAGTTGTTATCTGTATTAAAATACCAAGAAAACTACTATAAATAAAATCCAAATTATTAGATTTAACTCATGTAAACATGTATATTTGCAACATTCGAAGTTGTCAACCCGCCATTGTTTGCGTTGACAGACAGCCGTGAATAGTGTGTCATCGATTCAACAGGGGTCCGTCAAATTGGCCGTGTCAAGAACATCGTCGCATACACATGAATCGCTGCGAAGTGAGTCGGACAAAGCGAGCTGCCTGGCCATCAGAAAGCCGGGCACTCGCCGCAAGCGAATCCCTGAGCGACCAAACTACAGCATCAATCTGTGGAGCATCATGAAGAACAGCATCGGTCGGGACCTCAGCAAGATTCCCATGCCTGTGAGTTACTTACTTGTGTCCTTCACTTGGCGTGGTGTGACGTGATGATTTGTTTCTTTCAATTTATTTTTGCAACAGCTATAACAATGTAATGATATACAAAAAAATAAGCAAATACCCGCAGTGCAAATTACCATTTTTCAGACACCAAATATAATTTTTGTCATACTGTATGTCTTCAGACAACTGAAAATGTAATGTCCAAATACATACAGTCATGTATGTTGTAAATATTACATTGTATTGCAGGTGAACTTCAGTGAGCCGCTGTCGTTCCTTCAACGTCTGATGGAGGACAATGAGTACGCACACGTTCTCCACAAGGCGGCGCAGTGCACGGACTCGTGTGAGCAGCTCGCATACGTCGCTGCCTTTACCGTGTCCTCCTACTCAACGACAACAAACAGGTCGGCCAAGCCCTTCAACCCCCTGCTTGGTGAGACGTATGAATGCGACAGGACGGAGGATCTGGGCTGGCGCTCCTTCACTGAACAGGTACGATTATGTCTGTTACAGTCGAACTACCATATTCGTTCTATTAGTTCTGTTGTGGAACTCCCAAACGCAGATACCATTTGGGTGCTATCTAATATGTCGAAACACCGCAAGGGAGTATTCCGTGTTTGGATAACTGACAAATGATGTAATTCACGTCCAATAGAGTTAATTAAGAGGTAAATCCTAACTGGCTCTGAGCGACGTTAAAATGACTAAACAATGTTTCTACAAATCTGCGGTTTTGCAGGAATATAAATAACTTTATGGTGTCATTTCACGCCGCTCGCCGGTGCTGAATATATCGCGAAATAACGGGGGGAAAATGGGCTACAAGGTGGCAATTTTGGTCTATTTTGGGCGAGGCGGCATGGAAAAACGGCAAGACGGGCACTCGTCATATACCAGGGTAAACATTGCGCGCAGATCATCACGGCTACTTATGGCTAGAGTCGGATGTAGTTAGTGTGAGCAGGAGACAGCTGACACATGTCATCCGGATGTCTTCACCACTAATTATTGGCTGTGCACTGTCACAAGAGGACAGCGTGTGACCCCCGTTGATATGGTTACAGGTGAGCCACGGTTACTGGTTAGCCACCACCCCCATAGTTGCTGTGCATGTGACCCCGTTGCTATGGTTACAAGTGAGCCACCACCCCATGGTTGCTGTGCATGTGACCCCCGTTGATATGGTTACATGTGAGCCACAGTTACTGGTTAGCCATCGCCCCCATCGTTGCTGTGCATATGACCCCGTTGGTATGGTTACAGGTGAGCCACCACCCGCCCATGGTTGCCATGCACACGGAGGCCAAAGACTGGACCTCTTGGCAGGAGTTCACGATGTCCAGTAAATTCAGGGGCAAGTACCTGCAGATCATCCCACTAGGTGAGTGCACATGGAGGAAGTCTTCACAGGTCTGTGCAGTTATAAGAATTAAGGTTGTGCTGAGATCTGTATTTTTATATTTCTCCTTGAAAGTCCGGGGTGATGCTCGCCTTGATACTGGTCCTTAAAACTTAAGTGAAATTAACTTTATTTATTCCAAGTCTGAATTAAATATACACTAAAATAGTGTTCTGCTATACAAATAATGTTTTAGCCATCTCCATCACCCTCTTGGTCCTGTTTTTCTGTATGTTTTCTGCACACTTTGTTGTGACACCGAGCGACCATTGGTGAAGTGCAGCTGCCCTTTAGCATGGCGTGTGACTGTATGGGCTGGTGTTTCAGGCTCTACGTGAAAATGCAATTGCTGAATTTAATATTATTTTGATATAACTAAGGATAATAAAATCATCTACAAACATGCTGCTAGATGTACCCAGGATTTATTTTGAGTTATTGCCATTTGAACATCACGAATGCATAATCCTGCAATATATGTGTATGGCCGCGTTGATAGCCTGAAACAATAAGCCGCACCTCTCACATCCTATGCTATAGGCTTGGGCGCACTCTGTGGCATTCACTCTGTTGACCTCAGCTGATGGTTTGCCTCAGTGATGCATAACCCTGAAGGCCATCTTCAAGTAACATATATTTTAAAAATAGTTAATGATTGGCACGTGGATAATATTATCATTGATCATTATGAATGAAATGTACATGTTCTTGATCCAATCGCTCTGAGCAATCCTATGGACTGGATACTGTGCTATGTAAGAACTTACCTTTACTTCCCTTATACTTACCCGTGTGTCAGGGAGTAAAGTGTAAAGCGCTCTGAGCAATCCTATGGACTGGATACCGTGCTATGTAAGAACTTACCTTTACTTCCCTTTTACTTACACGTGTGTCAGGGAGTAAAGTGTAAAGCGCTCTGAGCAATCCTATGGACTGGATACCGTGCTATGTAAGAACTTACCTTTACTTCCCTTTTACTTACACGTGTGCCAGGGAGTAAAGTGTAAAGCGCTCTGAGCAATCCTATGGACTGGATACCGTGCTATGTAAGAACTTACCTTTACTTCCCTTTTACTTACACGTGTGCCAGGGAGTAAAGTGTAAAGCGCTCTGAGCAATCCTATGGACTGGATACCGTGCTATGTAAGAACTTAGCTTTACTTCCCTTTTACTTACACGTGTGCCAGGGAGTAAAGTGTAAAGCGCTCTGAGCAATCCTATGGACTGGATACCGTGCTATGTAAGAACTTACCTTTACTTCCCTTATACTTACCCGTGTGTCAGGGAGTAAAGTGTAAAGCGCTCTGAGCAATCCTATGGACTGGATACCGTGCTATGTAAGAACTTACCTTTACTTCCCTTTTACTTACACGTGTGCCAGTGAGTAAAGTGTAAAGCGCTCTGAGCAATCCTATGGACTGGATACCGTGCTATGTAAGAACTTACCTTTACTTCCCTTATACTTACCCGTGTGTCAGGGAGTAAAGTGTAAAGCGCTCTGAGCAATCCTATGGACTGGATACCGTGCTATGTAAGAACTTACCTTTACTTCCCTTATACTTACACGTGTGCCAGGGAGTAAAGTGTAAAGCGCTCTGAGCAATCCTATGGACTGGATACCGTGCTATGTAAGAACTTACCTTTACTTCCCTTTTACTTACACGTGTGCCAGGGAGTAAAGTGTAAAGCGCTCTGAGCAATCCTATGGACTGGATACCGTGCTATGTAAGAACTTACCTTTACTTCCCTTTTACTTACACGTGTGCCAGGGAGTAAAGTGTAAAGCGCTCTGAGCAATCCTATGGACTGGATACCGTGCTATGTAAGAACTTAGCTTTACTTCCCTTTTACTTACACGTGTGCCAGGGAGTAAAGTGTAAAGCGCTCTGAGCAATCCTATGGACTGGATACCGTGCTATGTAAGAACTTACCTTTACTTCCCTTATACTTACCCGTGTGTCAGGGAGTAAAGTGTAAAGCGCTCTGAGCAATCCTATGGACTGGATACCGTGCTATGTAAGAACTTACCTTTACTTCCCTTTTACTTACACGTGTGCCAGGGAGTAAAGTGTAAAGCGCTCTGAGCAATCCTATGGACTGGATACCGTGCTATGTAAGAACTTACCTTTACTTCCCTTATACTTACCCGTGTGTCAGGGAGTAAAGTGTAAAGCGCTCTGAGCAATCCTATGGACTGGATACCGTGCTATGTAAGAACTTACCTTTACTTTCCTTTTACTTACCCGTGTGTCAGGGAGTAAAGTGTAAAGTGCTCTGAGCAATCCTATGGACTGGATACCGTGCTATGTAAGAACTTACCTTTACTTCCCTTTTACTTACACGTGTGCCAGGGAGTAAAGTGTAAAGCGCTCTGAGCAATCCTATGGACTGGATACCGTGCTATGTAAGAACTTACCTTTACTTCCCTTATACTTACCCGTGTGTCAGGGAGTAAAGTGTAAAGCGCTCTGAGCAATCCTATGGACTGGATACCGTGCTATGTAAGAACTTACCTTTACTTCCCTTTTACTTACACGTGTGTCAGGGAGTAAAGTGTAAAGCGCTCTGAGCAATCCTATGGACTGGATACCGTGCTATGTAAGAACTTACCTTTACTTCCCTTCTACTTACCCGTGTGTCAGGGAGTAAAGTGTAAAGCGCTCTGAGCAATCCTATGGACTGGATACCGTGCTATGTAAGAACTTACCTTTACTTCCCTTTTACTTACACGTGTGTCAGGGAGTAAAGTGTAAAGCGCTCTGAGCAATCCTATGGACTGGATACCGTGCTATGTAAGAACTTACCTTTACTTCCCTTTTACTTACCCGTGTGTCAGGGAGTAAAGTGTAAAGCGCTCTGAGCAATCCTATGGACTGGATACCGTGCTATGTAAGAACTTACCTTTACTTCCTTTTTACTTACCCGTGTGTCAGGGAGTAATGTGTAAAGCGCACTGAGCAATCCTATGGACTGGATACCGTGGTATGTAAGAACTTACCTTTACTTCCCTTATACTTACACGTGTGCCAGGGAGTAATGTGTAAAGCGCACTGAGCAATCCTATGGACTGGATACCGTGCTATGTAAGAACTTACCTTTACTTTCCTTTTACTTACCCGTGTGTCAGGGAGTAAAGTGTAAAGCGCTCTGAGCAATCCTATGGACTGGATACCGTGCTATGTAAGAACTTACCTTTACTTCCCTTTTACTTACCCGTGTGTCAGGGAGTAAAGTGTAAAGCGCTCTGAGCAATCCTATGGACTGGATACCGTGCTATGTAAGAACTTACCTTTACTTCCTTTTTACTTACCCGTGTGTCAGGGAGTAATGTGTAAAGCGCACTGAGCAATCCTATGGACTGGATACCGTGGTATGTAAGAACTTACCTTTACTTCCCTTATACTTACACGTGTGCCAGGGAGTAATGTGTAAAGCGCACTGAGCAATCCTATGGACTGGATACCGTGCTATGTAAGAACTTACCTTTACTTCCCTTTTACTTACACGTGTGTCAGGGAGTAAAGTGTAAAGCGCTCTGAGCAATCCTATGGACTGGATACCGTGCTATGTAAGAACTTACCTTTACTTCCCTTTTACTTACCCGTGTGTCAGGGAGTAAAGTGTAAAGCGCTCTGAGCAATCCTATGGACTGGATACCGTGCTATGTAAGAACTTACCTTTACTTCCTTTTTACTTACCCGTGTGTCAGGGAGTAATGTGTAAAGCGCACTGAGCAATCCTATGGACTGGATACCGTGGTATGTAAGAACTTACCTTTACTTCCCTTATACTTACACGTGTGCCAGGGAGTAATGTGTAAAGCGCACTGAGCAATCCTATGGACTGGATACCGTGCTATGTAAGAACTTACCTTTACTTCCCTTTTACTTACACGTGTGCCAGGGAGTAATGTGTAAAGCGCTCTGAGCAATCCTATGGACTGGATACCGTGCTATGTAAGAACTTACCTTTACTTCCCTTTTACTTACACGTGTGCCAGGGAGTAAAGTGTAAAGCGCTCTGAGCAATCCTATGGACTGGATACCGTGCTATGTAAGAACTTACCTTTACTTCCCTTATACTTACCCGTGTGTCAGGGAGTAAAGTGTAAAGCGCTCTGAGCAATCCTATGGACTGGATACCGTGCTATGTAAGAACTTACCTTTACTTCCCTTTTACTTACACGTGTGCCAGGGAGTAAAGTGTAAAGCACTCTGAGCAATCCTATGGACTGGATACCGTGCTATGTAAGAACTTACCTTTACTTCCCTTTTACTTACACGTGTGCCAGGGAGTAAAGTGTAAAGCGCTCTGAGCAATCCTATGGACTGGGTACCGTGCTATGTAAGAACTTACCTTTACTTCCCTTTTACTTACACGTGTGCCAGGGAGTAAAGTGTAAAGCGCTCTGAGCAATCCTATGGACTGGATACCGTGCTATGTAAGAACTTACCTTTACTTCCCTTATACTTTCCCGTGTGTCAGGGAGTAAAGTGTAAAGCGCTCTGAGCAATCCTATGGACTGGATACCGTGCTATGTAAGAACTTACCTTTACTTTCCTTTTACTTACCCGTGTGTCAGGGAGTAAAGTGTAAAGTGCTCTGAGCAATCCTATGGACTGGATACCGTGCTATGTAAGAACTTACCTTTACTTCCCTTTTACTTACACGTGTGCCAGGGAGTAAAGTGTAAAGCGCTCTGAGCAATCCTATGGACTGGATACCGTGCTATGTAAGAACTTACCTTTACTTCCCTTATACTTACCCGTGTGTCAGGGAGTAAAGTGTAAAGCGCTCTGAGCAATCCTATGGACTGGATACCGTGCTATGTAAGAACTTACCTTTACTTCCCTTTTACTTACACGTGTGTCAGGGAGTAAAGTGTAAAGCGCTCTGAGCAATCCTATGGACTGGATACCGTGCTATGTAAGAACTTACCTTTACTTCCCTTCTACTTACCCGTGTGTCAGGGAGTAAAGTGTAAAGCGCTCTGAGCAATCCTATGGACTGGATACCGTGCTATGTAAGAACTTACCTTTACTTCCCTTTTACTTACACGTGTGTCAGGGAGTAAAGTGTAAAGCGCTCTGAGCAATCCTATGGACTGGATACCGTGCTATGTAAGAACTTACCTTTACTTCCCTTTTACTTACCCGTGTGTCAGGGAGTAAAGTGTAAAGCGCTCTGAGCAATCCTATGGACTGGATACCGTGCTATGTAAGAACTTACCTTTACTTCCTTTTTACTTACCCGTGTGTCAGGGAGTAATGTGTAAAGCGCACTGAGCAATCCTATGGACTGGATACCGTGGTATGTAAGAACTTACCTTTACTTCCCTTATACTTACACGTGTGCCAGGGAGTAATGTGTAAAGCGCACTGAGCAATCCTATGGACTGGATACCGTGCTATGTAAGAACTTACCTTTACTTCCCTTTTACTTACACGTGTGTCAGGGAGTAAAGTGTAAAGCGCTCTGAGCAATCCTATGGACTGGATACCGTGCTATGTAAGAACTTACCTTTACTTCCCTTTTACTTACCCGTGTGTCAGGGAGTAAAGTGTAAAGCGCTCTGAGCAATCCTATGGACTGGATACCGTGCTATGTAAGAACTTACCTTTACTTCCTTTTTACTTACCCGTGTGTCAGGGAGTAATGTGTAAAGCGCACTGAGCAATCCTATGGACTGGATACCGTGGTATGTAAGAACTTACCTTTACTTCCCTTATACTTACACGTGTGCCAGGGAGTAATGTGTAAAGCGCACTGAGCAATCCTATGGACTGGATACCGTGCTATGTAAGAACTTACCTTTACTTCCCTTTTACTTACACGTGTGCCAGGGAGTAATGTGTAAAGCGCTCTGAGCAATCCTATGGACTGGATACCGTGCTATGTAAGAACTTACCTTTACTTCCCCTTTACTTATACGTGTGTCAGGGAGTAAAGTGTAAAGCACTCTGAGCAATCCTATGGACTGGATATTGTGCTATGTAAGAACTTACCTTTACTTCCCTTTTACTTACACGTGTGTCAGGGAGTAAAGTGTAAAGCGCTCTGAGCAATCCTATGGACTGGATACTGTGCTATGTAAGAACTTACCTTTACTTCCCTTATACTTACACGTGTGTCAGGTAGTAATGTGTAAAGCGCACTGAGCAATCCTATGGACTGGATACAGTGGTATGTAAGAACTTACCTTTACTTCCCTTATACTTACACGTGTGCCAGGGAGTAATGTGTAAAGTGCACTGAGCAATCCCATGGACTGGATACCGTGCTATGTAAGAACTTACCTTTACTTCCCTTATACTTACACGTGTGTCAGGGAGTAATGTGTAAAGCGCACTGAGCAATCCTATGGACTGGATACCGTGGTATGTAAGAACTTACCTTTACTTCCCTTATACTTACACGTGTGCCAGGGAGTAATGTGTAAAGCGCACTGAGCAATCCTATGGACTGGATACCGTGCTATGTAAGAACTTACCTTTACTTCCCTTTTACTTACACGTGTGCCAGGGAGTAATGTGTAAAGCGCTCTGAGCAATCCTATGGACTGGATACCGTGCTATGTAAGAACTTACCTTTACTTTCCCTTTACTTACACGTGTGTCAGGGAGTAAAGTGTAAAGCGCTCTGAGCAATCCTATGGACTGGATACTGTGCTATGTAAGAACTTACCTTTACTTCCCTTATACTTACACGTGTGTCAGGGAGTAATGTGTAAAGCGCACTGAGCAATCCTATGGACTGGATACAGTGGTATGTAAGAACTTACCTTTACTTCCCTTATACTTACACGTGTGCCAGGGAGTAATGTGTAAAGCGCACTGAGCAATCCTATGGACTGGATACCGTGCTATGTAAGAACTTACCTTTACTTCCCTTATACTTACACGTGTGCCAGGGAGTAATGTGTAAAGCGCACTGAGCAATCCTATGGACTGGATACTGTGCTATGTAAGAACTTACCTTTACTTCCCTTATACTTACACGTGTGTCAGGGAGTAATGTGTAAAGCGCACTGAGCAATCCTATGGACTGGATATTGTGCTATGTAAGAACTTACCTTTACTTCCCTTATACTTACACGTGTGCCAGGGAGTAATGTGTAAAGCGCACTGAGCAATCCTATGGACTGGATACCGTGGTATGTAAGAACTTACCTTTACTTCCCTTATACTTACACGTGTGTCAGGGAGTAATGTGTAAAGCGCACTGAGCAATCCTATGGACTGGATACCGTGCTATGTAAGAACTTACCTTTACTTCCCTTATACTTACACGTGTGCCAGGGAGTAATGTGTAAAGCGCACTGAGCAATCCTATGGACTGGATACCGTGGTATGTAAGAACTTACCTTTACTTCCCTTATACTTACACGTGTGCCAGGGAGTAATGTGTAAAGCGCACTGAGCAATCCTATGGACTGGATACCGTGGTATGTAAGAACTTACCTTTACTTCCCTTATACTTACACGTGTGTCAGGGAGTAATGTGTAAAGCGCACTGAGCAATCCTATGGACTGGATACCAAGCAATATAAGAACTTACCTTCACTTACCTTCTTGCAGGTATTGCCCACCTTGTGTTCCCGGCGTCAGGCAACCACTACACGTGGCGCAAGGTGACAACCACGGTACACAACATCATCGTGGGTCGCCTGTGGGTGGACAACCACGGCGAGATGGAGATCATCAACCACAAGAACGGGGACAAGTGTAACATGAAATACATGCCCTACAGCTACTTTTCACGCGAGACTCCCAGGAAGGTAAGGGGTCATATCATAGGGTGGCAGAGTTAAGGGGTGATCTCATGTTTGCAAAGATAAGGAGTCATCTTATAGTTTGGCAAAAGTCAAAAACTGTGTTGTCCAGCTGTCAGTTTTGTTCTATATTTTCCTGTTCTATATTAATTCCAATTCCTATATTTTCATGTCGACATTTTAGCTGCAATTTCTGTATTTTTTGTGTGTAAATTATAATTCCTACATGTTCCTGTTTCTTGAATTTTAATTGCAATTCCATTATTTTGGGTTTCCTATATTTTAATTGTGATTCCTATGCTTTTATGTTTCCCATGTAATTGCAATTTGTACAGTTTTTTGTTTCCTATATTTTGACTATGATTCCAGTGTTTTCTTGTTTTCAATATTTTAATTGCAGTACCTATTTAAAAAAATCCAATATTTCTCTAATTATTGTAAAGATATCAGCAATTGCTAATCTGTGCAAAGTTTAGTTTCTAGGTGGCGCCACCTAAATAAAACTAATTTTGTTAAAATATGTTCCTACATTTTTACTTCTGAACATTTTCCAATACCTTTTTTCGACCAAACCTGCATGGTCACATGACAATGTGTCAAGATTGTTGTTGTGATGTGATTGACAGGTGATGGGAGTGGTGTCGGACAAGTTCGGGAAGGAGCGGTGGGTGATCCAGGGAACATGGGATGACAAAATGGAGGGAGCGCCAATCATCAAGACGGCCGAGTCAACCCGCGGCAAGGTCCTCTACGAGACTGGACCTAGCACGGTGATGTGGCAGCGCGACTACCCACCGTAAGTGACAGGGTGTACTAGTGATGGGACGTTAACCCCGAAAAGTTACAGCTCTAAAGATTCCACTATGTAAGAACTTACCTTTACCTGACAGCCATCTGCCTGTATTGCTAACTGCGATCCATCTACTTGCATTGCAAAGTTAGAGCCATCTACTTGTATTGCATAATTTGGGACTGTCCCAGAGTGACCTTAATTGTGAAGTGGCTGTATTACCAAGGTGAATGTAAAACCAGGTTCTGCTGTACCCATAAAATATTAACGTTTGCTCTTATGCAGGCTTATCAATTTGAGCTGAATTGCGATGAGACTACTTGGATTGCTAGCTGCATAACTAACCGCGACGCGTCTACTTGCAGACTGGAGCTGGAGAAGTGCTACTGCTTCACAGAGTTTGCTGTGACCCTGAACGAGTCGGAGGAGGGAATGGCGCCCACTGACAGCCGCCTGCGCCCCGACCAGCGTCTCATGGAGGAGGGCGCGTGGGACGACGCCAACGAAGTGAAGCTGAAGCTGGAGGAGAAACAGAGACAGAAGCGGCGGGAGAAGGAACATGAGGCACTGCAGGCGGCCGAGGAAGGTGGGAAACACCCCCTGGGGGGGCCCTTGATAGAATGCAGTAATGTGTAGGTGTGACCTGCCACGGTAATTTGCGTATTAAGGCGCAAAATTGTGAAAGTTTTTGTTTAGCTTGTTTGTTTCCACACGTCAGAAGCTTAAATTGATACCTCATTTGTTGAAATATTTTCAGTAGTTTTTGATTTATTGCTAAAATTGACAGAAATGTCAAAAAAGCAACGTGTTTAGAACGGAGGACATTTTGTGTCGTATTGTGTATAGATGGTACGGATTTGTAAATGCTAAATGTATGTATTTTATTAGTTTAGGATTAATTTTTCTCTATGAAAATAAACTGGACCCTGAAAGATGAGACTGTAAGGAACACATTTCTGCCCAAATCACAACATTGATGCGACATGACATGGACAGCTATTTTGGCTCCGATGCAGAATAGGTTAATGCGATTTAATACCTGGTTCGCCGTTGCAGGTCACATGTATGAATACCTGATATGTTGATCAGATTTCTGTTGATTTTGTTGTTTTTAATCACAATGATGTTTCTGACAGTAAATGAGTTATTCCATTAGCACATTGTCTTCTGTGAGATGTTTAGCTATACAACAGAATCGAGGTCACATTTTCCTTTCCTTGTTTGTCAAAAATAATCAAAATTGATGAAAACTGATTTTGTGCTTGTGAATGACATGTTCAGGTCACGGTGGAAATGAACCCATAACTTACTACACCATATACATTTTAAAACTATTAATATAAAATAATTAGCTATATTATAATCAGATTAAGATTAATAAACAAATCTGAAGAGACAAATAAAATGTACATATCCATAAAAAGTGAACTAATGCACTGCTCCTTGGCAAAAGTAAGCCGGTTTAAATAAATGCATTTCATGAAGAGTCCTGACCTTAGGCAGTATGTCTATATGTGTGCGTTCTCCGTCGACAGGCCGCGAGTACGTGAGTTACGAGCCAAAGTGGTTTCGCAAGGAGACGGACCCACAGACAGGGAACCTAGTGCACGTGTACACAGGTGAATACTGGCAGTGCAAGGAGGCAGGAAAGTGGGACCGGTGCCCCGACATCTTCTTATGACCGTCACCATATCCGTAGACTCATTCTCCCACTGATGACCGGATTTCGGCGGCCATCGTAAACTTGTCATTGCCTCCAACGCAGGCTGTCGCAGTCGGCAGAAGCATGCGAGGAGTCTGGCAGATATCTCGACCCAGTGAAGCGAATCTGTGGTGACATTAGAGACGTGCCAATTGTGTTATTTCGGTCGGCGTGCGAATGATGCCGATCAATGTCTGGATCAACGGTACAGCGACGCACGTGTGATACTGTGCAATGGTGCCAGGTGGCAGCACTGGTTGCACATCTCAGACACTGTTTTGTAAGCAGTACGGTTGCGTAGCGACTGAAGTGTGCGGTGTAAGATTATTTGCATCATTGATCATCCAGTAATATGACTGGACTGTAGTGTAGAAGTACTGGACTGGAATTATGCCTCTCACCAGGCTCTTCTATTGTATGTGAATATATATAACATTTCACTCCAAGTCATGTAGCTACTGCTTTCATATCAGTGCTTGGATAGCCACGTGTTACATTGTGGTTGACCATGTCTCTCTGTCTGTGTCTCTCCATGTCTTTCTGTCTCTGTCTGTCAGTTGGTCTGTTTCATAGTCTGTATGCATCTCTGTTTCTCTCAGTGTCTGTCTCAGTGTCTGTCAGTCTGTCTCGGTGTCTGTTAGTCTGTCTCGGTGTCTGTCAGTCTGTCTCGGTGTCTGTCAGTCTGTCTCAGTGTCTGTCAGTCTGTCTCAGTGTTTGTCAGTCTGTCTCGGTGTCTGTCAGTCTTTCTCAGTGTCTGTCAATCTTTCTCATTGTCTGTTAGTCTGTCTGAGTGTGTGTGTGTCTGTCGAGTGCTTCTCAGCTGCGTGGCAACATATCTGTCAGTGTGACAGTTTGACAAGACGCAATGCGTTCATTGGTGCACACTCTTTGCGTCCACCTCTGCCCCCATATGTGTTCATTGGTGCCTACTCTTTGCGTCCACCTCTGCCCCCATATGTCACATCCAGCCGATTTCACTACTCGTATGTCATCATGTAACATCAGAATACCTGTGTGTGACAAAGCTTTGTAATGTCATCAGCATCGATTCAGACACAACATAACGGAACATCACTGAAAAGATTATTCTATATTAGTCAGTATTTCTCTTTGAAATTACAAAAGCACTGCTCTTGTTTTGTGTCTGCAGAATGCTCCACTTAGCTGTCTGTCACATGATGATCATGTGATATAACTGGGGTAGATAGTTGATACTGATGAAGTTTATGTGATAGCTACGTCATGCTGGCGCTGCAGCATTCCCACAGATATTTTATGACACATTACAGATGACAAGGATATGATATCGATGGCTTATACGTGACACAAATGCCTTGTACGTGATGCACACGACCTGTATGTGACATGGGTAACTTGTAAAAAAAACATATATGACATACCTGACAGAGATGACTTGTACCTGACATGGATGATATGTATCTGACACGGATGACTCGTACCTGACACGGATGACTCGTACCTGACATGGATGACTCATACCTGACACGGATGACTCGTACCTGACACGCATTATTTGTATCTGACCGGACGAGTCGTACCTGACACGGATGACTCGTACCTGACAGAGATAACTCATACCTAACATGGATAACTTGTACCTGATGTGGATGATTCGGATGAACGATATGTGACGCTTGTGATTTGTTTGTGACACGAGTGATTTGTACATGACAGGTATGACTAATATGAGGTGCCTATGACTTGTACATGACACAAAGTACTTGTTCATAACATGAATTACTTGTACGTGACATGAATGACTTGCACATGACACAGATGACCTGTACATGACAGGAATGACTTGTACATGTCAGAAATTACTAGTTTGTGACACAGATGACTTATTTGTGACTCAGACGATGTGTATGTAACATGGATGACTTGTACGTGACATGTGTGACATCTACAGAGGACAGATGTCATTTCCGTCATACAAAGGAGATGTTGTGCAAGAGCGGGTCTGTGTCAGTCGTCACATTCCTGGACAATTTGTTGTGTTCTTAAGTAACTTGTACAGTATTGCAGCCGTTGTTAAAAATTTCTTCGTTCGTGTCTTGTACAGCTAATCCACCCTGCATGCATGAAAATGATGAGTTTTATTGGATGAAATGATGTCGTGACGGTGGCACTTGCGGTTAATGATAGTCCGTCTAGTCACGGCAATGCAACCACTGTACATAATTGGCTTGATGAACTTTAACTCGTATAATGATTATTTCGCTGAGCACATGTCAATATCCCAGTACCGGGCATGCGTAAATGTAAATACTCAACCGCTATCCGATACTACGCAGGCCTGCAGAAACCGTGACGTCTGTTTTCAGTTGTAAAGTTATTACAGGTGATGTCAGTTTTTGATAAATTGTTGGGGGATATCGTGGGCAGTTGTGCGTTGCATATAAGACAACGCAGTAACTTGTTATTTTGCAAGTTTGAAGGCTGTTGTGATCAACAGCTGAATCTGTATGTACAGTGACAGTGAAACCACCGCTGGTCTCTTGCAGTGTAGGTAACTCAATTCATTGTTTGGAAGCGTTTTCCATGTACACATAGAATAAAACAGCTACAATCACATGACATCGCGTACGGTTGTGTGGCAGGTGACATGGTGTGTCATGTGACGTTTGTGCATTAACTTGATTGGGTGTGGGGGTGTGCTCTGTAACGCGGCAAAGCTCCGTGTGGCAGTAGCAGTGTTGGAACATCTTATTGATGGTTGAAAGGACGATTGTTTCAATCCTCTTGGTGCAGTTTCAAAGGTTTGGTCAATTTTGTTCACGCCACATTGCATTGGTTCATTCGGCTGAATAAATTAGTAGCTGATCATAGACAGTGGAGAGTAAATAAAGTTTTTGTGTAGTAATTGCAGAACAGCTGAACACTTCCCAAATAAGTTGTAATAAACATGGTATGGTATTGGTATTATGGTATTGATGTGCCATAGACATTAATCATATAGCTTATTCAATAGCAATATTAATGGGTGTAAAGCAGTCTAGTTAATGCGCTAACTTTGGGGGCAGTCTGACAGTATCTCCTCCCAGGCGCCGAGGTCTAACATTGGGGCAGTCTGACAGTATCTCCTCCCAGGCGCCGAGGTCTAACATTGGGGCAGTCTGACAGTATCTCCTCCCAGGCGCCGAGGTCTAACATTGGGGCAGTCTGACAGTATCTCCTCCCAGGCGCCGAGGTCTAACTTTGGGGGCAGTCTGACAGTATCTCCTCCCAGGCGCCGAGGTCTAACTTTGGGGGCAGTCTGACAGTATCTCCTCCCAGGCGCCGAGGTCTAACATTGTGGCAGTCTGACAGTATCTCCTCCCAGGCGCCGAGGTCTAACTTTGGGGGCAGTCTGACAGTATCTCCTCCCAGGCGCCGAGGTCTAACTTTGGGGGCAGTCTGACAGTATCTCCTCCCAGGCGCCGAGGTCTAACATTGTGGCAGTCTGACAGTATCTCCTCCCAGACGCCGAGGTCTAACATTGTGGCAGTCTGACAGTATCTCCTCCCAGGCGCCGAGGTCTAACTTTGGGGGCAGTCTGACAGTATCTCCTCCCAGGCGCCGAGGTCTAACATTGTGGCAGTCTGACAGTATCTCCTCCCAGGCGCCGAGGTCTAACATTGTGGCAGTCTGACAGTATCTCCTCCCAGGTGCCGAGGTCTAACATTGTGGCAGTCTGACAGTATCTCCTCCCAGGCGCCGAGGTCTAACTTTGGGGGCAGTCTGACATTATCTCCTCCCAGGCGCCGAGGTCTAACATTGGGGCAGTCTGACAGTATCTCCTCCCAGGCGCCGAGGTCTAACTTTGGGGGCAGTCTGACAGTATCTCCTCCCAGGTGCCGAGGTCTAACATTGTGGCAGTCTGACAGTATCTCCTCCCAGGCGCCGAGGTCTAACTTTGGGGGCAGTCTGACAGTATCTCCTCCCAGGTGCCGAGGTCTAACATTGTGGCAGTCTGACAGTATCTCCTCCCAGGCGCCGAGGTCTAACATTGGGGCAGTCTGACAGTATCTCCTCCCAGGTGCCGAGGTCTAACATTGGGGGCAGTCTGACAGTATCCCCTCCCAGGTGCCGAGGTCTAACATTTGGGGCAGTCTGACAGTATCTCCTCCCAGGTGCCGAGGTCTAACTTTGGGGGCAGTCCGACAGTATCTCCTCCCAGGCGCCGAGGTCTAACATTGGAGGCAGTCTGACAGTATCTCCTCCCAGGCGCCGAGGTCTAACTTTGGGGGCAGTCTGACAGTATATCCTCCCAGGCGGCGAGGTCTAACATTGGAGGCAGTCTGACAGTATCTCCTCCCTGGTGCCGAGGTCTGCTTTCTATGTTCATTCACTTCCTTGGACCATTGACCTTTGAACTACCAACTGGTGATGTATTTATAAAAACCACAAAGGCAGTGGTTGAGTTACTACGTGTTCTCAACTGATGTGAGCCACTTCCCGGAGGATGACGTCTGCAGTACGTGGAAGTATTTAGCATGCCATAATTGGCGACCACAGAAACTAAAATGGTCGGAAATTGAGGATGAAATGAATGCAAATCCAACAGAAACATTCCTTAATTGCAAGTATTTATTCAGAAACAACTTTTAGAACCACTGATTTCAGGCAATAACATTTATGATGAACATTTAATACATTCACATCTATAATAAATAATTACCTGATTTTCTTCATAATATTGCATATTTTATATATAGTTAAGAGATGCGTGGATTTGTGTAAATGCATTTTAATACTTGCCAGTACAATTCCACATATATATAACAAAATATATTTCACTGAGTATTCTTATTCCTCATCTGAACACAATAATATTATGTTATAATTCTATCGCAGTAAAATGGTACTAGAACAATATTACATAAAAATTGTTAGGAAGTTACATTTCAGATTAATAACAAAACTGGCAAACTTGATGGCAACATTTAATCAGGCGTTCACTAATGTTATCTAAAAAGACCTAATCTTACTATTTATTAAACAGATATTCAAACGGATATGTTACATCATTTTAATAACATGGTACCGGTACATTACATAACCTTGGTACAGCCAAGAACCATAATTAGAAATGAAACGATTGTTTTGTCATCAGTCTCACCTCGCATGATCAATGTCTTCAATACCAGTACACTACACAATTAGCTTTGCTTGTACTAGTTGTAGGTATTGGCTTGCTAAGAATTATATTATTTTTGGCCTTCCTTCATATCATACACATTATACACCCACAAAATCACGATGCTGGCAGCATCTCATAAAATGTCATCAATTTACAGTATTGTATTTCCACTTTGACATAGTTGAACAATGTCTGCTTTCCTGGTATCTATCATGTAAGACAAAATCCTTTTTAATAACCACTGCTATGGCACAATAATTTGAATCGACTTAAGTATGTGCATTGAGAACAATAAATTCACTAATAATTCCACCTTACACCAGGCATGAAGCACATTTTTAACAGCTCCTGTCAATCAAGAAGTGCATGACCAGGATCATCATTTCCTTGCCATGCACTTTACAATCTTTTACAGATATTATAATACACATTTTGGTACTTGTGTAGAATCCGGACCAAACTCATTTTGCCATTATAGCTATGTTTGCCTCAACATCGCACCTCGATGCCTTTATTCCTTTGTTAAAGGCATATAATATTACAAAATAGTTTGTTTTATAGCAATTGTGAAGTTCACACAGCCGGTTTGCATCAGTCTAAACCACTGTTCCCACACAGTGTGCTTGGAATCAAATATATTGTAATTCGTTACAATACATACAAATCAAATAAAGACAAATCATATATAATAACAACGACAACAAGGGAAGAACGTTATATAATGTTATACTCCCTAGTGTATATTTCAGTGTAAATTTTGTTATGTTGAAAACAAAAACAGATTGCTGGTGTATAAGATATAATTAAAAGATGTTATATATTAACATAACTGTAATATGAATTGTTTAAGTACACATTTGTAATTACTGTATAAGTCGTAAACTTAAGTCTTCTGGTGAAATAATTCCAAATGATAGGACATATATGAAAATGCTTGATAATAACAGCATAGTTTGATGCAAACAGTAGTGCCCTATAATACACAATATTTTATAATAGTATATATAATATGTATGAAACGATGTAAGAACAATGGAAAGAACTCATTGGCTAGTCTCCTACATTTTTCAGATATCCTCCGGAACGTCAGATAAACTGTTTCACAAGTTTTTGTTCCTAGAACCGAGCTTAAGATTCGCAAACCTGCTTTCCCTGTAGCTACACCCAAAATCTGGAATCAACTGCCTATCATGTTGAAATCAGCATCTGTAAAAATAGCTACGTTTCAGAAAAAAAATGAAGACTTTGAAATCGCACTCAAAACTTCGGCAGTCCCTTGTGCATCCCTGTTTATGATTTTGTTTTACTACACGTGTTGTGCCTCTGAGCTCAGATTCTTGAGGATATAGGCGCCCTAGACGTTTACTAATGGGACATTAGAATGTAGCTGGCAAAATGAGGTGGGCCTAGATTCTACACAATGCCCACATATCATATCAAAAACACTACCGAGGTCCAGTGCTACTCAATACATCCGACACGTCTCGTGTCAAGACTTTAGAGACGCGTCATCATTCAAGGCAGCAACGGTTGACATGGAATGGCGACATCCATGACGTGCCAATCACGGGCGAATATAATTCAGTTAATTATATGGTTACGGTGTGATATGGACATTTTTCTAGGAATGTCGGTCGTAGTCACATAACTGTGCAAAGTTCTCCAAAACAGCGCCACCTATTGTTGGTCGCTGGATGTCGCCACTGACTGTCGCTCGGCCGTTCCTGGTCTATGGATTGTCAGCGGCAAAACTCACTTTAAAACATCATGCAATGAGGAACCGTGCTGAAATAATTGCTGCTAGAGGGCACCACTTAACACATGCATTCTTCGTTTGCATTCAAAACAAGGCTGACTGCTATTTTCTGTGTGAAATGTTTACCACAAGATGAATCTGCAATTATGATTGCCGTGTACAAAACAGTGCATGCAGTGATGACGAAACTACTGCTTACACCACAGCGACAAAGACGGAATGCACATGTCCAGTGCTGCCAATTATTGTTGGTTGCTGGTTTCACGGTTCCTCATTACAAGTTCAGCATTTGCACAAGATTCACGCAAAAAACTCCCATCACACGCAACTTAACAAGCTCTTCCTAGAAAACAAACGTTATATTTTGTACAACAATAAATTACCGCACACAACAGATACACAGCATCAGGACTCGAAGAATTCCAGTAATACACCACAAAATGATCCCATTGCATCAACACTAATTTTGAGACAAAATCGAAAATGTTTGCAACTTAATACCCACTTTGCTGTGGCAAGCAAAGTGGCAACATATCAGAAACCCTTTTATATATTAGAAACCCTTTAACATGGCACCGATAATTCAGAAATTATGGATGATGCAATGGAAATCATTTCGGTCGGTCAAACACACCTGCCAACAATGCAAAGACCAGGAACAAAACTACACAATTTCATAACAACCTATCCCCAGCCGCCAGGACTTCTCCAGTGCGTCTACGCCACACACAAGCTTCAGCTAGATGTCAGCGGACACAGTCTGGAGACTGGAGGGCCAGGGACAGGAATTAACCTCAGCAGCCTGTTATGGTAGGATCCAGGCCTGATCTCTTGGTGATGTGTAGGGCCATGAATGTCTCCGCACTTGTTGGGTGGATTCCCACGGTCGTCAACAGCTTGTCTCTTGTCATCCCACATCTGAACACAAGAAAACCCATAATCTATAATAATATGCTAACCTTGGATCATTGTAAGGGCTGAGGCGATATTTCTATGCTGTTTTGTTTCCTAGGACCATGTGACCAATTGGCAAGAGTATTTCAGAATACAAAATGATAGCTAGCTAGTGATATGCTATGCCTTTCTAAAGGGTCTTTCTCCCATCTGAGGGAGAGTTGCTTGGTTAGTCATTAATTTGTGCAAAAACCTGGCTAATTTTGAACAAGTTTTCCATTGCAAAGTACAATCTGACGTCCTGGTGATGCCACATTGTAAAAGTTTGTTCTCGGACACAGACAAATGAAGAGGATGAGGGTAACTAACCTGAGAGCGACTGCGAACCCTTGCATCACCTCCCCGGCACTGGGCCCCATGTAGTGGATGCCGTACACCTTCTGTGGCTCCTCTCTCTCAGTGATTAACTGCAGCACAGTACACAGTGACTGATTCTATAATTCATTACTTTTTCTATAACAAAATTTTCTTAGTACACAACTAGAAATTTTTGATTCAATGTCGATGTGAGTCGAAAATTTCTAGTTGTGTAATTTTTTTATTATTTAATTTCTTCCAAATTTATTAATATTTTCATGAATATACTTTTTCTATTTTTATAGAAGATCTTTCACGATTTCATTGAACACTAGAGAACAGATATGGTAACTATTATTAATTACTGCAAAGGCTATAAGTATTTGGACACTTAAAAATAAAAAAATTATCAGGTGTCCGAAAACATACATTGCACAAAATACTTATATATGTGGACCTGTTTTAACATGTTGTCATCCCCGTTATTTTATCCTAGTATTAACAGAGCTTTGTAACTTCATTACAGTCACCTTGTATATCAGTGTCCAATTATATAGGAACAAAAGTAAAATTATTTTACAGAGGTGTCCAAAAAGTACACATAATTAATTTTGTAAATTTTTGGGTTGTCTAAAAACATACAGTGTTCGAATACATGCAGTTATTATGGTGTAACGAATACATGCAGTTATTATGGTGTAACGAATACATTCAGTTATTATGATGAAATGAATACATGCAGTTATTATGAAACGAATACATGCAGTTATTATGATGAAATTAATACATCCATTTATTATAATGAAATGAATACATGCAGTTATTATGATGAAACGAATACATGCAGTTATTATGAAACGACTACATGCAGTTATTATGGTGAAATTAATACATGCATTTATTATGGTGAAATGAATACATTGAGTTATTATGAAACGAATACATGCAGTTATTATGATGAAATGAATACATGCATTTATTATGATGAAATGAATACATGCAGTTATTACGATGAAATGAATACATGCAGTTATTATGGTGAAACGTTAAAAAAGTGGGCTGGGAGAAGAACAACAAGTGAAGAGAGTTGATGCCTTCAAAGTGGAAGGTAAAACAAGAGGACAGCTGAGGCAGAGATGGGAGGATTGTACAAATATTGCCAGGATGGGGGATAGGAGTAGAAAATGAGAGCGACAGACAGACGGAATAGACATGGATGGTGGAGATGGCAGTGCAAGAACAGCGACAGGAAAAGAAAATGGTGAAGGTAAGTTTTTACATAGCGCTTTACTCCCTGGCAAACCTGTTCAATCGAACACCATCTTGACGTCTCTGGGAAATCCACCACGGTCTATAGCTAGGTACTCATTCAAACAGCGGTGTGAGCTGAAGCAATGAAGAATGAATGAACTTGCCCAAGGATCGAAATGACAGCACAGGATTCGAACCCGGGTTCTCTCAATTGAGAGTTCAATGCTCTAGTCACAGCACCACTGCGCTCTACAAGACTACATAGAATACAGGGGGAAAGAGGAGAAGAAGACAGAACTCAAGATGACTGTTTGTTCGCTTTGTGCCTCGTACCTTCACATAGCATTGCTTCGCGCTCCTCGCTGGCACGGTGTACTCGAGGGGGGTGTAGAAGCCGTGGTACACCTGCAACAACATGAAGTCTCTCACATGACTTATAACATGACATCCACATGATTTACAACATGATGTCAGTCACATGAGTTACAACATGACGTCTCTCACATGATTTACAACATGATGTCAGTCACATGAGTTACAATATGACGTCTCTCACATGACTTATCACATGACATCCACATGGCTTATAACATGACATCTACTAAGACTTACAGCAACATGACATCTATCATGTGGTTTACAACATAGTGTTTATTACAAGATTAACAAGACATATTATGTGACTTCTAACATTACGTCCATCACATGACATACAATAACGTGACGTCTATGACATTACATACAACAAGATGGTGTACAACATGACATACATGACTTTCAACATGATGTCTATCGCATTATGTACAACAATATGACACCTATTGTGTGACTTACAGCAACATGACATTCATCACATGACTAACAACATGACGTCTATTACATGACTTACAACATGACGTCTATTACATGACTTACAACAACATGACGTCTTACAACATGCCTGCATATCCTTTTTAAAATTGTTGTAGTCTCATTATAATATGCTTGTTACCAAAAAAAGATACGCGAGCGAAAAATTAACAACTCGAAACACGACCAAACCTGAAATTCTACGGTCACTAGCTCCCTCAGGGCTCGTCCTGTCACGACGATCTTGGCATCATTTGAAAGGATACGCTTTCTGTTATTCTAAAGCCATCTAGATTTCCCAGTAACCGTTCATAGAACAACTAGGTATAAACGGACTTACAATCATGCCGTTTTCGGTGTTCTGTACAGTTCCGAACGATGTTGGCGGCGGGTACTCAGTACAATAATCTTCCGATTACAGCAGTTTTTCTCATTTGTATAGGTTCGTCACCATGTCTTGATTGCATGTTATAAGCTACTCCCACTTTTAAATGGCGGCAAAATTTATGTGCTTTAATGGCAGTGAAACCAATATATCTCTACTTCGGTGTGACGTCACAATAACATATGCCAACCAGTGGAGACTATGGGTCAAAATTTGTTGCGTTGGTTGGTTGATATATGTAATTTTGACATCATGCATACTTTGAGTATGTCAGTTTAGCAGCTGTTTGATTCAGGTAAAGTCAGGTAGTGGTTCCTCAATCAGTAGATTGGTGAACTGTGCCAACAAACCAACATCGTTCGCAGTGTCTAAAACACCGGAGGAAATGGCATAGTTGTCGGTCCGTTTATAGTTTATTTAGGAACAATTATCAGGAAACCAGTTATATGTTTGAATAGCAGAAAGCGTAGTAAACTTTCAAACGATATCAAGATTGTTGGGATCAGACAAACCGTAATGGTAATAGCAATCGTTCAAAAACACGTTTTTGTGACATGTTTTGAGTTGTTAATTTTTTGTTCGCCTTTCCATTCTTGTTGTTGTATATCTTTGAGCATAATAAATGCAGCAACAAAATAGTGTAAATTTACTAAATAATGAAATAACTAAATAAATATATAAGCTGTTAGTAATAATATGATCAAAACATTATTATTGCACAATAATTATATAGCAACAATACAAATAAATAAATGCACACGTATAAGAAAAAAATTAATGGTAATGGTATAAGGGTTGTCACTTTTTGTGAGTCAACCCTTTAGACCTCAAGTTTAAAGGGTTAATACCTCAATGTTGTCTTCTCCGTACTTCTCTAGGGCCACCTCTTCAGACAGACCTACACATGAATACTCGACTGGAGTGAAGACAGTCGTGGGCACCTGGTGACAACAGAAGACATCGATCGGGGAAATGCTTTGACTCAAACACCCACCCTACTGAGAAAACACCACACTACTTCCATTTGTTACGAACATGAACACATCGCTACCAGCTCATGCACGAATTTGCGATGTTTTAGAAACATCGTTTTCAATTCAGATTTATTTCAGAAAAACGTGTTCAACGAAAGTGATAACATGGAATATACATGGAGAAATGTCATCACAAAACAAAATGTGTCAGTTAGAATAGAAAGTATATCTTAGTGTGCGTGTTCAGATGTTTTGTTAAAACTGCAGTTGATTTCAGTTAGGCAGATTTGCCTACCACAAGTATATAATCGAGTGATTTGGAAAGTAAATGGAAACACAAGTGAGATCTGACTTTGACAAACCTTATCGTAATCCATCTGCTCGGTGGCGCCACCAAACAGCCGTCGGGCTAACAACCTTCCCGCTCTGATGGCGACTGGCGTCAGCTCCGGTCGGTCCTGGAGAAAGCAGACAGAGTTACTGAAAAGAACAGTCAAACTTTGGAACACGACACATAATCTATATACATTAGAATAGAAAGAATATCTAATTGACTTTGTATTCTTGAGACCGTATGTTTTGGACACCCTTAAAATCTTACAAAATTAATGATTTGGTATACCTTGTTTTCAGACTCCTCCAAAATAATTTTTTTTCCCCTATAATCGGACACCAATTATTAGTGATCTTTTATAAGAAATAACTTATCACCAGTGATTTTCTAAAGCCATATTAATAGGATGGACAGTGAAAGGAGACACAATGTGTCCACGGTCACATTCATAAACATTCAGACTGTGTCTGTGAGTTACTTTTCTGTATCTATGTTTTCGGAGAGCAAAAAATTTAGTTATTTTAATGGTGTTCGAATATATACACGTTGTCAGGTAGTACACTAATTTTCTAGCATTTTAAGTGTATCTCGTCCCATGCACTGAGATCTAGTCGCCTCTTTCTATGTTCATTCTAAGTCTATCTCGTCCCATGCACTGAGGTCTAGTCGCCTCTTTCTATGTTCATTCTAAGTGTATCTCATCCTATGTACTGAGATCTAGTCGCCTCTTTCTATGTTCATTCTAAGTCTATCTCATCCTATGCACTGAGATCTAGTCGCCTCTTTCTATGTTCATTCTAAGTGTATCTCGTCCCATGCACTGAGGTCTAGTCGCCTCTTTCTATGTTCATTCTAAGTGTATCTCATCCCATGCACTGAGATCTAGTCGCCTCTTTCTATGTTCATTCTAAGTGTATCTCATCCTATGCACTGAGATCTAGTCGCCTCTTTCTATGTTCATTCTAAGTGTATCTCATCCTATGCACTGAGATCTAGTCGCCTCTTTCTATGTTCATTCTAAGTGTATCTCGTCCCATGCACTGAGGTCTAGTCGCCTCTTTCTATGTTCATTCTAAGTGTATCTCGTCCCATGCACTGAGGTCTAGTCGCTTCTTTCTATGTTCATTCTAAGTGTATCTCGTCCCATGCACTGAGGTCTAGTCGCCTCTTTCTATGTTCATTCTAAGTGTATCTCGTCCCATGCACTGAGGTCTAGTCGCCTCTTTCTATGTTCATTCTAAGTCTATCTCATTCTATGCACTGAGATCTAGTCGCCTCTTTCTATGTTCATTCTAAGTGTATCTCGTCCCATGCACTGAGGTCTAGTCGCCTCTTTCTATGTTCATTCTAAGTGTATCTCGTCCCATGCACTGAGGTCTAGTCGCCTCTTTCTATGTTCATTCTAAGTCTATCTCATCCTATGCACTGAGATCTAGTCGCCTCTTTCTATGTTCATTCTAAGTGTATCTCGTCCCATGCACTGAGGTCTAGTCGCCTCTTTCTATGTTCATTCTAAGCCTATCTCATCCTATGCACTGAGGTCTAGTCGCCTCTTTCTATGTTCATTCTAAGTGTATCTCGTCCCATGCACTGAGGTCTAGTCGCCTCTTTCTATGTTCATTCTAAGTGTATCTCGTCCCATGCACTGAGGTCTAGTCGCCTCTTTCTATGTTCATTCTAAGTGTATCTCGTCCCATGCACTGAGGTATAGTCGCCTCTTTCTATGTTCATTCTAAGTCTATCTCATCCTATGCACTGAGATCTAGTCGCCTCTTTCTATGTTCATTCTAAGTGTATATCATCCTATGCACTGAGATCTAGTCGCCTCTTTCTATGTTCATTCTAAGTGTATCTCGTCCCATGCACTGAGGTCTAGTTTTTGCCGGGATTTTCATTGAATTGGCTGTTTTGAATGTTGAGAAACATGAATATGTTGACCATCAGAGAGTATTGCAGTTAACCCATCCAGCAATACTGCCAACAGAACAAGTTCAGAATCTGAATTTTGTACAATGTGACAATTTTACAGGCACACGATTCAAATTGCGAACACTGTTGCAGGCTTACAAAACATAACCTGATGGGCAGTATACATTCAACATAATTATTCACGTAAAGTAAACATAAGTTCTTATATAGCGCAGTATGCAGTCCTTGGCACTGCTCAAAGCATTTTACACTTTACTCTCTGGCAGACATGTTCAACCAAACACCATCTCAACTTCTCTGGGAAGCTTTCAGCCACGCTACAATTAATGCACGAAGACTGTTCGTACACAAATATCCACCGCTGTCTATAGCCATACAGCTGATTGAACGAGAGCAATGTGAAGTGAACAAACTTGTCAAAGTTTCGACACGGCAGCACAGGATACGAATGCAGGTTCTCTTGATTGAGAGTCCAATACTCAAGCCACTGCACTCCACTTATGCAGAATAATACATAACGGACATTATGTCTTTATTTCTTTCACTTACCTGTAGCACATCTCCTACAGCATAGATATTTGGCACTGATGTCCTCTCCTGATCATCTCCGTGTCCACCCACTACAAACCCCCCCTTGTCCAGCTCAACACCGACTTCCTGCAGCCCAAGTTGACTCGTCTCTGGCAATCGACCTGCAGGTGGCAGCACTAACATATTATAACAGCAAACGTAACGGATGATTACATGAGTTCACAAAGTCACAAAATGGGTTAGTTGTCGACATGTATCAGGGTTAATATGATTTGTTACAGAGGCGTCTTTAAAGATAATTGAATTCCACACAAGACATTTCTAAATATACCTTAAACAACTTTTAAATTAAATATGCGAAACGTGATATGCTGAGTCTTGGTGTGATTGCTTAGAATACTATGTACCTGTATATCTACAAATTCTTCACCAGTTGATATTTTCAAACAGCGCTCATTCAAAAACTTCCAATACAACGCCACTTCTACGTGTTGTAAAAGCTAAATGACTCATTCGGGCATTTGGGGAAGCAGGCGTCCAAACGTTTTCAGGTGGTTGTGGTCTACAGGGTCACGGGAAAGATACCCACTCATATATCTATAGGAGTGGGTAGAACTTTCCCACGATCTTCTAGGAGCTACTTTCACACGACAACCATGAACATCATCACATGACCACAGAGAGGACCTCATTGTGACACCAGAGAAGAGACCGTGAAGGTCTCAAAAGCTCCATCAACCCAAAAAGTTGGATATTCCAGGTATACTGACTTGATTTCATGTACATGTGTTAAAATAATCTTACTAAAACTGCAAAACAATTATTGTGAATAAAAAAAAAAAAAATTTTGCAGCGTATATTTTGAACCGATCCCCAACTCACCCACAGCCATGAGGACCGTGTCAAAAGTCTCCTCTTGCATGGTCCCTTCTCCTTTACTCCTCCACTCTACCTTCAGTCGCTCACCCTGCTTCTCTATTTTTGTTGGCACGCTCTCATTGATAACGCGGGTACCGTGATCTTCCAAACCTTCAGCAACGAGCTGTGCCATTTGCTACAAGACAGTACCAACTAGAATGATATTTATGACCTATCGAGACGATTCAGACCTTAATGGACAATTTGGCGGTATGGAGTTAGAAGCATAATGTAAATGGACAATCTTTAAGTAGGTTGTTGAATTGACCCACCTAAAGAATTCAAGTTTTGAGAAAGACGACATCAAAGTCGAGTATTTAGATTTCAAATCACATACTTTTTTAGTGTTGGTAGATAACTGGAAAGACAAATATTATTCTGAAATTCCATAGCAAAAATGTGTATTTGGGATCTTTCTGATAAAAATTGGCTATGTGCATATCGCCTTAAAAGTTATTCTGTCTTGAATGGTACAAATTATACAAATTAATATTCCCTATGTCCATTTAAATTACATAAACTATAATACAACAACTGTCATCTAGTCACAACATTGAAACTGGTTGAAACCTGATGAAACCGGTCACTGCAGTATGTTAATGCTCCCACCTGGTCAAACCCACGCAGCGGAATTGATCGCACCATCACCGAAGTGTCATAACCGAAGCCCGTGAGAAAACCTGCGCACTCTAGGGCAACATCTGATAACTGTCAAAGAAATAATGTTTATTAACAGCTCCAACAAATGCAAACATGCCATGTTTTCCTGGTAGAAATATGTATTTACGACTTGCATTAATCCACTTAAATCCATATTCAGTTTTTTATTGATTAAGCTGGCTATAGCGGTCCTATTCTGATCAAGTGGTGCCATCTATCAGGCTACTTAATATACCTCCATCAAATATAACCCCCTACGTTTTATCAGTAAAATGTATTTGCTGTTTGTCTGCTATAGTAATAATTAATAATAATGAATTGTATTTACACATTTGTTTCCAGAGTACGACCCTGTTCAATAGTGTAGTGTTGCTAAAATAAAACAATAGTTATACATACTTAGTGGTGTCGAGGTAAATTCAGCCGGAGAGACCTTTTAAATACAGCATCGTTAAAAACATAACGACTATAAGGCTTGTATAATAAAAATGAGACTAAGTATTTATAATAAAAGTGAGACTATTAGATAGTAAACTCCAAGGGTAATTGTGCTATTGTTCTGCATGATTCATGACGCCATTGACAACTTGTATATTGTTATAAAGGATACAGCTTGCTCCAACAACCAACCTGTAACAGAAATGAAACATGAGAACAGTGTAATATCAAAATATCACTCACTTGATGCAAAGATGGACGCTTCGTATAAATGCAAATAGTTGTTTTCTCAGCATATGTATCATCACGACAACATTCTAAGGAACAGCAGGAATAAAACTTTTTTATCACTAAGAAAACCACAACGTTGGCAATTTTATTATAGATACAACTGTACATATGCATGTAGGTCAAGTAAAGTACAAATGTCTGTCTGTCTTTCTCAATATTGTATTCATACATCTAACACCAACATACGTCTTTCCCGGTGGTTTCATTTGCCAGAAGATGTCATCACTGGATATGGAGTGTTCAAGAGCTCCAGAAATCTACAACATCAGATGGTCCAGAATCTAATATCACAGTCTCAATGATGTGCATGACCTCCTTTAAGCTCCGCCTTAGCAAACACTTTTATGTACCTGGTGTGTACATTTACAGTACATCACTAGGGCGACATACAACTGCTAGAGAATCAACCTTTCATGCACACTTAAAACAATTATGCCCTTTGTTTTTGGTGCACAAGAAAACGGACGCTAGAATTTCCACAAAAATGATACTAATAATAAGATAACTTCTATTGCGCCTAAATCCTTGGAAACCAAGCTCAGAGGCACAGCAAGACAACAGGATTAGTCAGTCTCAAAATCCATAAGCAGTATTCCAGTTGTCAACAGATGGGTCAAGGCACCAGGGAGCTACGGTGGATGAGCAAGGTTGTAAAGATAAGTTTTTAAATGACGACAGAATTTTTTAATATTTTCAAGTGATCTAACACTAGGAGGGAGCATATTCCAAAGAGATGGTGCAGCAACAGAAAAAACCCTAGTTCCAATGTTAGTGTTGACTCTAGGAACAAAAAGTAGGTCAGAACTAGATGATCAATGTTGGATAGGTTTTCTTATAGGAGTAAGCAATGAATGCAAATAAGATGGTTGCTTACTGGACAGTGCCTGGTATGTAATGGTACAGATCTTAAATATTATACGATATCGTACAGGAAGCCAATGCAAAGACTTCAAGAGTGGTACAGAGCAAGAAAAACAAGGAGATCTTGTAACTACCCTTGCCAGACAATTTTACACACGTTGAAGTTTTGTGATATCCTTACTAGTGATATTATAAAGGAGGGAATTGCAATAGTCAAGTCTGCTGCTAACAAGCGCTGTTGCAATAGTTTTAGCAACAGAAAATGACATATACCTCCAAATACGGTGAAGATCACGAATATGATCAAAACAGTAGCGACACGTTTGAGATGTGTTATCGGAAACTGAAGTTACTATCAAAGACCACTCCTAGATTCCGCACTGAGGTTGATGGCATGATATGCTGATTCAAAATATGCATAGGGAAAAAACCATCAATTTTGTTATGCTGCATTGGAGTACCAATAATGATCAATTCAGTTTTATTTGCATTTAATTTAGTACAATGTAACATCCAACAGCGTCACATTTATTAAGGAAATTTAGTAAGCTTTTTTTAAACCTAGTTTCTAGACAACACATGACATAGCGGATACATCAATTTAGACTGTTCTATGCAAAAACAACAAACTTATAAATGTAAAATTAATAACTGTCTTTGTGATTTTTAAACATTCGGTGAACAATTGTTAACGGCTCCAAGATAAAATGTCTTCTTGTGGAAGAAAACAGCAACACCCACACACTCGTATCCTGGCTCGAAAACGTTTTATTTTAAATTTATACTATTTATTTTAAATTTATGAACTTGTTAAAAGCTTGTTATTCTCCTTACCTTACTTGTCTGTGATTATGAAGTTTCAGCTAAACAGGTAAAACAAGTAGTGGACAGTCAGAGAAGATAAAAGGGGTGTAGCTGAATGCTCCTCCTGCAAATATAAACGTTTCTTACCTCAACTGGGTATTTTGGTCTCATTCCAGTTGCTATGACGATGTTGTCAGCAGTAAGGATCGTCTGAAATGAACAGCAACCCATATGAAATTTACCCTCAGTGCATTAAGGCAAGTATTACAAGTTTAATGATAACAATAATTAAAATTTAAATAGTGCCCAAATACATTCTCAGTTGCTTCACATGAGGCAGCGTACATTAAATATATATTAACACAAAAGTGAATAATGCAAACGAGTTTCCTTAAGACAATAACCTATACAGAAAACTGAAAACATTATAATTAACGGAACAGTAATAGAACACATAAACTCGCTTTAACGTGAGTAAATTTATGGTAGTTATTAGTTACCTATCTGTTGGTCCATTGGTCACTTACCTCCTTGCCTGTGTGGTCTGTGGCACAGACTGTGTGCTGGTCTACCAGACGACCCTTCGCGTTGTAGTAATCTACGTCTCTGAATCACAACAAATCAATCAGTGTACACAAAGACCCGTAAGGCACAATAATGAATCCTAACAGATGTATTTGATCATATTCATACTTCATGGGTTATCGTGTGGGGTGCAACGGTGTGGTGGATGGATAACAATAGACTTTCGATCAAAAGAACCCAGGTTTGATTCCTCTTGTTGCCGGTTTGAAGACTGGCCAAGTTTACTATACGTTGCTTCAGTTCACTCAGCTGTATAAATGAGCACCTGGCTGCAGACAGTCGTGGATACATGTGAACTAAGTTTTTGTGTAGTAGTCACAGCATTGCAGAATGCTTCCAAGGCAATTCAAGATGGTGCTCTAATGAACAGATCCTGATAGTGAAAAGCAGTTTGTGCAGTCATAAGGACTGGATACTGTGTTATAATATAAGTATACTGCATACTTACTTATTTTTTAGTTGAACCCTGAAACCCCAGTTGAGGGAGTGGACATGACCCTGGACACCCTCACACAGCTTCTGCCTGTAACCATGGAAACACGATGACTAATCAACTGTCAGTTTTGTATTTAAAGTTGTTTTGTCGACATGCATGTATGCACAGAGAAACGTGATCTATCTACAAGTGAAATCTCTGGACCAGACTGTTGTAAGACTTGTAATAAGTAGACAATCTCTTGAACCAAGCAATTTAGAGTGTAGCTAGATAAATCAGATGATCTACAGCATTTGGTCAAAGCACGCAAACATTATGATAGACTAAGATCTAGACTAAGATCTAGACAAATATTTGTTAAAGTTACATAGGAATATTATCTCACAGCCAGTGTGAAATGAATACAAAATTGTATGTCCTGTAATCTTAGCAACCTATCATCCTACAGACCCAGGTTTCCTAACAACCCATTTTCTTTTATGTCCTTTTTGTCCAGCGTAATACAGAGATGCTACACTGACTCTAACATATGTTCTTGTTTCGCCATGTGATTGTTTTTTCTTAGCCAATTCTTCCCTACCCAAATTTGGGAAAAAATTATTCTTCCCTACCCAAATTGGAAAAAGGTCTTTCATTTTGTTTAGCCAAAATTAATATTTGTTGGTTAGTGTGAACACAGCAATGGTACGTGAACCACTCACCAGTCGTGCTGTAGGTTTTCCGGAGTGTTCCACCCATATTTGCCCGCATCGACAACAGCACCACCTAGCTGTGAAGCCTGGTGCATCAACTTCTTCGGAATACATCCAACGTTGACACAGGTCCCTCCCAGGCCCCACCTTGTTCCTGTTAACAACAGATTACAGAGTTTGACTCGGTTAACTACAGATTATAGAGTTCCTGGTAACAACATAGCATAGAGATGATAAAACTCGACTCAGTATTTTAAGCTCTCCTTTATTAGACAAAAAGCACCATAAACACAATTACACACAGATGCAGAAGGCAGATTCCTAGAGGATCTGTCAATGACATTTGTTATGATGTCATTTGAAGGTTTTTCCATGTAAGACATCCCCAACTGATCAGAGGTGCTCGGATCAATCATAGCAAATGATTTATGTCCATCTAACATGTGGTATGAACCATAAAACCAGAAAATTTATTTAAAAAAATTACTTTTCTTCTGAGAGGTCGTAGATTATTTCCTGACAGCTTGGCGTACAAGACGCAAACCATTTAGGAGAAAAGTGTTAACATACACACGTAACTCGATTATTGTTAGATTAGACAGATTCCAACAATATAATAGCACAATGACACAACAAATTTATGTGCAAAATGCAAAAATCGCAGACTATTTTAGAGGTATAAACTAAAATAGTAAGTCAGTGTCTATCCAGGTAACCAATCCATTCTATTAAGTGTGCATGCCCTAATAAGGGTACCCCCTATTTTTTATTACTGACAATGATCTCCAAGACCAAATTTGAGCTTTGACGGTCAAATCTATAATTTATTGTAACTTACTTTCTAACAATTGGATTCAAACTCAGCAATGACATAAAATAAAAGTTTCCACTTATATAATCCGACTGGTATCCTTTTGTCTGCATGGGCTGACCAGTTCTTTATCATCCATATTGTAGATAGGACCCAACATATCTGTTTACTTCCCTCATTATTGGTAACTCTCCCCAATGTATGACTAACATAACTTGTTTTAAACTCGCGATAACCACAAATAGTTGATCAAAACACACACACACACATATATATATAATTATATACAGCTCAGTGCAACACGCAGATACCATTTTGGTATAAGTACACGCCACTGGGTGAATAAAAACGAAAGTAAGACAGGCTCAAATATTTTGTCAGTGTACAGTATGCTTAAAATATGCCGAATATGGTACCATGTGATGGCTTAATACTCACGCACCTTGAGGGGATGGACTTACAAAGTCTAGCAGAGCTGCCTTTTTGCCAATGTCAGCCGCTGTAAACGATAAAAAACACATAACTATACAGTTCACATATAGGGATACAGTTAATAATAATAACGTTTATTCACAAAGTGCTTTATATAAGAAATATACACATTCCGATAAGATAATGCACTTATATCAAATACCATTTTGTTAAATATTTTCAAGGTGGCATGTGTCGGACTACCTAGATGTGATTCGTGCCTTCAGCACTCGCCTTGTCCATGTCACCACCAGAGGATGATTCCGGGTAACAGAACAAACTTTGTTTGTTGAGACATACCTTCTTTAGAGCAGGCAAGGCCTCCAGAACCTCCGCCTATCACCAGCAAGTCATAGTGCTTCTGCTCGCTCAAACCTAACAAATGAAACCAGACTGTCACTGTCACTCATACCACTATTATAATATGTCATAATTATTATTATATATAAATGCACATGCACATGGGGGTGCAGTTTGAGGTCTTGGTTGCAGTTTGAAGGTTAAATTAAACATAAACTTATTCTGAGTTCTGAAGTTGTTGGGTGGCTCAGGGGTACAGTTAGAGGTATCAAATAAATTGCATATTTTAAATTTTAATAATAATACAATATACATAATTGACAAATAGTGCATTTTACCAACATTGATAATATCATTAAACCCATTATCACGAGCTGCCGGAAATAGCTGTGGCTGCCAGTACCCTTGACACTTTCAAGACCAGGATGCCACAAATTTTAATCTTCCATAGTTAGATTAGGTAGGGGTATGGATCTTACTTTATATTATTCATTTATTTATTTGTTTTAAATTTAATTAATTTCTATATGTTTTGTTTTATGATATATTTAAAATGTTTATAGTGAATGTTCTCCATTGGTCTGACTCTAGATAATCTATTCTTCTCTTGGTAAAAACAATCTCTACCTCCTCACCACAATCCCCAAAGTGTGGCAGAATAATCAGAAAGATGATTGTGGCTGCCAAAAGGATGATGATGTCGATGATGATGATGAATTACAGAATATGTCATCATCCATCATTACATAATACATGCATGTATTGTTGATGCAAACATGATTTTATTTAAATAAATCCCAATCAATGGCAAAATATACCTTACGCGAGAGGTAAAAAGTAAGGACTCCCAAAAGTAAGATAACCCTACCCCTCACAGTCACAACTATGCGTGCTTTTTCAAAGAAAATGCTGATTCATTTTTAAAACGCCAAATGTAGGAGAACGTCCTTATCAACAAGAGTATACCCAGTTTATCATTGAATAGCCACCTAATTCTAATTCTAATTCTAATTATGTACGTCGTAAGGAGCCACTGTTGGCTATGGTTTACGACGGGGTGGGTGCGTATGGTGTTATTGAGTGTTTGAGCCGCAGGATAGGAGACTGAAATCGTTTATGGTCTCAGCCTGGACCTGCGACTCGTTTAGTTTATTCCAGTCTACTATTGTCTTTACAAAGTATGAGTTTTTGAATTGGTCGGTGTGGGATGCAGGTACTATATAGCACCTGGTGTTATTGGTTGTTAGGTGTTGTACAAAGTTTGAGGATACGTGATCTGGAAAATTTTTGGGTTGGATGCGTCTTTTATTTGTTTTTTGGGGCCGAAAGTATGTTTCTGCGGGGATGGCTGGGATAGATCCCCCAGCTATTTTGTACATGTATTTCAGTCGTAGATCCCGACGTCTGCTTTGTAAGGTATTGAGTTTTAGGTCTGTTAATATGTTTGTCATTGATCCTTCTTGTCTGGAGTGGTAGTCGCCGGTAATGAAGCGAGCAGCACGGTGTTGTATGCGTTCCAGTTTATTTATGTCCCCCTGATGGTATGGGTCCCACACTATGGCTCCGTACTCTAAAGCAGCGCGCACAAGGGCAATGTATGCGGTTCGTTTGTTGTTTATAGGACAGTGTCGTATGTTACGTCTTAGGAAACCAAGTGTTGAGTTTGCTTTTTTAGTTGTTGTTGCGATGTGGGAGTGCCATTTAAGGTCGTCGGAGATAGAGATACCAAGATAGGGATTGCAGTTTACACGTTCTAGGGTGATGTTATTTAAGGTATAGAAATAGTCAGTTTTATGTTTTACGCTGAGGACCTAATATCGCCCATGTCCTGCAAATACCCGTATGCCGTTTAATTATATTTCCAAGGTCAACAACTACGTTGCGTTTCATGTAAGTCCTTACCCGATGCGTAAGTTCTTGAAGAAAAGCATATGTTTTTGTTACGTAAACAACGAAACGATGTTTGCCGCAACATCGACCCAACCATGCAGGCAGCCATGTTTTGTTGGCTGTCAACAACGCAATGTTATGCCTCTTTTGATTGGCGAAATTTTATTTAGTTGTAGCAATATAAGTAATGTTATCGATATGACAGTTGATATCCATCCACGTTGTATGCAAACTTGATGCGCGTGGAGAGCTGATAATGACAAGATGTATTCGACAATGATTTCGTGGATTTGGCCGAGTGGCGATGAAAGACTAACACTTAGTCTTACAAAAATGGACAGCGACTACAGATGTGACGCTAACATACTGCCTGAGAACGGCTACGTAATGACTCTTGTTCGTTGCTACTCATACGCGCTCGCTCTCAGCTATGCATGCGTCGGATACTACTTCAGAGACACTCTTGTTAGACTGAGGCTCATGCTTCCGTTAGCTTGACTACGTTTGTTCATAAGAATAGAAACTTGTGTAAACTGAAAGGTGCATATTTTACTTTTCCCTTGCGTAGCCATAACTTCATAACTTGCAAGCTAGACAAAGTTATTTATAAATAAATGTAATATAATTATAAACATAAGTTTGTATGAGCTTTTTGAGTTTCCCAATGAACTGTTCACACAATTAGATAAAATAATAATACACCTAGCTCTTATAATAAATTGATACCTAACATTTTGCATGTGCAAGTATATATAGCTGTCTTCACCTGTCCCGTAGTGAGGGACTAATACTTTGATTCCGGCTTTAAAATGAATTAATAATAATAAGTACTATTTAATTATTAACAAAAAAATTGCCATCCATGTCAACAATTATTTATCTATGTGTATATGTCATATGTATAATTAAACCCATCTGCAGTTGGAGATAATTGTTCAGTGTATACAGTCCCTTTCCCTTTTTGATACCCTGTACCTTTTATAGGATGATTCTGTTTCCAGGATCTGCTAGGTTACTCTGATCAGATTTTCTTATTCTACAAATATTGAAAATTTAAGTTGTTCCAAAGATTGACGATCAATGCTTCATAATTATATCACCTTGATTGACCAGAATTTTTCTACACCCATATCTGTTCATTATGTAATATGTATAATAATAAGTGGGTCCAATTATATAGTGTATACATGGCATGCTCGGCGTCTCTCACGCGCCCCACTGGGAAGCAACTCCGGCCGCTGGGAGCAAGATCCAGTGGATTAACGAGATCACCACTCTGTTCATCATTAGAACACCACCTTGACTTCTCCGGGAATTAGGAAGTATTCAGCCATATATAAATGATATCCATTACATTACTACATGATTTCTCTTGATTAGGTCTGATGTGCTAACAGTAGCTGTTTACAGTAGACTATAATTAATAAATAATAAAGTTGTGATTTTGGTTGTAGATCAGCATCAGCACTATTGGTGATCAAGCCAACACTGTGTTGAGAATCGAGGCCAAATATGTGTATTTTGTTTGTGTATGTCAACAACAATCCAACCCCAGATGGCTACCAACTTATCATTGCAAACAACAGGGATGAATTCTACGATCGGCCAACACAACCTGCTGCATTCTGGGAAAAACATCCTTATTGCATCAGTGGTAAACGTGCTTTTCAGTTACCTGGTAACTTTAAAATGTGTGCTTTCTAAATTCTTTGGTTCTTTTATTTACCAGTTCATAAAGTTCTTATAATTTTTTATTTTAATAGTTATGATATTGAGAGCATATATGTCTAGATTATTTATAAATATGAAGTCGTTTCATCATCTACGTTAAAACAACAATTATAATTAGGTTTTTTGTTTACAAATATAATGCAGAGTGTACTAATGTGTAAGTAGATTGTACAGATTGCGTTATTGTGTATGGTGAGCTAAATCCTAGTCATAACATCATTAGAATATTTAGTCGATATTGAAGTCTAGTGTTATCATTAATTATTACTATTTATATGAAATTAAGAACGTCTTAAAACCATATAGTTTTGTCTAGAACAACAGCATTAAATACATTATCAAATATATTGCTTATGTTGTTGGATTTAGGTGCAAGTTGGTTGCAATATAAATGACATGGATGTGATTACAAGTTATAAAACATACATTTGCATAGCTGATGTTGTTGAACACATTTCAGGTGCTGATTTGAAAGAAAATCGGGAGGGAGGAACATGGCTAGGGGCATCAACTAGAGGCAAAGTGGGTTGTCTGTTGAACATCCGCTCACCCACAGGTCCAGACGCCTCCAAGAAGGGCAGAGGTTAGTCAGTATGATTACACTAAATGTAAAGAGAATAACCAGTCTGATTGTGTACTTGTAAGCATTCTTTAAAGGGAGGTATGGCAGCTAGATAGGACTTTTTAAATGCATAATTAATATCAAGTTTTGTGCGTAAGCTGTAGAGTAAACATTTCTTATTTACAACACCTCATTCTGTGCAATGATGAAGATATATTTAATGTATTATATATATATATTTTTTTTATTTTTTATTTTGTTGATAAAATCCATACTTTCCATTACAACCACAATCTAATAACCAAAAATATGATATATCTCTTTGACATTGCATAAAGAAGATAACAAGATACACGTCAGTCAAATGTCATTGATGTAGCGTCATTATTTCTAGAGATGTTATGTTTCCCAATTGGAAAAAAACACCGGTTTTGGCAAACAGCTGTCAAAGATTGGGTAATGGGATTTATTACAAGACAGAAACACGCATTATCCATGTAACTTACGTGATCCAACAGATCTTGGTTCTAACAACAACTGTGAAAATGTTTCTTGGTCTTACTACCATTAAATGGACACATGTCTAAATGTTTCTTGGTCTTACTACCCTTAAATGGACACATGTCTAAATGTTTCTTGGTTTTACTACTATTAAATGGACACATGTCTAAGGCTCCAAGCTTTACTAGGAATTAGGAAACATCATTTGGGTGTTTTCTTGCACACTTTTCCTGTGATGCTCGTGTCCCAAATCTGTGGCCCAATATTGCGGATTTTCACATGTATTTGTACTTTTGTTGAGTGAGTTGAATATACTTTTATTTATTTATTTTCATTCAGTTTACTCATCGACTGTTCTATTCTTCATTAACCATTTCACATATTAATTTTGCCATGGTAATTTTCACAATTGCCAAATACAATTTTTTGAGTGTAACAGTCTCAAAAATCATACAAGTTACCTCCCATGATGCTGCTGTGTGTTTCCGTGTCCAGGCCACCTGGTGAGCGATTTCCTCACATCGTCAATTGACCAGAAAACGTATCTTGAGAGGATAGCACAAGATGGTCAACTGTACAATGAGTTCAACCTGATATTCCTGGAGAAAACGTAAGTGTCGCAAGTCACCATGGAGAATATAAAAATTTGTTTTGTAAAATTCCTTGAATAAAAATTACCTAAATTGATAGACATACTTGAATAAAATGTGAATAAAACTCATAACAAGCAGAAATTTTGAATGATTAATTACAATTTGGAGTCCTTGGGAAGCCATTCTCAACAAATTCTTGACACATCTTATCCAGTAGCATGAGTTTATCAGACGAATACCCCAGAAGGGCAGGTTTCACATCAATAAAAGTTGGACTCGCCATAAGCCAATGGCTTCTTTGCCTGTGTTTCATCTGGGATTTATGCTCTTGATGGTAATCTTGTTAAATCTTGTTAATTGTCTTTCTAGTGGTGTTGACTGGCACATTGGCTACTACAGCAACTGTGATAGCAGTACTCCTTGTGAGCTTCAACCAGGTGAGTGATTCTTTAGAGACCAGTTCAACTTACTAATAACCATCAACTCTTGGTTAGAGGTGGTCTCATAACTGCACAATGTAAAAACTTATATGTTTACCATTGGTTCAAACCAACCCCCCTACCAATACGTGTTTACCGTTTGGTTCAAACCAGCCCCACAACCAATACGTGTTTACCATTGGTTCAAACCAACCCCACAACCAATACGTGTTTGCCATTGGTTCAAACTAGTCCATCAACCAATATGTGTTTACCATTTGTTTAAACCAATTCCACAACCAATACATGTTTACTATTGGTTCAAACCAGCCCCACAACCAATACGTGTTTACCATTGGTTCAAACCAGCCCCACAACCAATACGTGTTCACCATTGGTTCAAACCAATCCAACAACCAATACGTGTTTACCATTGGTTCAAACCAACCCCACAACCAATATGTGTTCACCATTGGTTCAAACCAACCCCACAACCAATATGTGATGTGGGACTTGCAATTTTTACGAATCAAATACAAAATGGCTATTTAAAAACGTCAAATAAAAAATAATGATTAATTTCCCCCTTGATACACTGTGACAGCCAACTCCTCAATGTAATGTTTAACATATTTTGTGCTTTGTCAATGTAGGCATCCTTCCCTTAGAACCAGTTGTGCGTGCATGTACATGTTTCATCTGGAGATGCAATTATGTTTGCAATTTCTTTTTGTTATTTGTTATCGCTAAGGAATAGGTTAATCTTTACAGCTGTAGATAGGAATTCTGTGTAAATCTGTTAATTTCTTTGTACAGCACTTGATAAGAATTGTGTGTGAATTGTGTCTGTTGTATACTGGAAGTAATGTCGGTTGTTGATGGCACAACAGCAGTGTATAGTGATCATGGTCATCACGTGTTGTGTTAGGGCAAGGGTTGCTGTTAACTCTGAAGTATATTTGTTACTGTGATGAAAACAGTGGTGATAATATTGACACCATATAGCAGGGTTTAATCCAGGCCGCGTCTGCGTCATTGATGCAATATTTTAACTAATAACCCACCAACATTTCACAAAAGGTAAATGTGGCAAATGGCGCACACAAATTGAGTTGATGCTCCCTAAAAAATAAGTCAACATTAATTGAAGAGGAAACCCTTTAATTCATTCAATATTTGTTTGTAAGTATCCGGAATTTGTGTGCAAGATAGCTTTGATAACTTGAGACACAATGGCAAGTATTTATTATATCGTCGTTTTTGCCGATGACGTAGCGCACTGCGCTTCCTACTGCTAGTTCCACACAAATCTGTTAGGCATACAATTATCCGCCAGAGCACGCACAATGTTTTTACCAAGGCATAAAATATCCGCCAAAGTGCATATGTGTGTCCGCTAGAAAGAATTATGAAACGAACTAAAATACAAAACGCAAGTCGCGGAATTGGACAAACACTTTTTCAATGAAATTTAACTTTGTCTTTGCATAGGCCCACACGCAGCCAGCAGCCCCAAATATCCACAAAAATTGGCTACACAGAGGTTTGAAGATGCCTAAATGAGGCAAGCTATCAAAATGTAGTCATGTTCTGTTTTTAGAGAGTGTTTGGTGTGCATGACTTCCGTGACAAAGAAGGGACTTTCGTGACGAGCAGCTCCACCAGTAAAAAAACAAAATGTAAAAGTTTTTAAATTCTTATTATTTATTTTCATAAAATCCAAAACACCAACTGCAATAAACACATAAAGTCTATATATCCAGGGTTGATATTGCACACATTTCATATCGTCGATGGGATGTCAGTTGTAGAGACTGCCACTTCTGTTCATGACATTCAGACAAACTGCCTTGTTATTTAGCTCCACATTAAGTCATTAGTAAGGTTTAATTAGTTGATTCCTGGAGGGATTTTCAGTCCCTGCCATGGGTGCAATGTTTAAAAATTGGCCCCATTTTTATAACCTACATGGGCCCTTGGCCCACTTGTCCAACATCCTAGATTGAACCCTGAGGTAGTGACACAAGTAACCTCAGAGTGACACAAGTCATCCCTGAGTGATATAAGACAGGGACACATGTCACATCAGAGTGACACATGTCACCTCAAAAGAGGGACACATGTCATATCAGAGAGTGACACATGTCACCTTAGAGTGACACATGTCATATCAGATTACACAAGTCACCACAGAGAGTGACATGTCATCTTAGAAAGTGACATTAGTCACCTTAGCGGGTAACACCTGTTGCCTCGGAGAGTGACACGTTTCACCTCAAGAAAGTGACACGTGTCATTTCATAGTGACACAAGTCACCTGAGAGAATGACGAGTCACCCGTTGACATTTGTAGGTGCGCACGGCTTCAGCAACTCTGTGTACAACAAGCCGTGGAGGAAGGTGGGGTACGGCAGGGAGACGTTCTCCCGCCTCCTCTCCCAGTTCCCCTCTGTCTCCCAGCAGGAGGCGCTGCAGGAGGCACTCCTCAACCTACTCAATGACACCACACAGTGAGTGGTCACTTCATGTGTACACTTCACTCACTTCAGTCATGTCCTCCGTGCACTTCATTCACTTCCTTTGTACACTACATTCACTTTCGACATTGTTCTTTCACATCCTCTATATTCTTCATTCACTTTCTCCATTCACTTCCTCCGTACACTTCATTCACTGCCTACTTATACTTTATTCACTTCCTTCATATACTTCATTCACTTCCTCTGTACACGTCATTCACTTCCTTTGTACACTTCATTCACTTCCTACATATACTTCATTCACTTCTTCCACTATATACTTTATTCACTTCCTCCATACTCTTCATTCACTTCCTCCAGTCACTTCATTCACTTCCTCCGTACACTCCATTGACTTCCTCTACACACTTCATTCACTTCCTCCACACAGTTCACGTGACATAGTTACTTTGATCTGTTTCAGACACTGGCCTGACCAGCAGTTGGCGGTGCAGGGTGGGCAACAACTGCCGGTCGAACTACTCTCTAGAGTCAGCGCCATCTATGTTGACTGTAGACGCATCGAGTACGGCACCAGGTGGGGCTTTACGAATCACCAACAGTGCATTTGTCCCAAAGGCAACAAGATAATTAACCTTAAAGGGGAGTTTTTAAACTAATTAAAATAATGTTCTTAATACTATAACTATGTAGAAGGTACGCTGCCTGCTAAATTGTATTTAATAAGTTCAAAACAGTGCTACCAATTTGACATTTTCTTCCGCAGAACGAACACCGTTCTAATGATTGATGCTGCTGGTAGGGGGTGCTTCGTGGAGCGCACAATGCAAGAGCCGATCGACGCCAACCACCCTGTTTGGAACATCGCCACACACACTTTCAACCTCCACGACTCGTCTCAACCTGTCGGCAGCTAGAGGGCACCACTCAGCCACTCGGGGAAATGGAATGGATTAAGTTCAACATGTCGATTCCATCCATTACATTTTCTTAATATGACCGATTCCAATTAATTGTCACCTACCGGGTAGTCTTGTGATATTCTTGAAAGTATCAAGATTGCAGGGACCTTTTCACAAACATTCTTGCAAGCCTGTAAGCCCGATTTTGCTCTATAAAATCCATTTAGTTCCTTAACAATTATCTTGTATACAGAAAACTCTCAACACCAGGGTGCGCCACAGGTACCCTTTCCTTGGTGCGTCAAGGAAAAATATCCGCTGTGATACGGCAGTGGCCTTTTCAAATTTGAATGTCTTAATTTAATAACAGATTCTGCTTAACGATGGATTTTCATACGAGCTCAATATCTCAGCGACGTGGTCCCCATGTTTCTTAGCTTGTTTTGTTAGCCATTATTTTATCGTTAGGGGCAAATCACGTGACCAGCACCATCACATGAAACGTGTCTGCTATACACGGCTGAAGTATTCAGAAAATCAAGGTTCTCACGAGGTGAATAATGTCTACCAGAAATGTTTTTATGAAAAATAGCGGGATGAAACTAGGATTTGTATGCCACCATCGAGTACATTATGTTGCATTTGGTTGGTGGATATCACGTATATCAATGTGCAGCAACAAAGTATTTATAACAAAGATATTATGATTGATTATCAGGGTATGTCAGGGATTGATATTATTACCCAGGGAGAGTAGAATATCCAGTTGGGTAATCTGGGGTAGTCGTTACAGGGCTAAAGTGGTATCCGAGCGGCGTACAGAACAGTTATATATAATTATATACAATATTGATGCAGAGATGGCGTGATTATATTCCGTAATGGTGTCAACAGTTAACATATTTCTTATTAATCATTGGCATACCCAATTACATTTGTTAAAAAGGGAAAGTAGTTGTAATCATATAGTTTTATTGCCAAATAATTATAATAACGATTACCATTTTCTTGTGTATATCTATGTTACCCAGGACCCAATTTTGGACCCCCAACTACAATTCACGTAATCAGAATGATATGGATCAGTAATATTACATTAACATTATTTGTTCAGCTCTTGGTATGTTAGCCTGTAATATGTTACAACAAGGGGAAGTCTAAACAATGTAGAGACAATGACCAAGTCGTTAATGTAATCACAGTTGCATGGAAAATTTATTGAAATCAATTACTAATTTTTCTAAGTAATCATACTCATTCATTTTAAAAAGTAACTAATGGATTACATTCCTGTTGTAATCATCCCATCTCTGCATGCATTTTATTTGTTTCAACTTGTTTACAATGTGCAGTCTTACGTCGGATCTTCCATTTTTAAGGCCTTTCAGATGTCCTAAAATAAGAATTTTCATGTAAAGATAACATTTCTTAAATTTGATTTCACTAAACTTGACATTGGCCATTTTTTTAACAAGTGGAATGGACAGCATAATAGGGGATGTCTTTTTTCAAATGATTCAATTAAATAATGTACTTTTGGGGGTGTTTGAAATGTCAATTGTTATTTTGCATTGAATTTGTCAAGGAAAAACAGGACTACCCAGTACCTAAAAGTTGGGATAGGTGGGAAAAGTGTGACTTTGTTCTCATTCCAGATTGTGTTTACGTGTGGAAATGTTTTGCTTTGTAAAAGATTTGCATCTTGTAACGACTGAAGTTGGTGAACCTCAAAATGTACTATTTGTGTATTCCATTCCACCATTTCTGTCTGAGCAAATAGGGCAGAATTCATGCATAAATACAGCAATCGGAAGTCATATAGCTTGTATCATTACAAAAAAATTAACTTGTCATACCATACATATGTACAATTTGAATTAATAAATGACTAGTCTGAACAAAATTGCACTTTTTCCACATTTACATTCATATACACCTTTTACTACGGCTCTGAAAAAGATAACAAAATTGTAAAATATTGATCCTTAATCCAATCACAAAATTTTTAGATTAACAAAAATGGAGCCGACATCAACAATAATCTTGTATCGGTAAGCAGGAAGTTCTTTCTACATGACTACATAGAGTTAAATGTTGAAATGATAGGAAATGTTATGGGTTTGTATACATTCATGCGTGTATGTATATTTGTTTCATTATGGTATGCAATACAGTGCATACACAAAGTACATAAATCATGCGTTACTTATTTTAGTTCCTTAAATATTCTGGCTGAACAAATAGCATTGCGGAACGTAAAAGCATAGTACAGCTGTAGTGACTTTAGACCATCAAACTCTCAATTGAAAGATTTCAGGTTTGAATCCTCTCGCCGTCTTTTCAAACCTTGGACAATTTTGTTCAGTCCATGTTGCTCCAGTTCACCCAGCTGTATGAGTTGGCTACTGGTGGTCTTGGTGGAGATTTATATACAAAGAGGCTTTGTGTAATTATTGCAGAATAACTAAATACTTCCTAAAGAAGTTGAAATGGTATTCCTTTGAATATAATAGCTTCCGAGTCTATTGCAGAAATGATTACGGTACCCATAAAAAAATGTCTGCCGAATGGAAAGTATAAAAGTTGTCTAGGTTTAGCCTATAAGTGTCTTCTTCCTTTTTTCTAGGCACAAATGGTACACGTATTACAATCACATACAGCTTTATTCATGATTTAAAAAGCACCCAACACCAAGAATTAGAAATCTCCAACATTCGTGACTAAAAGACCACAGTGTTCAGCAAAAGCAGGAAGACGGTGTATCAAAAGTAGAGAATAAGTTCAAGTTTAAAGTAAAAAAAGTAAATGCTTTCATAATGACCAGTTCCAGCCACCACCCACACCTACCAGTAAGTATTTGTACTGACCAGGTCCAGCCACCACCCACACCTACCAGCAAGTGATTTGTACTGACCAGTTCCAGCCACCACCCACACCCACCAGTAAGTGATTTGTACTGACCAGTACCAGCCACCACCCACACCTACCAGTAAGTGATTTGTACTGACCAGTACCAGCCACCACCCACACCTACCAGTAAGTGATTTGTACTGACCAGGTCCAGCCACCACCCACACCTACCAGTAAGTGATTTGCACTGACCAGTTACAGCCACCACCCACACCTACCAGTAAGTGATTTGTACTGTCCAGTTCCAGCCACCACCCACACCTACCAGTAAGTGATTTGTACTGACCAGTACCAGCCACCAGCCACCAGCCACCAGCCACCACCCACACTGACCAGTAAGTGATTTGTACTGACCAGTACCAGCCACCACCCACACTGACCAGTAAGTGATTTTGGACTTGAGGTAATGAGCAATCTAAAACGGCTTCTAAATCACAGGCCACAGCTGCCAAATCACCTGATGTGACATGGCTGCCTAAACATCACCCACCAGGCTGATCAGTTCAGATATCCACAACTGTGTTAATGTGCATTAATATTTGTTCCACTTGATAGGTGGCACCACAGTAAAACATAATTTTTGCACTGCTACACGTTGACAATCAGACCTGTGTTAAATTCTTAACCGATTTGGAATTGAATTGATACCAAAAAATGCATGAATTGGAATTGGATCCCGCAAAGTAAGATGAATCGAACGAATTCTACTAATTGACCACCAGAGACCAAAATTACTGTTTGCCGAGGGGGAGAATTAGCATTTGCCAATGTCCAGAGTTCGAAAAAGTCGCAACAAAACAGCTAAAGTTGCCGATTTGAATTAGACTTGAACTGAACAAAAACTAACTGAATTTTAATTGATCCTTTTTGTGAGTTTGTTATTGGAATTGATTCTTGGAGCATGAATTGATAAAAGGAATTGAACCCAGGTCTGGTGACAACGAAGCCACCACTCATGAGGGACCTTGTGAACGTATGCGCCCGCCCCTTACAACATAACACACACAAAAGATGATAACGACATGTATCCGCAACACACTTATTGTGTGTACTTAGCCTAGGGTAGACGTCTCTTTCCAGTCGGAGCAACCCATTCAGTCAACCTTTATACAACTTTTAATCTCATACTGCAAATTTCTCAAATTAGGAGCAATTATGAGAAATATTTAATTATTTCATAGTTATAAATTCACTTCGTGACATGCCATTTCATAACAGATTACTTACATTCAAGTTTTCGGAGGAATACAGCCATACTTGTAGACATTTGCTTAAATTTAATGAAAATGTTTGGTTAACCAATGACCATTTTTAATTAATTCATACAGAATTTCATGTCAACAGTACATATTTTCAAAAAAAAAACGACACATCTGAACTTTGTTCCTTGTTGGTGCTAATATATATCTTAGTTACATTTCTGGCACCTCATCAGTGTCAAGGTTGAAGTACAATCCCAGTAAAAACCATAAATTAGAATGTACAACACATTTCAAACAACAATAATTTTAAGGATGACAAGAACGTTGATACGGTCCCTGTAATTCATGAGAGTTGTAGGTTCTGAGAGGGTCCCTGCTGGTTCACAGATTGAGACTAGCTGGATCGGTGAAATATGCCAGGTCTGTGCTTCCAAGTTCTAGCTTTCCTTTCATGCTTGACTTCACGACTTCCTAAAACAGAAAGAAGACCGTCGGTCAGATTCCAAGCTATGACAACCATCGACTGAACAGTACTGCATTAAAAACGCTGTTGAGAATTGTTTTCTCTGTAACAAATTAATTTTGATTAAATATAACCATGAAATGGAAGTATGAAATGTTACATTGAAAACGTGATAATGCTAACTCCTTTAGAATGGACAAAACTTCATAACTGAAATGTATGTTTGATTATTTCGTGAAAACTACAGAAAAAGTTCCAAACATTTGGTAGCATGTCACAGTGGATACTACAATACATAGATGTGAGTTTTGCAAAATTAGTTTGATATGTAACAAACAAAAACATCAAGTTGATCAGGCTCCTTTAAACCAGTCTGCAAATACAAACAGAACAATGACATTGAGCGAATCTTTGAAGAGAGCGGACACCACTGAAACCACTGAGAGAACACCACTAAAAAACCACTGTGGGGACACCACTGAAACCACTGAGGTAACACCACTGAAACCACTGTGGGGACACGACTGAAACCACTGTGGGAACACGACTGAAACCACTGTGGGAACACGACTGAAACCACTGTGGGGACACCACTGAGGGAACACCACTGACCACTGTGGGGACACCACTGAAACCACTGTGGGGACACCACTGAAACCACTGTGGGGACACCACTGAGGGAACACCACTGAAACCACTGTGGGAACACGACTGAAACCACTGTGGGAACACGACTGAAACCACTGTGGGGACACGACTGAAACCACTGTGGGAACACCACTGAAACCACTGTGGGGACACAACTGAAACCACTGTGGGAACACCACTGAAACCACTGTGGGGACACGACTGAAACCACTGTGGGGACACCACTGAGGGAACACCACTGACCACTGTGGGGACACGACTGAAACCACTGTGGGGACACCACTGAAACCACTGAGAGAACACCACTAAAAAACCACTGTGGGGACACCACTGAAACCACTGTGGGGACACCACTGAAACCACTGAGGGAACACGACTGAAACCACTGTGGGGACACGACTGAAACCACTGTGGGAACACGACTGAAACCACTGTGGGAACACGACTGAAACCACTGTGGGGACACCACTGAGGGAACACCACTGACCACTGTGGGGACACCACTGAAACCACTGTGGGGACACCACTGAAACCACTGAGGGAACACCACTGAAACCACTGTGGGAACACGACTGAAACCACTGTGGGAACACGACTGAAACCACTGTGGGGACACGACTGAAACCACTGTGGGGACACCACTGAGGGAACACCACTGACCACTGTGGGGACACGACTGAAACCACTGTGGGGACACCACTGAAACCACTGAGGGAACACCACTAAAAAACCACTGTGGGGACACCACTGAAACCACTGTGGGGACACCACTGAGGGAACACCACTGAAACCACTGTGGGGACACGACTGAAACCACTGTGGGAACACCACAGAAACCTTACCTTTTGGCTATGTATCTTGCACATTTCTTCTCTGAGTTTGTAGAGGATCTTGTAGTTAGGGTGGTGTAGTTTCACCTTGGTCTGGAGAGACCCAAAGTCCTGCTCGGCCTGTAACACAAGTAAAACATCAACGACAAAACACACATATGCATTAGACATAAAGAATTAAACTTACTTTGGAGTTGACATCAGTGCGTGAACAAGGTCCGCTGTAAACGCGTCGAACCATTGCATGTTTCAACAGTTGGTCCAAAGTAAGTTTAATTCTTGCTGTCTAATGGAATCTTGGAGCCATGAACAACATCTTTCTTAACACATATTCATATTAGAAGAGTACAACCTGTCTACAGGTTGGCGTCCATTTGCTTACAGATCCAGGATGGGCCTAAGGGTACGTAACCCCACAGACATTTGGAATTTCCTTAGGAATGTGCTTGTGCTAGGTGATGTGTCCCGTAGACCTTCAAGTGTTGGTATTTTGACGAGTCTCAAATAGGGGGGGGGTGCAACTGGAGAGCTTGAAGTGTTGGTTTTTTGCGAGCCTCATGGGGGGCACAATTCAAGTGTCTTGGGTCCCCCTAGGCTACCATGTCGGAGCCGCCCCGATAAGTGAGTGAAACTCTGGGACATTATCGCAGAACATGTTATGAATGGGAGCGTAGTAGAAGTTCTAAAACACTGTTTTTAAAACTTGTTAGAAAGAATTAGTAGATAATAATTTGATATACCTTTACATCTACCAAAGGTATATAATTGTGAACATTTAAAATTGACAGGCCTGCATAAATGTCGATATTTTATTCAGTGTAATTGGTGAAATGATTAAACAAATTTGGAGGGTATGTTTATCAACCTGAACACTTCGATCATAAACTACAAGTGCATGGCGACATCACAAAAATTGACGCACACGATTGGTAGATTGTGAACAGGAAGTGGAGACATTCCTACCCTCTTTTCCTTGAGAGTCTTTGTGCCATAGAGACGCAGCAGAGAGCCCCAGCTCTTCACGTACGGGTGCAGCTTCTGAAGACACAGGTTAAAATATAGCGCTTAAAATATAACATTGTTAATCGTTGTAATGTAATAATTATTTTACATATAAAAATGTTGTCATACTTAATACAGTGCTGTGAAATTTCCAAAACTGCTTCAAACTGAGGTTGGCTGTTCTTTATTTGTTAATACGTGACCGGCCACAGCGAACCGGTTGTTAAATCGCTTGGGTCTATTTCACGGGTCTATTAAATTGCCACCCATAGCTGATTCCAGGTAACAGAGAAAGAAGTCATTTTGTAAGCTTGATAGACCTGGTTGCTAGGTAACCGGATCCAACAGTTGTTGCTCACCTGCAGAATGGCTTGAGCTGCTTGCTGTTTGCCGTCACGTTTGTTCTTGCAAATCACCTGCAAATCACATGACGTAGATCCATATATGGTAATGAGCACCCATGTAGCTAAAGTAGCCGAGAGTGATCACCACTTAACACATATAGTCGAACCTCGCTTTACAGTCACTTCAGTAATGCAGCCACCTCACAATTAAGGTCACCCTAGGACAGTCCCAAATTATTTCCATAACAGCAAAGTTAAAGAAATTAGTCTCAGGTAGTCTGCTCCAAAACCGACTGAGCAACCAGTAACATTGCTGGCGTTTGGAACTTGCTAACATATTCACCGATACGGGGATAACGCAACTGCTATGGGATAGCACGTGACAATGTCTGTAACATGCACATGTAGTTTAGTTTCTGTTGCTCATTATTTATGGTCGCTAGGTGGCACTACCTGTCCTAACTGCATGTAAACTGCGGCAATTTACATGCTCCATGTTCAGTAAGAATATTTAATTGCATAATGTGACAACATGCTATCATATTGTCTCTTGTTGTTTTATTCCATCACAACAATCAACTAGCATAAGTTAATTTACATAATCACAGTTAGTCCGATGAGACTGCTCTTCTAAACATGAACTAGTCCGATCACTAAAACTACTCGTCCGGAGCGATCAGACGCCCCTTATTTCACAGCCTGCATAGTCAGATTTTTCACACAAATGTGGAAAATTGAATCACTCCACGTAGTGATTCGAATCGTATCTGCACAGGAACTGGATAGGAAATTCACGTGACGTTGCTACAGAGGTATCTACCATTCCACACGCTGGTTCTGTACGTATGGAATCCTAGCTTCAGTCTGAGGTACTAACCTTAGCCTCGTGTTTGCCGACTCTCATAAGGAACTCACTCTTCTGATGTTTTAGCATCTTCATCTCCATGTGAATCTCTGTGTCTCCCAGGCCGTAGTTCCTGCACACAGTCACACAGTGAAAGCTTCTCAGAGGCACAACTTCATCATATTGTTTATTAGATAGCAGGACTAGTAAAGACAAAAGTGTACTAGTCTGCCTAGGGGTTTACTAGTCCTGAAAATAATCGAAGCTATAAAAATTTATACCATCAGCCATCATTTATACAACAAATAACTGTGTCCTGGTCGAGCTTTTATAACTTTTGTTAGCAACTGCAGTGAAATAATGATTGATGCATGTCGCAAAATAACGATGAACGAATCAAAACTATTGAATGCTCTCTCCCCAAATGATCAACGCCATATCACACCACAACCAATCAGCAGCATTGTTTGACTAGCGACGCCAAGACGATAATTAATTCCTTGTCTGGGTGGTGGTGGCAGTTATGTTTTGATTGTACGGGTGGTGACGCCACACATCATGTTAGATTTTACTAGACATGTGGAGTAGTTGGTTTGTGGCTTTAGTAGTCCGCAGAAGTCTTTATGTGTATGAAGTAGTGAGCTAGTGGGTAGTTCTGTCCCTGACTTGTGTACAACACAGGGCCACACCTGTAGTTTAGTCAACACACACCGACCATTACCCAAGTGTAATGCACCTTTAAACTGAGGCCATCTGTTCCTCAGATATTATGTTCTTTATAGTAGACATGTTGAACGTATACGGTCTGCCAAATTGTGTTTAATAAAACTAAAACTGTGTTCACAATTTGAATGCTGCAACCATAAAATGTCAAAACTGTAAACAAACCATCCAGATTGTAAACAGCTGTCATCGTCGTGCTTACAATCTCAATGTTTTATGTTTGCAATCACAACATTCAACTTTTACGTTTCAGGGTTATTAAACCCAATTTTGCAGGCAATAAAACATCAACATATTTATTCTAGTATTAAGAACGTTAACTTAACAAATTAATAAGAGAGAGCCTCAGTTTAATGCACATCAAGGCAATAATGGCTGTGACTGAATAACATTCTGAGGCTAGTTTCCCACTTGTAACTACTACCTCTTGAGACATTCGTAGAGGACTTGGAAGGGGCCTGGTTGACCTGCCTTGGCACTTAGTTCTGAGATGCGTGGGTCCTCTATCTTCACCTCATCGAAGAACTACGAAGACAACAAACAGGAATACAACCATTAACAAGACAACATAATTAGACTGATACTACAGCACAGGTAGGTTCCAGGTTTAATATTTATCAAGATTATGACATATTTATTAATATTTAAATGGAATGTGTCTGTTCCGTTACTAGGAATCACCCAGGGTGGTAATTATAGGAATCACCCAGGGTGGTAATTATAGGAATTAACCAGGGTGGTAATTATTAACAGACAGTTTACTGAACAGGTTGTCTGGAATGTCGGAATTTCAGAGACTGTAATGGGCACGACATGTACTGTGAATGAGTGAGAGACTGCCAAAGATAGGATGGAAAAGAGATGAGTGGTGAAAAGAGAAGACCAAAATTAAGACGGAGAGACAGTGTAAAAAGAAATCCCGAAAGGACAGAGTGAACAGCCAAGAGTGGGAGACAACTGCGGAAGACCAGGAAAATGATGACATGCCACAGTCACAAAATAGTGAAATTGAGTTTTGTACTTTTTTGGATTCCACAAACCATAAGCTTTAAAATGTTACCTCATTTGTTGAAATATATTCAGTAGTTTTTGATTTATTGCAAAAATTGAAGCAGATTTAAAAAGCAACGTAGCCCCCACCCCACTAGGGATCAAGGGCATTACTCACAGAGACATCATGGCAATCTGTCTTCTTCTCCTCTCCTTTCACTTTGTGGATCTCCGGAATGAGAATCCCCAAGGTGATGCGAGCTGGAAAACAACAAATGTCACAGTACTTACTTTTGTGATGGTTTTTAATTATTATTTTTAACTTTTTTTTTTAAATTATTTTAAAATAGTGTAATCAATGTTTTATCATAAAATGTCTATAATTAGTACCTATTATGAACATAACATTTGTTATCATGACATGTAACTGACTTAATGTTTTGCAAATTATCCTATGAAAACTGTATAATTAATTTCTTTATGATGAATATTACTATTAATTATTACTGTTTTTGTTATTTTACTATCATGTAGCTGTGATTATCAGTTTTGTAAAAAAAAGTAGATCCCATGTTTGCGATGTTTCTGTCTTAATGCGAGTCTCCTTAACTTTTATACTAACATCAAATGTTTCATGTTTCATTTTGTATGCAGTTCATTTGATTTGTTTTCCCCAAGATATTTATAATGTCTTCATTTTTTGGGACATCTGCAGAATGATGCATCCACCTCTGGGAAAAGTAAAATTGATCTAAAAGACAGAGGATACAAGAAGCTGACATGATACCTGCTTCACTCTTAGCAGCCTTCTTGCTGCTCGCATAGCCCGTGCCATATTCCACCTTGTTGATGACAACGGTCGCACTATAAGGGGCCTGTGCTTCATCTGTAACAATGAACACTCCATAATTGGCACACACGCAGATTTGATGTAATGGTCACAGTAAACAGGTATCAACTACAACCAAATTAGCAACAGCCAAATTTCAACATTGTGTCGTTATGATGTGTCAACACGAATCAGTGAACATGTCATTTGTCAACAGTTGTTGGGTCAACAAGTATCTGTCAACAAGTCACTTGTCAACAGTTTGTGTCAACATGTTTTAATGACATACACTACTGCAATTCTTGAAAGCGTTCATACACGTTCAGCGAGATATGTTTTCAACTAACAATACAAAACTACACAACAAATACCAGTAAAGTGTAGCAAACAGACTAAGCTTTAAAACAAAACAGGCTGCAACATGCATAAGTGTTACAAAAAAGTTCAATCATCTGCAGTTGGGTTCGGGCGGCTGGAGTTATTACAAGTTGGCTAGTTGTAGGCAGTGGGAATCTTTTCTTGGTTCAGCAAACGTTGGGCATCGTCATCGTCACCAAATGAGCTATTTCCACTTTGAACAAACGTGGCGCCATTGACATTGCGCGTAACTCTCAACTGGAAACCACATATTGTTATCAATGTCAGATGCTGCTTAAAAGGAGGGTGCATGCTTATTAGGGATTCAGCATTAGTATATTACTAGTAACGCTCCTGGTGTGAACGGATGGTTAGACCTACCAAGTTCTTTGAAGATGTAGCAAGGCTGCATCCTCATTGCATGCTGCACGTACTCGTGCAAAATGCACACGTCTGATTTGCCGACAGGATTCAGGATAAACTCTACAAAACAATCCATGAAGCTATGTAGAAACTTGACATGACGCAACCATGGTAGATCACTATATACTACTACAGTGTGATTATGGTACATATGTCAAAGCAGGTAATCTTTATGTATTATGCAAATGACTGTTTCACTCAGCCATTTCACAAAATGACTAAAAAATTCAATCATTGTATGAAATTGTTCCAGACATGACTACCTGTAATAACACCAAGACCAAAATAACAACAATAACAACATCTCCAATCAAGCCACAATAACAACATCTCCAACCAAGCCACAATAACAACATCTCCAATCAAGCCACAATAACAACATCTCCAACCATGCCACAATAACAACATCTCCAATCAAGCCACAATAACAACATCTCCAATCAAGCCACAATAACATCTCCAATCAAGCCACAATAACAACATCTCCAATCAAGCCACAATAACATGTTGACTCTGTTGCAAAGCATCACGTGGAGTAAACCCGAATGGATTGGCAACTCAAGAGAAAAACCCACACACCCTTCTTTTTGTTGGGTTTGTCGGCACTCTGGTCTGAAGGAATGGCACATGTGATGAGTTTGGTAGCTGAAGGCTGAAACAAATAACAAAAATAATAATTAATCAATGTTTACATACTGCTTCATCAAACTGTCTTTAATAATAATAAACTCACAATAACATTTGCAATTTTAATATTTCAAGCACAAAATCCTCAGTATTAAAAAATGCAGATTCTAAACATGCTCTATTTGCAATACTTTGGGGGGTCAGAGGGTTAACGGCAAGGTAAAGTGCAAAGCCCTTTGATATTTGGCATGTTCCCTCATTCAAGGCAACTAATTCAGAGAAATTCCTGCTAATAATGACCTTTGATATTTGACATGTTCCCTCATTCAAGGCAACTAATTGAGAGAACTTCCTGCTAATAATGACTTGATATTTGGCATCTCCCCTCATTCAAGACAACTAATTCAGAGAACATCCTGCTAATAATGACCTTTGATATTTGACATGTTCCTTCATTCAAGACAACTAATTCAGAGAACTTCCTGCTAATAATGACTTGATATTTGGCATCTTCCCTCATTCAAGGCAACTAATTCAGAGAACATCCTGCTAATAATGACCTTTGATATTTGACATGTTCCCTCATTCAAGGCAACTAATTCAGAGAACTTCCTGCTAATAATGACCTTTGATATTTGACATGTTCCATCATTCAAGACAACCATTTAAGAGAACTTCCTGCTAATAATGACCACCCGTGCTGATTCCAGATAATGAAACAACCTTGCTTTAATCAAATGAGATATAATCATTTCTGCTCTAATGATGACTCTTGCACATCCATGGTCACGATTTCATCAAATGATTCTTGTATGTTGTGCCTCTGAGCTCAGATTCCTGACGATATAGGCGCTATAGACGTTTATTATTATTACTAAACAGTTACCAGGAGGGGACGTGTGGCTTTCTTCTGCAGACTTGTATATTTCCTCCTGTCCTTCCAGTTCCTGCAATCATCAATACCCACAATATAGCCATCACGATTGTAACTAGAATTATACTCATATTACTAGCATAAATCTTCCAGAAGGGATAATTTGGTAGCTATGTGAGCACGCTAGGTCAGAAACCAAACAGCTCACTTCTTTGTTCAATATTACATGCCTGAAGATCCTGCATACATAGACGCAGGGGACGGACAGTTTCACAAAATATTTGTACGTTTGATGTATATTACATAACTTCAAATGCTTGTTATGATCGTTCAAAGTTTTGTAAAGTCATAAATGGTCCCCAACTGATCAGTGCATGGTTTATGTAGTTTGGAACAGTTGCAGAAAACATGCAAACAACTGTCAAATGTATATGCAAACTCTTCACCAATAGGGTATTTGAAATAAATAAGTGTTGTTTCCTTCATGGGATCATAGACAAAGGCCTGAAAGTTTGTGGCCTGAGATACAAAGTGTCTAAGAGAAATGTCATTGTAACATTCATTGCTATGGTTGTAACATTCATTGTAATCACAATACACTAGCTCGATTCTAGTTAGATCTGCTATGATTGTTTGTAACATTCATTGTAATCACAATACACTAGCTCGATTCTAGTTAGATCTGCTATGATTGTTTGTAACATTCATTGTAATCACAATACACTAGCTCGATTCTAGTTAGATATGCTGATTGTTTGTAACATTCATTGTAATCACAATACACTAGCTCGATTCTAGTTAGATCTGCTATGATTGTTTGTAACATTCATTGTAATCACAATACGCTAGCTCGATTCTAGTTAGATCTGCTATGATTGTTTGTAACATTCATTGTAATCACAATACGCTAGCTCGATTCTAGTTAGATCTGCTATGATTGTTTGTAACATTCATTGTAATCACAATACGCTAGCTCGATTCTAGTTAGATCTGCTATGATTGTTTGTAACATTCATTGTAATCACAATACGCTAGCGCGATTCTAGTTAGATCTGCTATGATTGTTTGTAACATTCATTGTAATCACAATATGCTAGCTCGATTCTAGTTAGATCTGCTATGGTTGTTTGTAACATTCATTGTAATCACAATACACTAGCTCGATTCTAGTTAGATCTGCTATGATTGTTTGTAACATTCATTGTAATCACAATACACTAGCTCGATTCTAGTTAGATCTGCTATGATTGTTTGTAACATTCATTGTAATCACAATGCGCTAGCTCGATTCTAGTTAGATATGTTATGATTGTTTGTAACATTCATTGTAATCACAATACACTAGCTCGATTCTAGTTAGATCTGCTATGATTGTTTGTAACACTCATTGTAATCACAATCAGTTGTTATAATTAAATGCAGATATGCAAAAAATATACTGTTTTTTGTAATTACTGTAATTATAGAATAAACAATAAATTAAACATCTCCTCACCTAAACCATGAAACCAATATTATGTAATGTCTTAACCCTACAGGTGACTATTGGGCCAAATTTGGCCCGCGTGATCAGTGCAAAACTGCTCCCGACCGAATTTCGGCCAAATTCGGTATCACTCTTTTTAAACAAGTTTCGTTTCCGTCGCTAGCAACTGACAGGTGAATGAAAGGTAATATTGGAAAGTTGAATCATTCTCCTTCCTATGCCATTTTTATCAATGAGTTTTATCACGTCATGATTCAGTAATAGCTAATCACATCCAAGCTTTCTAATGTCATAGTAGTAGATGCCCAAATATGGCTGAATTTAATATGCTCTGCATCAGGAATTTTCATTCCCATTCATATGGTCTAATCCGGGAAATGGGGATACCATTGGAAAGCCCAACGATTGGTCTATCCAAAAATGTTAACAGACCCAATCAGCATATGCCTCTCAAACATCTTCTTGTTGACATTGGTTTCATTCCATTACAATGGAAGTTGGCTTAGTCCGCCATTTTCTTTTGTCTCGCTTCGATGATATAAGTTGAGTCATTTCAAATGTCCGCATCAATACAATCGGAAAAATACATGACAGTATTCGTGGATGAAGTTATTATTAAATTAGTTCAGACATTTACACAAATTTTGGGGGCTGTCTTTAAGTGAATATTATGCAAGTAGTCGCCGAGTAACGTAGCCGGACATCGCCTTCTAGCACCTGGGATGATTCGGCTGGCCTACCCGGTCTGCCAGTGAAGGATACGATGCATTCAGAGTTCAAATACAACATATTCTATAACCTGATGACACATATTCTATAACCTGATGACACATATTCTATAACCTGATGACACATATATATATATATGAGTATAATAAGGAACTGTAGGTATTACTTATTTCATTGATATGTAAGGAAATTGATATTGGGTACATCATGCTATCGAACAAATGCGTTCTGACCTTCATGAAGAATCTCAATGTATTTGATGAATTTTTGTGTAGTCATTAGCTTATATATATGGTTACATTTCTCTAATTGGACATAGACACATACAACCACTCAGTAATTAGCTAGTCTTAGGATGAAACAAAATAGTTGTTTTGCATTTATTTTAGATAAAATGTTAACAGTTATATCTTATGATTATTTAATGTTTTGCAAATATTATCACTGCATAATAATAAAGGGTCTTTTTGCCAACAAAATTATAGCTTAATCATATTTCTGCGATAAGTATTAATGAAGTTGTGATTTTTTAAAAGCACCCTACAATTAGCTCCAAATTGTGTACACCGTGGAAGTTTATTGTTGGTCACGTATAGGGTTAAGTCTACATCTTGAGATTGTCTCAAAACTGTTCACCAAATGCAACCTGCTTCAATTAAAAAGTCTCAGACAAAGCCTTGAGTTATAGCCACATTTTGAGGAAGATATGAAGGAAAACAGGTGCTGAGCTGGGATTTTTTCAAAACAATTTCAAATTAAATTCCCAATTAGTGATCATGTTCCCTTCATACGTCTAAAGACTATACTTACTTGAATCGTTTCACTTTGATGGTTCGGAATTTGAAGAGCTTCTCACAGTATTTCCTCACGTCCAGTGGATCTGAACAAATAACAAATGAACAATAATGGATGAATGGCACTTATTTAATTATGAATACTAATTAATTAACAATAACTAATTAATTATAATTTTAAATAGTATTTTGATAGATTACTGAATTAATACCTTGATAATCTGTATTCGATTACCATACTTTTCACTGAAAATGTACCCCCTGTATAACATATACAGTGCACTCTGGATATGTCAAACCTGCAGCGACCCATGGAAATACTTCTACTTATCAGAAGTTCCACTTCTCAGGATCTACGTATTTTGTTTTGTTGCTGACACTGGTGAACTTTGCACGAAGTCTGTGCTTTCCCGATCCACACACCGCACAAATAACTTGCATGTGTAAGAGTAACTAAATCCTAAAAAAATCCCTATACCAATACGATTTTTTATATCTGTGGAGGTGGACAGAATTTCATTGTTTTGGCGTAGATTTATGAAATTTGAATTAACTGAATGAAAGAATGAGCATGCGGGTGAAATCGAGTCAACCTAACCGAAATTTTGACGAGAAGTCGACTTATGCCGTTTATCTTATACTAATGAGATACAAAGATAGCCAGGACCTAGGAAAGAGTTGACTCAAGTGAAAATCAACTTAATCGTGTTTGAGTTATGTGGAGTGCACTCTAGGCACACAGCACTAGGAAACAAACATCTAAACTGTATCTCACCGAGGCAACTTTGCTTCTTGTGATCTTCGACAGACTCTACTTTCACTTTCGGTACTGTCCCTGCTGTCATCGCCACTTCTTCCCCATTGTCCTTTTGACCTTCACCTGTGCCGTTATTGGTTGCTTCACTGCACTCCGATGCACCACCAGCTGTGATAGAACAAACACATCGTCAGGCTAAATTAGAAAAACTTGCAAAAACACTCATCTTCTGGAAGTAGTTTAAATGTAGCTTTAGGTTTCGTTAGTTAGGTTACAAACCAGGCAATCCAGTTCTTTCTTTGATATTATGTGCCAGAGGGTGCTACATAGACAAACATGCAAATAAAATATTTGTACTGAAGGTGAAACATGAACTGTATTGGATACATGCCATGAATGTATCTGTTTCAACATCAGTCTATTTGTAAGCATGAAGAAGTTTGCCAGATTGGATGGTTTAAATGGGTTCTGGTTTAAAATGTTCAGACAATTGTACTTTTTCATTCGTGACATATCAACAACTTACAGACAAGTAACAGCACTATGCATATAACTACACGGCTGCCATCTAGTGGAGTCAGCCTGAGGAAGACAGGTGAAATCCATTAAAACATCATGATAGAAAAAGAGTAAAACTAACTATGAAAAACCATCAGGCTATCAGTACTATTCGACATAAATTGTTTGTTTAAATTTGCCATGAGAGAGATGTCAGTATAAATAGTGCCACCTGTTTTGCTAGCCTCCATCTCCATGGCTCTGCTAGTCTCCGTGACCAGGGCTTTACGATAGGCCAGACAGGGAATGGTACTTAGTGGAATGTCGTGTTTCTGCAATAAAAAATTTTTGATTATATAATATTGATTATATAATAATATAATCAACAGATATAATACATGCATTGTGTCTGTCCAGGTTAAAAATCTGCTCAAAGGTGCATACAATTCTTACAAGATAATACTACCATTAATAGAACATACTTTAAAATAAGTAGAAAAGTCAAAATAAATATGTATAAAGAGACTAGTAAACAATCACGTAAATTAAATTAAAAAAAGTTATATTAAGGCGATACATTAAATAAACTTTACGACATAAGCTAACCAGTTAAATAAAAAAGTTAAAACAAACAAGTAAAAGCATTATTTGTAGTAATGTTCAGTGTTTCATTAATACGTATGTCAAGTGATTGCACCTAACCGGCTGCATGTGTACGTTGCTTTTGATATACTCCCAGTTTTTAGTCTGTTTCAATTATGCATCGACACTGATCTTCACTGCATACGTGCGTCAACCTACCATGATCATGTCAAACAATTTAATCAGTGACAAGAACGTCGTAGGTGTTTTTACTGATTTTAAAAACTCTGTTTATCATATACTGTGACTGCTCAGAGGATATTTCAATTGAGTCGATCCTGTTGCGAACACTATAGATCTGAAATTGTGAAAACTGGCAGGAATATGCGCCTCATCTATAATAATTATCGCAAATTCACTTCTTGGTCGAGACGCAAACAGGACCTTACCCAAAGTGCCAGACGTGTCCCACGTTGGCACTTGCTACCAGATTCCAGCAAAGTTTCACAGAAAAAGTGGAAGCGCTGCGTCGTAATCGGTCTCGGCTGCCAGCTGATGACACGACAACAGTTGTGACTGCTCACTTAGATGTCTTTGAACCTGCGTTGCCATCGGATGTGAAGCAGATAGTGCTGGCATCTGCTGTGAAGTCGTGTGAACTCGACCCACTGCCAACATTGCTTGTGAAACGTCATATTGATGCTGTCTCCTGGCCCGTATCATCAATGCCTTGCTATCGTCTGCTGTGGTTCTTCCATCTATGAGGCATGCTGTTCTAATACCAATTCTGAAGAAGTGAGGCTCTGACGCCAGCGTACTCACCAACTACCGCCCAATCTCTAACATCACGTTTGTGGCGAAGACGACTGAGCGCTTCGTTGCCCAACAACTACAACACTTCATGGAGGAGAACGGTATCTACGGCATTTACTGTGCTCCTTGGGCTGGTAGGTCTTACTGCAGCTCTCGACACCATCGGTCACACCACACTGCTACGACGGTTGCGTGGATATGGGTTATCTGGCGAAGTCCTTGTCTGGCTGTCATCTTATTTGTGTGATTGATCATGTGTAGTACAGCTGTACGTGTAAAGGATGGCGTGTCAGAAGTAAACACCATAACCACAGGAGTGCTGCAAGGGTCTGTCCTGGGACCGATACTTTTTAACACATACATCACACCTTTAACCAAACTTCTACAACATTCAACATCACCTATACGCAGACAACACTCAACTGTATATCACTTTCCCACCAACCGACCACACACAAGCCCTTGCACATATGGAGGCCTGCATACAGGAAGTGAAAATATGGCTCCATGACAACAGACTCGTGATGAACGACACCAAATCCGAAGCCATTGCCATCCGTTCGCCAAGTCTGCGTACTCCTATATCGTTGGCCCGCGTCAACATATGTGACCAGTTCGTTAACACCTCCGTTAGTTTTTACGATGCTGTGTAAATACAATTTACAAAAGTCATTAAACCAAAGTTTTATAATTGTATACTACTCACCCTAGCACTGCCAGGCCCAAGGAAGTATGGCTTTGAGAGGGTGCATACCCTTAGCTGCTTATGCAGGTAGACAGGCATTCCACAGTTGTGGGTAACAATCACCCAACCCTCGGGCAAAATGTCAAAAGGGTCAACACCTTTTTCTGAAATATTCAAGGAAAAAATACAAAAAGAGTGAACACATTTCTTTTGTTGCATGTTTGAGCAATTAATTTAGAGATTCTACCCTATCGTGAATTAGGTTCATTCATGCTCAAACCAGTTTAACCTTGGAATATGCTCAGTGTAAGTATAACAATTGTTTAGTGTATATCACACCAATTTCAGCTCCAAGCCTCCAACAAGGGGACATGTACTAGAGGAAAATTCAATGTGCCTGTCTCACAAATTGTAAAGATACGATGATGTGCAGTACTTGTTTAAACATCTGTATGTTTCACGCTTTAATAAATTCATGTTATAATATGCAACTTGTAACATATTTAATAATGAACATGGATTGAAGAAAAAGCTGGTGAGGTGTTGATTAAACATAAAGGCTGGACATGGGGAATGAATGAGAGAATGGTTAGTAAAGTAAGCAGATGTCTTCAAAGTGAACTTATAAAAGGAGATGAGGAGGACAACAATTGAGATGGGAGGACTGTGTGAAGAGAACATATATATATATATAAATGGCGTGATTGGGAGAGGAGTGGAGAATGAGAGAGCGAAATACGAGAGGTGGAGATGAATGGTAGAAATGACAGTGAAGAAGCAGTGACACGAAAAGAAGAGGAACAAAAATTGAGGATCCATAATGAGGCCAGCATCACCTTGAAAAACAGGGAGAAAGACAAGAACACTGATATGAAAGGAACATTTTGATACTTACCCACCAACACCACCTTTTCTTTCTCGACTGGGGCCGCAAACTCATCGTCCCCCTCTTCCCCCTTTGACCCATCCACTGTCCCTTCACCCTGTTTTCGGTACTCCACCATGCCTTCATCAAGCATTGCATCAATGTCCTCTTCATTGATTGAATCGTCGTCATCATCAATATCATCATCAAACTCCTCACTACCATATCCATTGCCATCAACATCATCGTCAGAGATGTCATCAATGATTTCAAACTCTGTCACCTTTGCAGACATTGATGACTGCGTATCGTCACCAGCACACATAGTGTCATCTGATATCTTTGGCAGCACTTCACTTATGTTCTTTTTCGCATTTTCCTGACTAGAATTGTCTCCACAAGGAGAGCATGTGCTTGTAGAGTTTGCATGTTCTGGCTGGTCTACATCCGTCAACCCTCCATTCCCACAATTGCCCCCAAGTGAGGATAACATACTGACCCCTCCCTCTGAGTGAACAGATTTTGAATCATCCTGACTACCTGAATCTGGGACATTTCCTACATAAACTGGACTAGACTCGTTCTGGTCTGCAGAACTTAAACTTGATGCTATGGAATCGCCAACATGCATCATCTTTATACGGCTGTCATTATCTGAGGAATTACATTTTCTTTTACTACCAGTCCGTGGGGTTGGGTTGGCAAGCGAAGAAACAGATTCTTCTGGAAGCTCCCCGTCTTCCAAACACTCAGTCTCACTGTCACTGAACATGGTGTTGCTACAATCATTCGCCGTTGGTTCCATCAATACTGATGTTTTGCCAGTGTCATTCTGTCAGCCAATTGTTTCACCACCGTGGAAGAGCAAACCATTGCTATCGACCGTGCCACACACTGACACAGTCTGCCTTTGCTCTCGAACCGTGACTAAACAATCGACAAGTTGTCGTATCGGCAACAGACCAAAGAAGCAGCTCTTGTGATATCGCTGTATAGTTACTACAAAATATATCATGTATTGTTGCGGATGCCGAAATAAGCGTCCAATCTCATGATTCAATTTACGCAAAACTAAGTCTAAGGCTAGACGTACAAAGCATGCGACGGATTAGATATTTAGACACCGTTCTGGCGTTCACAGAAAATGTTGCGATACGATGTTAATTTCTACCTGTCTATTAAAGACTATTTCCCTTCCAAACCATTACTGATCACGCCAACATAACGTTGCAGTCCACATATACATCATACCAGAAACGTGCGGACTAAATATAATGCGATTGTTGGAACGGGAGTCGATATTACTACATAAAAGCTAAGCCTAAGGCCACCCCGTTCTCAAAAATGTAACAATCAAATTATGCGCGGGGATCAATAATTATCTCATCTCCCAACTACTCGCACTTGTTGGTCGTACTATATTTGCATGTTGTTATTACTCAAATATGAATACGAAAATTTAGAACATCTGATTGTGGCGTAAACTTATTCGTAATTTGTATATACGTCTTTAACACTATTACCTTTTATTAGCAAACTGCCAATTACCGTACGCTTTGTTGATAGATATATATGCTTAATAGCTACAAATACGAAATGATCCCGGTTTAGGGGATGATATCCGGGTGATGACATCAAACACGTGTTTCCGGTAACAAATGTGGTCGATTTCACGAAAAGCATTACGTTTAGCGCAATACACAACTAATAGTCCACTAGCTACAGGTGACAGTCCTCTTGCTTTCTGTGAATCCACAACTCAGTAAACAGACGTATTATACGACGTGTTACATCTAGGCACAACTGATGCACCTCGCATCTTCTGATCGATTATACTTATAGACTGAGTAGATTAGTCCTACTACTACTAGTACTAGTAGTAGTACTAGTACTACTACTAGTGGTTACCCTAGGCCTAGTACTAGTAATAGTGATATATAGTACTACACTACAGGCATAGTAGTAGTAGACTCTGTAAGTACTGTAGAATAGTGAGTAAAATTCAGTTTGCGCGATACGTGTGACTGTCATACTCATCGTTTTCGAAAACATAAAAAATTAGGCAATAAATTAAGTTCTCCAGCATTTATTTTTGGGGCCTATTTTTAAATATAACCTTATATATCCAGTTCTTAAGTTAGGACTTCTTCTATGTGCCATGTCTGTCACAGGCGATCATGGCCCTCCAAACCACACAGTCGTGTGTAGTTTGTAGCAGTTCTGTTGTGCTCCTTCCACATGTTGAGAGACTAGACCTACTCAAATTTCAAAAAGAGTTATAAAATCAAAGTTATTGTGGTCAGACTTTACTGTACTGTACATGTAATGATGTATACAGATGCAAATCAAGACAGCATAATGAGAAGAACAAGGGAAGTTCAAGAATATTGAACTTCCCTTACACTTTAAATGCTTCATTGCTGACAGTGATGTGATAAACCGATCCTTTTCAGTGCTTCAAGTTTTGTCATTCTCTTAAATTAGATGTAGCATATCATTCATTATTGTATTTACATCCACAAATCATTAATAAAGGTGTGTTTCAGATCAACGATGGCAGACTTGAATGTGGAACAGATAGACCGTGAGATTCTACCTTTCCTGTCGTGTTCCGCACGAGCAGACGTGAAGGCAATTGCACTTCAGTACTTCCTTGGTCTCTCCGGCAGCAAAGATGGATGCGACTTTGTAGCAAACGACAACAAATATTTGTCGGCTTTAGTATCATTGACAAAAGATGTAGACTTAAGCGTGACCAAGGATGCCTACCTGTCTCTCGTGAACCTTTCAACATATGAACAGACAGCCATTAAGCTTCTCGACTTGCATGAAGAACTAACCCTGGATCTACTTAAATATGTTCTTAATAAGGACAGTAAACACACCGGGATAGTATGCATGCTCCTCTCAAATATATCGCGACCAGAGCAATGCTCCCGACGTATTCTCAACGCGATCTTGGCAAATGTCGACGTCATCGGAATTGATAAACTTGTGAATGCGTTCTGTCTGGACCAGACTGCCACGTTGAATTATCTCGGACCATTCTTCTCGAACGTGACTCAGATTAGAGATGCTCGCCACTATCTATTGGATAAGAAGAATCGCGTAATGCAGCGGTTGTTGCCATTCATTCAATACGAGGCGTCATTAGTTAGACGAGGCGGTATTATTGGCGCCATCAGGAACTGTTGTTTCGAATCATGTAAGAACCTCTGATATTTATATTTGGTAAATTCTCAGTATATTTCTGTTGTGATTCTTTCTCACAAAAATAACAATTCCATGTATATCTGTCAGGCGTCAGCGTATTCCTAACTATAAACTCTGTTTCAGAATTTGTGTTACAAAAGAATTGGACTGATCTTGTGAGTCCCTCGATTTGTGACAATGCTACAATAACTTTGTTGATAGTATTCTGCCTGCCAAATTGCATTTTAAAATAATCCTGAAACGCGGTGTGCGGTTTCATTGTTGCATGGGCCTTTGTTGGCAGTATTGTGAGAGCAGGCATTACTAAAAGCAAAAATACTTGTGTTAGTTGAACATTGCAACATATCAGATTATTATTACTATGTATTGTCATAATAGACCTACATGTTAGTCTGTCCGGCTGTTAGTCTGTCCATCTCAGGCATCTGTCTGTCTGTCCATTTGTCTGTTAGTCTATCTGTTTGTTCATCCTTCAGTCTGTCTGTCCGTTCCTCCATATATCTGTCAGTCCATCTGTTTGTTTGTCTGTCCGTCCATCAGTCTGTTTGACCATCTGTCTGTCCATCCGTTTGTCTGTCCATCCATCTGACCATCCGTTTTTCAGTCCACATGTTTGTCTGTCCATCTGTCTATCCACTCATCTGTCAGTTCATCTGTCTATCCACCTATCTATCTGTCCATCTGTCTATCCACCCATCTGTCAGTCCGTCTGTCCATCCACCCATGTGTCAGTCCGTCTGTCTATCCGTCTGTCCATCCACCCATCCTTCTGTCCATCCACCCATCCGTCTGTCCATCCACCCATCTGTCAGTCCATCTGTCCATCCACCCACATGTCAGTCCGTCTGTCCATCCACCTGTCCATCCACCCGTCTGTCTATCCACTCATCTGTCTGTCCATCTGTCTATCCATCTTCTCCCTGGTATTATATTGTACTGAGGTGTCCATGCATTGTCTTCAGCGTATAATGACTGGTTGCTAAGCGACGACGTTGACATCTTGCCGTGTCTGCTGCTGCCGCTGGCAGGACCGGAGGAGTTCGATGAGGAGGACACGACAAAGCTGCCGGTTGATCTGCAGTACCTGGAGCCAGACAAGAAAAGGGAGTCAGATCCTGACGTGAGGAAGATGCTTCTGGAATCCATTAACCAGGTGCGACACACTTATTTCTTTAAATTAAATTTTAAAAGAGGCAGTCTGTTCCAAGTTTTTCACTTTTAATTAATATGATGTTCCTAAGACTATAATAGCTATGTTTTAGGTACACTGCAGGCCAAATTAGTGTGTTTAGTGAGCCTGTAACAATGTTCGCAATTGGGAAGGTACGACCCTGGAGCATGTTCAAATAATAAACAAAACATCCTGTTTCAAAACAAGCTTTATTGGCAATAAGGCTGTGTTTGAATAATACACATTATTTTTTTTTTTACAATTTATAAGAAGTCTTGAAAAGTATTTGTAAGGGAGCTGCCATTATTTATCTGCCGAGCCGGAGGATTCGAGGGACATACATAGTCTAATCTGAAATTCACCCCAAATCCAGTAATATATCATTGCCTGCCTGTCCCAATTCATGTATTATGCAATTCAGTGACACTTAATAATTAATAACTTCTTACACTTTCAATAAAAAGTTCAAAATGGTCATTTCTTATTTGAACTAAATCCGTGTTATACAATGAAAAAACCCTTTGTTTAAAGATATTCTGTACATAAATGTATTAATATTACTGTACATGTGTAAACATGAAGAAAATACATACACATAAATAATGTGTATGGTACTTTGTTTAAATAAAATTAACTTACTATAGCACGGTATCCCGTTTTCAAGACTGCTCAAAGCAATTTACACCTACCGCCTGGCAGACCGATTCTAACACCATCTCGACTTCTCTGAAAGCAGTTCAGCCATGCTGCAGTTACTGCAGGAAGACTATTCGTTTTCACTATATTCTCCAGTTTCTATCGCGGATGTATATAGCTGATTGAACTGATGCAACGTGGAATAAACAAAATGCCCAAGCTTCGAAACAGCAGCCAACTAGTTTCGAAACCAAATTAACTAAATTGTGAGTCCAATTTTCTAACACCATGCCACCGTGTCACACATATGACACAGTATTGTGCAAGAGTTTTGCAGAAGGTAATTTATAACCACATTTCATGATCCTTTATTATAATGTATTCGGTAGTATTCATCAATGTAACAATTAATAATGCTATAAAATACTATAGTAGTGCCAAAAGTAATGTAATGATATTTTGGTGTACAACTATACGTTTAAAAGGATACATGCCAAACTGTATAACAGCAACACATTTTAGTTGTATCTAAATACTTTGCACACCAAAGTTATCAGTTCTGCACTTCTCTTTATGCAATACCAATCTCAGTCAGATGTTCAGCATGACATGAAACGACATATCGACTATATAAATAATATAATTACAGTGTACTATTTATTACATTCCATTACTCCCAGTTTATAAAAAGGTTACATAAAATAGTATTTACAGTTTGAGGCATTGGCATAAAACATGGCCGCATTGACAGGTTAATTTTATGGCCCCAAAATGTTATTTTGTCGTAATTGTGAAGGTATGTATATGTTGTGTCCGTGTTGCTTAATGTTTGGGATGGTACTTTATTAATCGTCCAGCTAAGCCAAACTGTTTTGAAGAAACTTTGTTTGAATGGCTCGGCTGCTGATTGTGAAATTGTATCGCAAAGCAGCAGCAGTAAACGAATAGTCCCCATCGTCGAAAACATAAACATTGTAACTTTATGTCGTAGTGTTTGTCTCCCACTAGTGCAGTTTGAGGCATAACACGGAATCTTTCGCTAATTTCGTGTTGCTCCACTTCTTCAAATGGATTGATTAAATCTTGGAATCGACTCGGGCGCTAATATCGAGCTGCGTTTCTTCTCGAAAACATCGAACTTGAATAATGAATTTGACTAATTTCTACGTGAGCTGCCATCTTTGTTTGTTTGAGTACAGCGCTGAGCAAGGTCCGTAGCGACTCAGAATTTGGACGTTTCATGCTCAAGTCTGAAAACGATTTTGTGCTCAGAAAGTTTTATGACCTCTATGAGTCTGAGCAAGGTGTGAAAGCGAGGCTTGAGCATGAAATTCTGAGCACCAAGTACGGCTTTATAACCTTGGGTCCAGATCTGATTCAGCACTTTCTGCTAATAATTACTATAAGAAGATTACTCCGGGTACCAACATAATCATCCCGGGGTAACTATCCAAGTGTAACCATCCAGGGGTAACCACCCAAAGATAATCATCCAGGGGTAACCATATAGGGAATAGACTAATGCAGTGACCCGTCATTTGGACGGGCTGAGTCGGCCGGGAGTGATTTAAGAATTTTGACACGGGCTGTGGAACAGGCGCCGCACATGCGGAGCCTTTCTCTGATGTTAGCACAGCCTTTACCGGGCAGTTCCTGGAAATACTCTACGCACTGGTGACGTGTTATCCCATCATTTGGATGAGTAACATTTTGGGCACATGATGCATGGCACTGTCATGATGGGCAAAAATATTATCCTGTAGTCCCTGATCCAGGGATAACCATCCAGGGGTAACCACCCAGGGGTAACTACCAGGGGTAACCAAACATGGGCCCATCCAGGATATATTATCCAAGGTTATAACCAGCACCAATTTAGTGACAACATAACAACCTGTACCCCTGCCTTGTTGCAGCTTTGTTCGAGCAAGTCGGGACGCAAGTACATCCGGGACAAGAACGCCTACGTGATCCTACGGGAGCTTCACTCGGGGGAGAAAGATCCCGCAGTCCTTCTCGCTGCGGAAAACACAATTTCTGTGCTTATATCGGACGAGCCCGCTGCGGGAATGGAGGACCTCAGTAAGGTGGAGATCCCAGGGGAGATTGAGGAGAAACTACAGAGGGCTTACGATACTCAACAGAAGGAAGTAGAGGAAGAGACAGCGAGGCTGGAGGCTGAGGACAAACAAACACGCACATGAATCTGTATACGTGTGCAAAATATTAATTAAAATCATGATTACAAACTATAATAATGGTTTTGGTTTTATTTCAGGGTGGTAATATAATAATTGTTTATGCATACAGAAGTGTAACTCGGCTTCTTAATCAAAGGAAATATGAGAAACCAATAAATGAGCCGGCCTATTTGTATGCATGTCGAGCAAATTTAGGAACCTGTCATGTCATAACCGATGTCACAGGTCTGCACTTTTGAAGTTTTGGTCAGTCACCATGATATCGGACATTTTATTAGAATCTTCCCCTTTGTTTTGTCGGCCCACGCTTGGCGTTTGCGACTACCATTTTCTAGGCACTCTTCATAATATATGTACTACATTATGTAACAGCAGCTAGCTTGACTATACATAATCGCTGTTACGTCTTACGCCATTTCTTTATTCGATACGTCGGCACAGCCCGGGAGCTGTCCTTATTCCAGAGCCATGGGGAGCATTCATAATGCTCTACAATGCAAATACTTTACACCCCTTCCTTTCAAATGTTGTTCCCTTAGAACATGTTAACATCCTGGTGGCGCTACTGCATACGATCTGGTACCCCTCTTCTCTTGGATGGTACTGGGTACCCACTTTTGGTCGTTGCGATAGTTTCTTACCATTACTCTGTCCCCAGCTTCAAATTCTCTGTGTTGCCCTCTCTTCTACTCTACGGTCTTGGCCTGGCGGTTCTCCACCGTCTTTCTTGTGTTTGGTCTTACGGCATCCAATCTTGTTCGCAGGGCTCGACCCATCAGTAACATTGCCGGATAATCACATGTTGTTGCTCGTGGTGTGTTTCTGTAGGCAAACAGAAATCTAGCCAGGTATCGTTTTACAGCACCCGAGTCACCTCTCGCTGATTTCATGGCTTGTTTAAATGTCTGAACAAAGCGTTCCACCTGCCCGTTGGTAGCTGGGTGGTAGGGTGCAGAAAATGTGTGCCTGATGTTGTTTGCTTTCATGAAGTTTCGGAAAACTTTATGAATTGACTTCCGTTGTCACTGTGCAAGTGTTCTGGAAGACCATGCCTTGCAAACACATCTCGTCATACGATATGTAAAACGTGAATATTATAATAAGATAACTTCTATTGCGCCTAAATCCTTGGAAACCAAGCTCGGAGGCGCATCAAAACAAGGAATGGTCAATCTCAAAATCCATAAGTACTATTCCTGTTGTCAACAGATGGGTCAAGGCGTAGGGAGTTACGGTGGATAAGCAAGGTTGTAAAGATAATTTTTTTTAATGACAACGGAATTTTGTAATATTTTCAACTGATCTAACACTAAGAGGGAGCATATTCCAAACAGTTGGTGCAGCAACAGAAAGAGCCCTAGTTCCAATGTTAGTGTTGACTCTAGGAACAAAAAGTAGGTCAGAACTGGATGATCGAAGCTGGATAGGTTTTCTTACAGGAGAAAGCAATGAATACAAATAAGATGATTGCTTACTGGACAGTGCCTGGAATGTAATGGTACAGATCTTAAATATTATACGATATCGTACAGGAAGCCAATGCAAGGGCTTCAAAAGTGGTACAGAGCAAGAAAAACGAGATCTTGTAACTACTCTTGCTAGACAATTTTGGACACGTAGAAGTTTTGTGATATCCTTACTAGCGATATTATAAAGGAGGGAATTGCAATAGTCAAGTCTGCTGCTAACAAGCGCTGTTTTAGCAACAGAAAATGTCATATACCGGCGAATACAGCGAAGATCACGAATATGATAAAACAGGAGCAACACGTTTGAGATATGTGTTGTCGGAAATTGAAGTTACTATCAAAGGCCATTCATAGATTCCTCACCGAGGTTGCTGGCGTGATATACTGATTCCAAATACGCGTAAGTTATTGTCAGAACACCGGGGCAACCTATCACGGACTGGTCTTTGAAAATTTTACGTAAAATCATGGTTAAATCTCGACTTGAATGCAATAATTATCCTGTACAATTCGATAACAATGGTATTATAATCGGTGACCGGCCTACGATTGCTAACACGTTCAATAAGTACTTTATAAGCATTGGACCAGAGCTAGCCAAACAAATTGAAACTCCACCACGAGTGTCAGTTCTGGATTACATGGGCGAACCCAATGAACATTCAATGCTTTTTTTAACACCAACTAACAAAGAAGAGGTTATACGTACCGCCAATAGTTGCGGAAATAAATGTTCTGCCACTTGTGGCGGTATTACGATGAGTCTCGTTAAAAATATAATTGAATGTATTTCTGAACTTATGACACATACGTAATCTGTCCTGTAAAAGTGGCGTTTTCCCACATAAGATGAAAACAGCTAAAGTAATTCCTTTATTTAAATCTGGTGAGAAACATATGTTTACCAACTACAGGCCGATTTCACTTCTACCGCAATTCTCTAAAATACTCGAGAAACTGTTTAATTATCGACTTCAAAGCTTTGTGAATTCCTGTAATATCTATTCATGCCAATATGGGTTCAGAGAAGGCATGCGTCAGCTGCTCATGCTTTGGTAGAATTGCTTAATGATATCACACATTCGTTAGAACATAAGAATTGTGCAATAGGCGTTTTTATAGATCTAAACAAAGCTGTTGATACCGTTGACCACAAACTGCTGTGTAAAAAAACTAGAACGCTGTGGCATCCTTGGAAATGTATATAATTGGATTATTAGCTACTTAGCCAATCGTAGCCAAATTGTAAACATTGACAGCTACAGGTCAGACACTCAAAGAATAACATGTGGAGTTCCACAAGGTTCTATACTTGGACCGAAGTTGTTTATTCTGTATATCAATGGTATGTGCAATGTGTCTAAACTGGTCAAATTTATTGTGTTTGCTGATGACACGAACATCTTCTGTTCTGCCAAAGATAAAAAAACAGCTTGAAAATAGTGTATGCAATGAACTACATAAATTGCAATTATGGTTCTCGGTCAACAAATTGTAATAGAACACAGCAAAAACAAACTACATGTTATTCTCTGGTCGAGCACGTCTATCTGATATAAATATCAATATACAAATAAACAAATATCAAGAGTGCGTGTAACGACATTTCTAGGAGTGCTTATTGATGATTCGTTAAATTAGAAAGACCTATCAGTCGAGTACAGTCTAAACTCTCAATCAGTGTTGGCATCATGTATAGATGCAGCAAATTGCTTAACCGTCATAGTATGTACATGTTATATGCCACTCTGTTTTTGCCGTATTTATTGTTCTGTGTGGAAATATGGTGAAATGCGTATTCAAAAATTCAACAAATTTGCACAGTGTAATTATGTTATAAAAGAAAGTAATACGGCTTATGCACCATGGCATGCACAGACACAGTACAACGAACACACGACGCCATTGTTTCATAAAGCACACATTTTGAAGTTTACCGACTTAGTACAATTTTTTAATAATACTGTTTATGTATAAAGCTCACACAAATGAATTGCCGTTAAATATTCAAAGGTTATTTGCTAAGTGTGACAATAAGTACTGCACATGCACGACGAGAAAATCAGTTTTTCCCGAATACGGGCAACAACCAATAGAAGGGATACGTCCTTAATTGTAATGGAACAAAACTTTGGAACTCATTGAATGTCACTTTTATCAATATTCGTTCGTATCATTGTTTTAAAGCACACTATAACAAATATCTGTTTGAAAGGTATTGTCAACAGAAGTAACATCATCGCAATGTATAGTTTCATCAGATGAACCCAATCATAAGCACTACTATACGTTTGTATTTTGTTTTGAAATTAACACCAAATAAAAAAAGTGTTACAATTGTTGACAAAGAAGTAACATAACAATATAAGTTGTTTCACTTCAATGTTACTCCCTTCATACTTTGTATACTTAACATGTACTTTAAAGTGTTTGTCGGATTCGTTTGCATACATTTTTGATTGCTTGATATTAATTGATTGAATAGTTCCACGGTTCTTTCTGATGATGCTGAATATCTGGCAGCCTTGACCTTCCGTGCCAGAGATTCTATATCTATCTATCCCAGGCCACCATACACAGCTACGAGCCAGTCCCTTCATTTTTACAACACCGACATGTTCATCGTGTAACTCCTGGAGAATTCGACTGTGCAACTTCTGTGGCACTAGGACGCGTATTCCCCACATAACGCATCCGTGGAATACACTCAGCTCGTAGCGCTTGGCAAAGAATGGTTAGTCCCTCTGGTCTGATCGTCGGCCACCCTTGCTGGGTTCTCTACAGAACATTTGACATGACTGCATGGGTCTTGATGTTTGCTGCCGTGACAGGAAGGGTTTCCATGTGGTCCATGTAGAACATCTCCACCACATCAAGGTGTCTCCCCCGTTTTCAATGGTAACCTCGAACGTCCATCTGCATTTGCATGTTTCAGAGAGCTTTCATGGACTGTCTCATAGTCGTGTGCTGGTGGTTGTAGGACATATCGTTGCATTCGTGCAGCCGTCATTGCTGGAACACTCTTCCCTGGATGAAAGATAGCTGTGGGGGGTTGATGATCCGTTACCAGCGTGAATCGTCTTCCAAACAGGTAATGGTGGAACTTCCTGACTCACCGCACGAGTCCCAGAGCGTCTTTGTCTATCTGGCTGTAATTCTGTTCAGTTTTGTTTAAAGTTCGCGAAGCGAACGCGATTGGTGTCTCGATCTCCAACCCATCTGGCATCGTATGACTGAGTACGGCCCCCAATCCATATGCAGATGCATCTCACGCTATTCTGATTGGCAAATTCGGATCGTAGTGGACGAGAACTTGTTCCGATGTGATCAGTCACTACTTCATTCAACGATTGTTCATACTCCTTGGAACACATCCATTTCTGACCCTTCTCTACTAACTGGTTTAGGGGATGCAAGACACTGGCCAGGTTAGATAAAAACCGGTGGTAGTAATTCACCAGCCTAAACTACTAACATCTTGGGAGCGTGGTGCCTTCTGCACGGCTTCTATTTTTGCCTTTGTCTTGTGCAGACCTTCGTGATCAATCTCGTGGCCACAGTACTCGATCCGTTCCACGAAGAATCGGCACTTCTTCACATTGATCCGCAAATCCTTCTCTGCCTGCCTCCTGAATACTGCCTCCAGGCTGTCCAGATGCTCAGCGTCAGATTTCCCCGTGACAATGATATCATCTAGCATCACCTCCACGCCAGGGATTCCTTGTAAAGTCTGCTCCATTGCTCTCTGCCATATCGAGGGTGCCGTCTTGATCCCGGCAACCTATTATACTGAAACAGGCCCGTGCGTGTGTTGATTGTGAGGTATTGTTTAGAGTCTTCCTCTACGTCCATCTGGAGGTAAACATTCTTGAGGTAAATTTTGCTGAACCTCTTACCTCCGGCCATTTTGGCGAAAATATCTTCGATGCGTGGTAGCGGAAATTTATCTTCCCCGAGCACCATGTTGAGTGTCACTTTATAGTCTCCACATAGAAGTACATCCTTGGTATTTTGTTTCGCCACAGGTACCACTCCTGACTGGCTATACTCGACAGCTGATATGATTCCTTCCTTCTAGCTCCTTCTCAAAGTATGGTTTCGGTTGAGCTTCTGTCTCTACGGTGAGTTTGGGTTTCACACCTTTCAATGTTCCTAAGCTGTCCGCGCTTAACAACTTATACTTTGCTAGCAGCCGTTGAAATTGCTTATTGGCATTCATCAGAGAAATGTCCTTGCCAGTCCCGTGACATGACTTTAGGGCGTGAATTTCTCCCCAGTCGAGCTTGATCTCCCAAAACCAGTCACGACCGAACAGCACTTGTTGACCGCCTTTGATAACTTACAAGTCCAGCTTCACCTTCTGCTTCTTGGACTTGACCTGGACACGAAGCTTTCCATCGGGAACAACTAACTTCCCCATGTAGGTTCGGAGAGTTACCGGTGTAGGCTGAAGTTCATGCTTCTTGAACATTTAATTGTACACTTAATGCGGAATTACTGAGTATACCGACCCAGTATCAACCTCCATTTTAAGCGGTTGTCCGGCTACCTGCAGTGTCATCCAAATTATATCAGTTCTGGTCTTTGGTTTTGTTAACTGGTGGACGCATCTAGGGTATCCAACCCATCACTCCACTCACTGTCGTCACTGCCATTACTACTACTTTTGGCATGCTGACATTTGGTTCACCCTTTTGCCTTTGTTGTAGTGTTTGTTTCTTTAACCAGACCGACACACAGCCTTGATGCGACCAACCAAGATAAAATATTATTGTTAGGCATTGGCAACACATTGTAAACAAATGTCGCATTTGGCTTTCCATATATACATTCCACATATGTTTATGTACTAACATCTACATATGGACAGTCTATATGAAGAACATCTTACAAAAAGCGAACATATTCAATAGATAGGACACGTATCTTTTTTTGAAAAATAGTAGAGGTTCCCCGCAGTTGATTTTGGTTGTTTTTTTCTGGAAGTTCGGGAAACCCAACTGGTCATTTTAAAACAAAAAAATTGGCTTCTTAACTAAAATGTCCGTATCATCGCCAATTCTACTGGACTACCGGGCCTGTAGGCTGGGGAGGTCATAGGGTGCGGACTCCACACACACCTCTGAAACAAGATTTCCGCTTGAGGGAAAAATAGATCCGCTTGAACAAATAGCATTGAGATGGATGGTATGCATTTTTGTGAGCCTCAACGAGGAAGCAATTAGATGTTTTGTGAATCTAAAGGGATACGTAGTACAATTGGAGGTTTTTGGTCAACCTCTCGGCGCTGCAATTGTTTTTGGTGAGCCTCAAGGAGGATGCAGTTGGAGGATTTTTGTGAGCCTCTGGGTGTGCAGTTGGAGGTAAAAAAACGCACTCCCCAAACAAAACCAACCAAGCTACTGGCCCGAGTCTCTCCGATGTGTTGACTAAGTTCTGAGTAATGCATGGCAGAACCTCTTCAATACGTCGGGAAAACTTTGCAATAATAATTATAGCGAAGCGAATATTAACCAAATAGGTCTATATGTAATGACGTTATAAAATAAGAATATGATCTTGTTTTAGGCATTCCCTAACTCCTTCTAAAGACACACAACACCGCAACAAATTGAGTTATGCCATGTTTTATTCATGCAAACTACACGTAAAATGACAACAAACTTGCAAGTTGTACTGAACGTGTAGGATCCCAGTATGACCTCGCATATCTCGATGACGTAGTACACAGTCTCTACTCGTTACGCGTTCACATTCGCGGACTGAACCAACACTATCATCAAATAGCACATTTCGGATGAGTTTGTTTTATTATTTCACGAAGAAAGCATCGTCATTATACATTACAAATCGTCCTTCCTCGTCCGCAAGCAGTGCCCACACATCCACCGAAGGCGCTGTCCTAGCAGCAATTCTTCTGCACTTAGGCTTGCTGTGGCACCTAACACCGTTACACGACTGTGTTTGTCCTCCAGCGGGTCTAGCGAATCTCTCTCCACCCTGGTGATACATCGTAGGCTGTTCCCCTGAAAACATGCCAGTGCATAGATCATTTGAACCAACTAACATGAAGCTCTAAGTAATGGGACAAAATGATGCTACAGAGTGTGTGAATACCGGAACGAAAAGCAGAGATCAAGATCACTCCATGGTGTGTGGTCCCCCGGCCTCAACCCAGTGCACACGAGGATTGCATTAGTTTATTCGTCCCTATCCTGTTCCTATACATATATTTCTCCAGCTCGCCGTCTTCTTCTCGCTTGTCTGTCGTGCCTGTGTCCTAGCTATTGCTAATGTAGGCGTATCTCCTGTCCTCCATCCACACAATGCTTCGCCGACCTTCACTAAAATCGTCTTCCTCTTCTTTGTTGTCGCCTTGATTCAAGTTTTCACACATTCTGCATAATTGTAGACATAAATCCTTATACATACAAATATGCACTAAACATTACACGAGCTATACAAAAGATACCATATTATTTGGGTAAATAAGATGAAAAATCACCATTGTAAACCAAAATTATACATATGCAAATAAGTCTAAATAAACTACACTAAGTGGGCGTATGTAAATTAGATGTAAAATCACCATTGTACACCAAAATCCGTATAAGCAAATAGGCATTACAAGTCTAAACAAGCAAAAGATACATTAACTGGGTATATTTCAGTGGGATGTAAAATCACCAATGTCCACAATAGAGTGTCCTTGCAGATCTTGACCACACGGGTCCATTAACAGTATTTATGCAAGTATTTATAGTAGATGTTACGTGTAAATTAATACATTTACACGTAACATCTACTCTCGATTCTAGCATAAAGGGTCCATTGGTACCCTCAAGTTACCTCTAGGTTTTACGTAGAAGCTCGTGTGCAATGGCGAGAAACCGTATTAGCTGCTCAGGCTAGGCACTCTCCAGACATACACTCGCTTCAGATTTAATTTTAACTGACACTACCTTTAGCTTTAAATACACAGTTAAAAAGCCTATAAGCCCGGAAGCGAGCTCATGCATGGAGATTGCGGCAGGGGTATCGTCGGAACCCTCCGACTCATTGTGGCCACTTGAGAAGTAGCCACTTGATCTCTACTATCCAGTCGTCATGTAATTTAGAAAAGAACCATCCGAAATCCCAGAGTGAAAGACGAACAAACCTTACATTTAATTAAGAGTTTTGTCGATTTTTGTTTTAATGCCTCAAAACCTTTTTATTATTTATTTGTGCTGCGTACCATCTTATAAGCCTGCAATTTGTGAGGTCACAATAGTATTGGATGAATGGATGGGTATGTAGATGGGTGGGGTTGGGGGTGGGTGGGTGGATGGATGGATGGATGGGTATGTAGATGGGTGGGGTTGGGGGTGGATGGATGGATGGATGGATGGGTATGTAGATGGGTGGGGTTGGTGGTGGGTGGATGGACGGATGGGTGAATTGGTGGGTGAGTAGGTAGGTAGGTAGGTGGGTGGTGTGTGTGTGTATGTGGATGGATGGTGAGTGGATGGGTGAGTGGGTGGGCGGATCGATGTGTGGATGGATAGAGGGGTGGATGGAGGGAGGGAGGGTTGAGGGTGGATAGATGGGATGTGTGTGTAACCTGCAGTGGTCTCACAGAGTGGTGGTCTCCTCTCTATCTCTCTATCAATTTAATACAACTCTTGTCAACTGGCTACGTAATCGTATGTGCCCTACCTACTGTTCCAAGACGTGGAACGTCAAAGCTAAACTGATGCACATGTTAAATAAATAATTAATGCTAAACTCAACGGGAATGCTAAATGTTCGTGGAATTTCTTGCAAATGTTCTCCGTGGTTGGCTTGATTATCCGGTTTTTTATATCACTTTTTTTAACTGGCTCCTCGATCGCCTGTGCCCTACCTACTGTTCCAGATGAAACGTCGAAGCTAAGCTGACGCAAAAGTTAAATAAGTAATTAATGCCAAGTTGAACTTATCTGCTAAATGTTCTTGCAAATATGTTCCGAGTTTGGCTTGACTGTCCGCTTTTTTTGCACAACTCTTGTCTTGTTAACTAACGCAACGGGCTCCTTCATCGTATGTGTCCTGCCTACTCTTCCAGGAGGAACATCATAGCTAAACTGACAGGAATGTTAAATAAATAATTAATGCGAATTGAACTTATCTGCTAAATGTCCGTGAAAGTTCTTGCATGTGTTCTCCGTCGGTTGCTCAACTCAGCGCTTCGATGAAGAACGATTTGTTTGACGGTTTGCCTTTGCAAGCTCCGCCATTACCGAACGCTGTTTATGACGTGATTCTGTCGTCGTCACGTGATTGGACCGGAGGAAAAATGTTTTCCAACACTACATAAGACTGTTACAAAATATTGGGATTCATTTTAATTTTACTTAAGAACAACGGTAGGGCCTACAATTTTATATGCTTTTTACATTCTTTATTGCTTTTTGTAGCAGAAGTTTCAGGACCCAGACTATCTCGTGAATTGTGAAATGACGTCATCAGTATTTGATTTCACGTTATCCAGAACGTGTATTACGTCATCCGGAACGTGCTATATGTTGGGCGGGGTTCACTCCATCAATAAATACCTTTATTTCAGATTCAAAATTACGGTCCACATTCAAAGATAGAACTGCACCACAGATAATTAATAGAAAGCGCGATGGTGTAGTGGTTATCACATCCGCCTGACATACCAGCGCTCTGAGTTCAAAACCCGAACCGGGCTGGCATGGTACACATGTTGTAAAAACATGCAAAGCCGCGTTCAGTGTTCGCACCGCGACGCCGTGATACGTCGCGGTTCGCCGCCGGAATTTGAGAGGTTAAATTTTACGTAACACGACATTCGCGCTTTCAAAATGGAACCTACTGATTTCGAATGTTTTTCGACAAAAATGCCGACATCCCTGCCATTAGGAATACTTTGGTTTCGTGAAAATCTCGGCGCGCGCGTCGCGACGTCAGCACGACGTAACGTTGAACAGCAAACTTTACTTCCGAGGCAAAAAGCGACGTCGCGATCCGGCGTGCCGCCAACTCTGACCGCGGCCCTGGCTCTCAACTTTGGGGACTGTGCATCCTCATGACTCTGTAGATCACGTTAATATGTCTGTCCCGTCTCAATTTTGGACGTAAAAGAGCGACCGAGGAGACATGCCCCCTGGCAGTGACCATCGTCAGTGCCAGTAAGGTCGGCTTGGCGATATTATTCTGAAAAAGGCTGACTACTTGAATGAAACTTTATAAGACCAACATTCTGACCACCGTATACTATGTACAGACTAGTCAAGTAATAGAACGGTGCCGAGTGCTGGAAACAACTAGAACTGTGTAAGCCTACAAGAACACTTTTGGTTAATTACCAGGCCATATAGTGCATATATCAGAACTTAATTATTCAATTTACAGTTAAAGGCCATTGGAGTTCGTGGTTGGTCCGATCCTCCTGTCGCCGATAATATAATTATTAGGTATCTTTCTATTTCACTTGTATGTAGGCCTACACTAGCTACGGAGCTTACGGTATTCAATGATTGGTTTAATACTAATAGTGTAAACGCGGTAAAGATGGATGATCGAGAAGGAGGATTAGTTTTTTCGAAGGGGGATTCGTAAAGGGGGTTAAAACGAACCCTTAGTTGTGGACATGCTAGTGTTACTCATTAAACCCAATTGCATTAATAAGAAATAGTTATAAAACATTTTTTAATGAAATAAAACGTTTTGGAAACGCGGTGGAGCGATTACGCGAAGCGACGGAATGTTGGAACGATGCGATGGGTGTGGGGGTGGGGGTGGGGGTAGGGGTGGGGGTACAGTAATGGCAACGCTAGGTCGCATCGATCCATCGCTCCACAGCATCGCTGCAGTGTTTCCAACGCGATTGAGCGACTGTGTTGTGAAGCGATATAGTCAGATGCGATGCGATGAAGCGATTGATCGTTGGAGTGATGGCGCGATGTAGTGACAACGTGATGGAGCGATGGAGCGACGTGGTGCAGCGATGTCATTCGTAGCATCATCCTTCTCGGAGGTTAGACCTCTTCACAGAACGTGGCGGATTTCCTTCAAGTTTGATAATGAAAGCTCATCTTAGCTGACAGTAAACGGTTAAACACTGCCAAATCAACTGTGGAAACACACATTCTGGCAACATATGTTGACATACGTTGTAATGTATTATTCAAATTGTCTTGTGTGACAAGTATGCATGCACGCACGTACGTATGCTCACACACGCGCACGCATGTACTGGGTAGTGTATGTATTGGCTGCGTCTATAGATGTCACAGTCCATACTTGTCCCCAAGTGTTCAAATAGGGCGCAGATACAGCGAACGTCGACAGGCCAAGTAAAGTGCTCCAACTATGGAAACCCAACTGCGTCGACAGGACACGACAACTGCGTTGGCACGACACGACCAGTGCGTCGATAAGGCCGTCGACAGGCCAAAACAAGGGCGTCGATCTAACAATACAAGGGCGACGACAGAACAATGCAAGGGTGACGACAGAACAATACAAGGGCGACGACAGAACAATACAAGGATGTCGACAGAACAATACAAGGGCTACGACAGAACAATACAAGGGTGTCCACAGAACAATACAAGGGTGACGACAGAACAATACAATGGTGACGACAGAACAATAAAAGGGCGACGTCAGGCCAAGACATGTGCGACGACATAACAAGACAAGAGCGACGACGGTAAAAGGCAAGGGCGTCGACAGAACAAGACAAGGGCGACGACAGAACATTATAAGGGCGAAGACAGAATAATACAAGGGTGACGACAGACCAAGAACAGGGCGACGACAGACTAAGACAAGGGCGTCGACAGACCAAGACAAGGGTGACGATAGACCAAGACAAGGGCGACGACAGAACAAGACAAGGGCGTCGACAGAACAAGACAAGGGCGACGAAAAAAAAACAAGGGCGTCGACAGAACAAGCCAAGGGCGTCGACAAGCCAAGACAAGGGCGTCGACAGAACAAATAATGGCGTCGACCTAACAAGTCATGGGCGTCAATAAAACAGGACAAGTGCAGCATCGACAGGCCATTGTCTATGTTTCAACGCTGGCCCAATATTGGCATGATAATGTTGGTCCTGTGTTAGTTCAATATTAGGCCAAGCAACCAAAGTCTGTAAAAGTAACAAAAAACATCCTCGCATGCCAGGGGTGCTGCTAATTACGTTAGTCTCAGCATCACCTAGCATATCGCTTTGCTTAAATGTCGAAGTTAAGCTGACTCAATAATCAATGGACACCTTTTAAGATTCGGCATTTTGGGTTTGGGTTGGGAAGTATACACAATGTCGCCTAGCTGCTCGCGAGAATGGTTGAATGAGTAACTGTAGTTGTATTCCCTCGATCATTCCATGGAGTCACTCTTTGTATTTGATGTGGGGCGCAGGTGTCTGACGACGACCGGCGGAGTCAATTACTAGGACAACGTACAGTGGATTCATCTAACTTCCATACGTTGCGTAGGATAACTACCTGGGAAGGTATAAGTAAGTACCACCCCTCGCTTACGTACGCGTTGAACAACTGAGTTCATTCAATTGTGCGTTTACGGTAGTTGTGCGCCACTGGGTCGCCAGACGGCGCGGCGTGTAACGTAAACTACAGCACGTGTCGCTACTCGCGGCACTGGGACGATGGCAGCCGACAGGAACGAACTGTATGTCCTCGGCATAGACCTCGGCACGACGACGGTGAAAGTAGCTCTCGTCGACTTCCACACAAAGCATGTCGTGCAGACGAAATCACGCGAAACTCACGCGTCGGTGGTCAGCGAGCTTGGATCGGCGGGGAACGAACAGGACGTGGGGAAGATCATAACAGCGCTCCAGTTTTGCGTGTCCGGCCTCCCGAAAGAGTCTCTCACTCGCGTCGTCAAAATCGGGGTGTCAGGGCAGATGCATGGCGTGATGCTGTGGAAATCGGGACGTGCTTGGAACCGTAACACCTTCGGCCGACTCGAGGTGGACGTTGCCAGTAAGTTGTTTACATGGCAGGACGGACGCTGCAAGAGCGAATTCTTGGAGTCCATCCCGCAGCCCCGATCACATATCAAGTTGGCGACAGGGCTCGGCTGTGTCACCCTGCTCTGGCTGCAGAAGCATCAGCCGGCGTTCGTTGAAGGATATGATTGCGCAGGTACCGTCCAGGACTTTGCTGTAGCCGTACTTTGTGGGCTCGATAAACCCGTCATGTCTGTCCAGAACGCAGCGAGCTGGGGATATTTTGACACGATCGACAAGACGTGGAATGTTGACATGTAAGTACAACCACTCGATTACGTATTGACAGATGCTCAACTAAGTCTAGCTACTATAGTCTATAGCCGTGGGTCTACAAGTATTGGTCCATACTAGTAGTACTAGTAGCCTAGTAGGTTAGGAGGGGTTCGGAGGATGCATTTGCACCCCTCACCCGCAGAAGGAAGAGTTCTGTTTGGTATATACAATAAAAAATGTTTTATTAAAACTTTATTTTAGTAAAATGTTTCATAACAAACTGCAAGATGAGCTAATTAACATGTATTTTCTTGATCGTCAATATTCACCAGAGCGTAATTAATGTGAACATTTTGTAGAGACAAGAATGGACAGCCTTACAATATTCCTGATAACACAACCTTGAGCTGTTCTTTTATAATACTGTGACTGTATGACGAAATCAAGTTGGGGTGAATTTGGGCATTGTGCAATAAAATACATGCCGATTTTCACCCACTACCCTGGTTTTCTTATTGTTTTCAGTAGTGTAGTCTTTGTTTATGTTATAGTGGGTTTGCTCTGGAACCAGCTGTCTATATAGCTGGTTTCCTTCTCACGGACACGATTAATGTGAGAATTAATTCAGTTTAATACTTTATTAATCTTGTTTGTGTTGTCGCACTGTTGTTCGTATTTTATTTGGTAGCTAGCTCTGTATATTGGGTCAGCCAATCAGCAGGCACCGCGGTCATTGCAGTTGAGCATTTTGAATTGCGCAGCGGCGCTAGCGGTTGTGTTTTCTCAGCTTTGTGAGGGAATTTTTGACTCCCACCCACCATCCCTGCTTTTGTATTTTGTAGTTAGTTAGTGTAGTACCAACATGATCGGGATATGTATTTTATGTGTGACTTATACGTATTATGTGCATTAAACCACATGTTTTTATTCTGGGCATTGTGCAATAAAATACATGCCGATTTTCACCCACTACCCTGGTTTTCTTATTGTTTTCAGTAGTGTAGTCTTTGTTTATGTTATAGTGGGTTTGCTCTGGAACCAGCTGTCTATATAGCTGGTTTCCTTCACACGGACACGATTAATATGAATTATTATTATTATTAATTACAGTAGATCATAAAAACTGTGGCAGACTTGTCAGTGTTCAATCTCAGCTATCTAGACTCTCAGTTGTTGACTTATTTGGAAATCTTAGTAGATTCTAATGTATCTTAGTGGTAGATCACATCGGTAGATCTCAATGGTAGACCTCGGTGGTAGATCTCAGTGGTAAAGCTCAATGGTAGAGCTCAGTGGTAGATCTCAGTGGTAGAGCTCAGTGGTAGATCTCAGTTGTAGATCTCAGTGGTAGACCTCAGTGGTAGAGCTCAGTGGTAGATCTCAGTGGTAGGTAGGTAGTGGTAGATATCTACCTCAGTGGTAGATCTCAGTGGTAGATTCAAATGCATAATTTTGATTCAAAATGCTTACATTCTGAAGGAGGAGGTACTGTGCATAACTGCTATCAAGGCTGTGATAACTTTCCTCACGGTCAAGGGATGGCAACATGAAGTTAATCTCAAAGGTAGTACGTAAAATGAACACAAATTAAGATCAATATGACCATGACATCCTGATTAGACTTAACTTGAAAACCAGCAAGATTCATTTATTAGATATGCAGGAAATGTGTTTTATTCCATAAACATTTGGTGTTCTCTTAAGTAATGATACTAGATTTACCATGCTGGTCGAGGACAACAATTTCAGTTTGGTGTATGGTCACTACCAGAGGTAGATGGGAACCAGCTAGAAGCTAATGTAACCCAAAAGCCTTATAGCTAAACTAAATTTCTGGCAAAGTTGAAATCCTGCTGCACCATACAGAATAGACTTAGGCCAAATAAAATAATACATGTGTACAGATTCTGGTTTCGAACACAAAATTCGAAGGAATAACAACAGCCTAGGTTACGCTGGCTCAAAATTATATAGTCTGGGTTTCGTAGTTCTAACAAATTCCATTAGATGGCGTCATATATGGCACTAGCTAAAATGGTTGAACAGAAATAATTAGTGACACAGCTTGCATAGTGCATGGCCTGTGGGACTGATTTCTTTAATAAATCGTAACTTTTGGCAGTAACTGTAACTCACATAGATGAAAGACCATTTAAACGTGCAATGTGTTACAGCTTGTTTTGCTCCTATTAAAGTAAACAGTGGGTTGTATGGTTTAACTAGAAGCCATAGTTTCTCTTGATATTTCATGTTCAATTAATAAGACAAGTGTATTTTTAGCATGATGACAGTGTTTTCTTTATCACACTAAGATACATATAACAGTACCTCCCAGTTTCATTCAAATGTGTCCATTTCATATTAACCCCAGCAGTGCAAGTTATAACATATATGCCATTTTATAGACTACCAGAAATTGCTATAGACTGACGAAAATAAAATAATACAATAGGTCTGTCTACCCTATTTTTTTCGCAATAAAATGTTTAAAAAAATAAAATGTTTTTCCTACCTACCCTATTTAAAAAATCAATGTTACATGAAACACAACTCTATTTTATTGTGGCCTTAGTGTGTGAAAAGGCAGTACGTAACATGGACATTTTTGTAAGACTTTTTAATACCTCCAATTTTGACAAAAAAGATCAAAATAGACCGTCTTCTGTGTTTGAACCAATTGAAGTTGGAAGACTATTGAGAGCAGCAGAAAAAACTTCCCCAGTGGATAAAAAAACTTCACCTTCTTGAAATGGAAGAAAGAACTCAACACTTATCTTTATGAAAAAATGCAATGTTTATTGTAAGGTACAGAGCTACAAATCAAACCGATAAAAAAGCCTAGATCCTTTAAGCACTGGAATAGGCTCCCCCAGTTGCCGGGCGATGTCTTCTCCAAGAATTTCATGAATGTATTCGGTGGCACGGAAAAGACCTTGTGGTCCCAATTCAAAGTACCGCACTCCCACCGGTTCTGTATGCACGATCTGAAAGAAGTTACTCCAGTATTAATATACTATAATACGTCTAGGACTTGTAGGTATTGGTTAGCAATACCATTGGGGCTGGCTTGCTGTGAATATGTATTGATGTATTTAGGTTGTCGTCTATATGATATATGTAAATGAATAAAACTAAAATGTCATTAAGTTGCCCTATTTCAATCTACACTTGTCTTGCATTGTTGCTTTGCATAGGGGGTGTATGTGACAGTGGCGTATACTATACTGTTAGTATGTATTTGTAAAAGTTAACTTGTAATGATCAGGCCTGAAGTAATAGTAATATGTAATAGTAACAATTACAAATATTGAAGTAATAGTAATAGGTTGAACCGAATACAATGTAATACTAGCAATAGTAATTGCTTCAAATGTAATAGTAATGGGAAGGAAACTAAGTACAGCTGTAATAGTGATATATTACATTGCAATGTAATCGACCCCAGGCCTGGTAAGGATGCTGCCAAAATTAAGGTATATACCGGGGGTATGTTAAAATAAAGGCAGGATTGTGCATTTAGTTTATTGGGAATACCATTGTGAGTATCAGTGATTAGTAAATTAACAATAACTAACACTAACATATGTTAACAATAATGTAACAAGCAGTAGATGCATACATAAAACAAACAGTAGACTGACTAGTGTAATTAAATAATCTTAATAGTCTTATATAAAAAAGTTAACAAACTCCAAACAAATACTGCTTGAGAAAGTGGGATAACAACTATGAAATGTGTCATCAGAGCTGAGGAATATCGCTACATGGCTGGAGGTAACGAAGACCAAGAGCAAAGAGACTTGGGGCAAGTGACGTACATCCTCAGCGCCCGACATCGGTAGGCAACGTATCGATGTCATCGGCAAAAGGAGTCGGAATGCTGTTCAAATGATATATTATTGAGATAAAATATCACCTACAAGGCGTGGATAATTTCTAATCAGTAATTTAGAATTATTCCTAAAAAAGAAGACAGGCAAAATAACGAAAATGTCCCAGTTGCGTGCCATCCAGTAGTATCTAAACAGGGAGGACAATGTTTTAAACTTTCTGACTGCGTACATAATGAGACCGTTTAGCCGAGGGAGTACGTAACATTTTCGAAAAATGGGACAACGAAAATGAAAAACGTGCCTGCAGTATTTTCAACGTCCATGTTGTCATAAATGTGTTCTCTTTGTCGTAAATGAGTTCGTGTTACATCCTGGTATTCATGATGTTGTATAATGGTAAAGATTTCTCTTTCATTGGAACAAATTCCTTGGAGGTATGTAACTGGTAAAAGGACATGACATATATATATATACATATATATATATATATATATATATATATATACATGTATATATGGTCAAATTCAGCGAACGAGGCTCTTGGGGCTCCACACAAGGTCAAAAATAGAATTGTGTGGATCTTTTGTTCAGTTGTGGTATTAAATGTGCATAATATTGAGGCGACTTCACCAAAAATTGGGCACTATTTCACCAAATTGATGATTTTATAGTTGTTTGAAGTTCAAAGGTGTGTTCTATATGTTATCATCTGAGGACCACAAGTTATCGTCCGTTGGCAGGTCATAACCGACAGTACAATGGAGTTATGTTGGATATTTAACTTGTTTATGTGGACATATGTTATAACGGCATGACTTTGGGGGAAGGTACTTATTAGGAGTTGTCAGAGTGCGGTGAAGTTTTGGTCACATATCAATATTGCCCCACTCTATTTTCCGAATGTGTTGTCATTATTTGTACAACAAGACAAACACGTTTTAGATATGTGGTTACTGTTCATATTTAAATGGAGGATGTGTTTTATCCATTGGTATTTATATTATGGACGTAACCTGCAAATTTGTAACACAAGACACTCAGACAAAATGGTACTCGGACGATAACACAATTTTAAAAACCAGTATAGAATCTGGAATATTAATGATTAGCAGTAAATTATGAAAGTGCCTTAGTATATGTTGTTTATGTTGCAATATTAGCCACACCTGCATCCCTTACGTATGTATACCTTGTTCTCTGCTGTCCTCTTTGTATTCTTAGTGCTAAAGTTGTTGAATAATCGTATATTTTCTACTTCTGCATTGTTGTCATTACTTGTACAAGACAAACACGCAGTAGGTATGGGCACACTGTTCATGTTTATGGGGAGGATGTATGTTATCCATTGGTATTTATGTTATGCTCATAACATGCACATTTTTAGCACAGGACACTCAGAAAAAATGGTGCTCGGACAATGATAGCACAATTTTGAAAATCATGATTAACAGTAAATTGAGAAAGTGCCTTAGTATATGTTGTTTATATTGTACTCTCAGCCACATGTGTATCCCTTATGCATGTATACCTTGTTCTTTGTTGTCCTCTTCATTGTATTCCGAGTGTTAGAGTTGTGGAATAATCTTTTTTTTCATTTTTTTTCACTTTAGTCGCCATATTTTATTACTGTGATATATGTTATTGCATTTTAAACTGTCTTTACATTATTTACTACACTGGGCAATGTCTGCAAATAAATAGTTTCATTGTTTGGGCATAACTCGGCATTACTTGAACATTAAACCAATTTTATTTAAAAACGATTAACAAATATAATATATGTACTTATAAAACTTGTAAATAAAACATTACAAATCGGCAACACTTTGGTATGATAACGTTTTTAATTGCCCATCATATTGTCTACTCAGTGTCTACCACATTGTCTACTCAGTGTCCATCACATTGTCTACTCAGTGTCCATCACATTGACTACTCGGTGTCTACCACATTGTCTACTCAGTGTCCATCACATTGCCTGCCACATTGTCTACTCAGTGTCTGCCACATTGTCTACTCAGTGTCCATCACACTGTCTACTCAGTGACCATCACACTGTCTACTCAGTGTCCATCACACTGTCTACTCAGTGTCCATCACACTGTCTACTCTGTGTCCATCACATTGTCTACTCAGTGTCCATCACACTGTCTACTCAGTGTCCATCAAACTGTCTACTCAGTGTTCATCATACTGTCTACTCAGTGTCCATCACACTGTCTACTCAGTGTCCATCACACTGTCTACTCAGTGTCCATCACACTGTCTACTCAGTGTCCATCACACTGTCTACTCAGTGTCCATCACACTGTCTATTCAGTGTCCATCACACTGTCTACTCAGTGTCCATCACATTGTCTACTCAGTGTCCATCACACTGTCTACTCAGTGTCCATCACACTGTCCATTCAGTGTCCATCACATTATTTACTCAGTGTCCATCACACTGTCTACTCAGTGTCCATCACACTGTCTACTCAGTGTCCATCACACTGTCCATTCAGTGTTCATAACATTGTCTACTCAGTGTCTATCACACTGTCTACTCAGTGTCCATCACACTGTCTATTCAGTGTCCATCATATTGTCTACTCAGTGTCTGCCACATTGTCTACTCAGTGTCCATCACACTGTCTACTCAGTGTCCATCACACTGTCTACTCAGTGTCCATCACATTGTCTACTCAGTGTCCATCACACTGTCTACTCAGTGTCCATCACACTGTCTATTCAGTGTCCATCACACTGTCTACTCAGTGTCCATCACACTGTCTACTCAGTGTCCATCACACTGTCTACTCAGTGTCCATCACACTGTCTACTCAGTGTCCATCACACTGTCTATTCAGTGTCCATCACACTGTCTACTCAGTGTCCATCACATTGTCTACTCAGTGTCCATCACACTGTCTACTCAGTGTCCATCACACTGTCCATTCAGTGTCCATCACATTATTTACTCAGTGTCCATCACACTGTCTACTCAGTGTCCATCACACTGTCTACTCAGTGTCCATCACACTGTCCATTCAGTGTTCATAACATTGTCTACTCAGTGTCTATCACACTGTCTACTCAGTGTCCATCACACTGTCTATTCAGTGTCCATCATATTGTCTACTCAGTGTCTGCCACATTGTCTACTCAGTGTCCATCACACTGTCTACTCAGTGTCCATCACACTGTCTACTCAGTGTCCATCACATTGTCTACTCAGTGTCCATCACACTGTCTACTCAGTGTCCATCACACTGTCTATTCAGTGTCCATCACACTGTCTACTCAGTGTCCATCACACTGTCTACTCAGTGTCCATCACACTGTCTACTCAGTGTCCAATGTCCATCACATCATCTACTCATCATCATCATCCTTTTCCTCCATAGCATGGCATTTCTTAATAACTTCTATTTCATGATGCTTGAAGGTGAACACCTTGCCAACCGCCGTAGGAGGTGATACCACCTTGATGATGTGTGAGGCTTCCACAATCCCTACCTCAAGCCTCCCCCATTTCCAGTTTCCTCGAGTGCGGGTCATGTATGCTACCTCAAACATACCATCGGTCGTAATACGCAGCACCTGGGCCATGAACCATTTCCTGTTAAATCGAACGGCCAACCAACTGTCTACCACCACTTTTTGTACTCCCATTTCCGACTCCCTATCTTTAACTGCACCGTGATTCTCTTCATTTTTATTCACTTCTATCCCCTTCACATCAACCTCTTTCTCCTGCACCTCCTTTTCCTTTGCTGCATTCTCCCTGACTTCTGTCTCCTGCACCTCTATCTCCTTCACATTCACCTCTTTCTCATGCACCTCTGTTTCCTAGTCTGCCACTGCTGTCTTCTTCCTCTCGATCTGCAGAGGTGTTTTCGTCCACCCTACATACGTAGGGTGGAAAACACCCCCTTGTTCATAGCAGCAATCTTGGAAGCATGATAACTCTTGCATAATCACGCGCGGACCCACTGGCACGATCGAATGTGCACTTATGATGCCTGGCACTGCTGTCACCTTCCAAGACTCTAGCATACCCTTGCATCGCGGCGCCTCAATAGTACTGATCTCCAAGATGGTCATTGTGGTCTTCGCTTCTCTGAGCCTGTTGCAGAATTCACCGCTGTTGGCGATGATCTTTCCACTCTTGATGAGATTGTCAGCCTTTTGCTTTATAGCCCCGTGTTGGCCTGTTAAAGAGACAAAACAAAACAAGTCAGCACAATGCAGTATTACTATTACCAGCGTATTGTGTTATCGTCCATGGATCATGGTTATCAACCGTGGCTCCCACTAGAAAGCACTATTTTATTTTAATTTGTCCAAAATAACCTCTCCACAGTGTGCGTTAAACAAAAGCTTGCGATAGAATGCTTAACGTTTACCATACTTAATGAGTCAAATTGGACAGGAAGATATATTGGCTATGATATAATATACACACACACACACACACACACACACACACACACACACACACACACACACACACACACACACACACACACACACACACACACACACACACACACACACACCACACACACACCACACACACACACACACCACACACACCACACACACACACACACACCACACACACACATACCACACACACCCCCCCCCCCCACACACACACACACACACCACACACACACACACCACACACACACACACACACCACACACACACACACACACACACACACACACACACACACACACACACCACACACACACACACCACACACACACACACACACACCACACACACACACACACCACACACACACACACACACCACACACACCACACACACACACACACCACACACACACCACACACACACACACACCACACACCACACACACACTGGTATATTAATACTCTATTTCACACAATGCCTTTCTTAATGCAGTATTACTATTAACAACGTATTCCGTTATCATCGTTATCGACCGTGGCCCCCTTTTAAAACACACTCTTGAAACAATGTATCCAGCAGTATTATAACTCATGCAGCATAACATGTGGTCGTCATCGAGAGGCACATATAACGTCAAGTTCGAGCACTATCACGCATAAATAACATGTGTATGACTGTTACTGTAGATCAGAATAGTCTAGCAAAAACAATCTACATGCAGCAAAGCAGTCATAAATCAGGAAATATGCTTACTTAGTGTGATCTTTTGTAGCACACATTAACAAGATGATGAATGGTCGCGTAGTTTCGCTGGAAACCGATAGAGGCTACTCAAAAGCACTTAAAACACTACCACCACTACTACCGGATGATAACTATAATCACACGGTAACTTGGTGCTTTTCCAATATTTGGTGTGAGTGAGTTCAATTGACTGCTCTGATAGCCAGAGAGACGTTCTTTAGTAGGAATAAAAATGTCCTACTATTCTTCACAAGTTAGTGTTAAAATGAAACAAAAAAGGGCTCCGGATGATAACGTGAAAAACTTCCCCAAACCTGAGTCGGCAGAGAAAAAAGAAAAATACCTGAAAAATAACAGTGCATTTTGGTACTACACATGTTAGTATACATGTACAGATAAATATGCATGTTATCAATTAACTACCAGTTTATCAGCTTTAGTTCCAAAAAATTTAAAACTAGAAAAGACAAACTCTATATCCCCCAAAAGGTATCATCGAACTAGATAAACACAACATATTTCCACAATTTTAGTCACATAATTACTCAAGATACTGTTTTACTGTGTGGTTAACTTTTCTAACAACATTTATTTGTGTACTACTTGCAACACTCAATAACAACCATACATAATCGATTTAGATAATAAAATAATTCCTGTTACACAATAACATAAATGTCTGATTGTTTCTCATGCAGCAGTGCTTATTATATATATATATATATACGTTAACAAATGTATATTACACATACAATCATATTAGCAATTATGAATGTTCAAAATACTTTAACTAACGCTATATATGATGCCATCCAACGGAATTTGTTAAAACTACGAAACACAGGCTATAATATTATCCCTTTGACAAAGCGTAACCTAGGCAGTTGCCATTCCTTTGAGTTTTGTGTTAGAAACTGGAATATGTACACTTATGCGTGTTCTAACGATGTGACAATTACTTTTAATTAGCAACATGTCTTCAATGCGCTTAGCAGACAACGATCGGAAAAACGTACTGTTTATGTCGGTTGACACCAAGGAGCCTATGTTTAGACAGGAGCCGTCACTGAGCGAGATCACGGCAGTCTAGAGTTTTTGTCCACGATTTAGGAGGCTAGCACGTGCGTCAATGCATATGTTCTGGCTTGGCGTGCCTCCATAATGGTGGACTAACCGCTCCAGTTACGTATTTTAAATAATGGAAATAATGCATGCTGCACTGTCTCGATACATGGTCTATGCCTTTGTTTGACCCGATGTAGCAACGGCGCCATCACACTCGAATGATTTGCCTTGCGTTCTAAAAATCCTGCGACATAAATCCACCAAAATAAACGAATACCATTACATAGTAATCATGTTTGTTTCAAAATATCGCCAATAAAGTCAGTATCGTTTACAGTGTTGGTGATTCTACTCTATCAGCGTTTACTGAGTTTCCGTTCGTAAACACAAATTCCGTTTCGAAATGTTGATGACGCGGAATTCCATCCGTTTTCCAAGGTCGTGTCATAATCGGCAAGTGCTTATTGTATCTCCCCGCCCTGACATTGACCGCACGTAGGATTAATTAGTCTACATAGACATGGGCAAGTGTTGGCTGCCTTTCAAGCAACCTCCGTTAGCGGGTAGGTGACAATTACCGTAGCAAGTTGTGACCTGGCTTAACTGGTTTCTGGCATGTGTCGGGGATCTGGCCAGGCAATCCAGGTGGGCATTTTCAAAACCAGTCTCCGTAGACTTTGTAATTGGCTTCGTGGCAGTTTCAATGATGTCGTAAAAATGGCATGGATGGACTGGCCCATGCAAAAAATTACATGGACAGACCCGTCCACAGTCAATTTTTTAATATTACCCGTCCATAGGACGGGTCTCTGTAATGATAGATCTAAGTGATAGATCTCAATGGTAGATCTTAATTGTCAGTCCTATCATCATCCTTTTCGCGGCCACAATCATCATGATGACTATTCTGCCGCACAATCACATTTGGCGGATGTCAATCACAATCAATCATGGTTCACCATCGTTCACAATGTTAATCACAATTCACAATGGTCAATCATAATGGATGTTCTCATGTGATTGACCATCGGGATGATGGTCAATCTCAATTGGTCAATCCCCAAATTTTGGTCGATCCCAATGTTCGATCACAGATGTTGATCTCATTCACTGTTCAATCGCAATGGTGAATGAGTATACAGCCTAAAAATAAACTATTTTGTTTTAAGAATAAATTCATTGTAATTAATTATAAATCACACAAATACAGAACTTTGTGCACACCCGACCCTGTGTTACTTTCTAATGCTGAGTCGGAATAGATTGAAAGTCATTGAATAGGTTTGTGTATTTCAGGTATTGTGATTGGGTGTATATTACATGGCATTTGTATCGGTTCATTCGGTTGTGTTCCTTATGAGCCAGTGGTAAAACTAACGGGTGATGTATCAATTGCTGTTACTCCGCTGGCCCCGTCCTACCTGCCATAATGACTGTATTTGCTGTTACTCCGCTGGCCCTGTCCTACCTGCCATAATGACTGTATTTGCTGTTACTCCGCAGGCCCCGTCCTACCTGCCGTAATGACAATGTATTTGCTGTTATTCCGCTGGCCCCGTCCTACCTGCCATATTGACTGTATTTGCTGTTACTCTGCAGGCCCTGTCCTACCTGCTATAATGACTGTATTTGCTGTTACTCCGCTGGCCCCGTCCTACCTGCCATAATGACTGTATTTGCTGTTACTCCGCTGGCCCCGTCCTACCTGCCATATTGACTGTATTTGCTGTTACTCCGCTGGCCCCGTCCTACCTGCCATAATGACTGTATTTGCTGTTACTCCGCAGGCCCCTTCCTACATGCCGTAATGACAGTGTATTTGCTGTTACTCCGCTGGCCCCGTCCTCCCTGCAGTAATGACAGTGTATTTGCTGTTACTCTGCAGGCCCTGTCCTACCTGCCATAATGACAATGTATTTGCTGTTACTCCGCAGGCCCCTTCCTACATGCCGTAATGACAATGTATTTGCTGTTACTCCGCAGGCCTCGTTCTACCTGCCATAATGACAATGTATTTGCTGTTACTCCGCTGGCCCCGTCCTACCTGCCGTAATGACAATGTATTTGCTGTTACTCCGCTGGCCCCGTCCTACTTGCCGTAATGACAATGTATTTGCTGTTACTCCGCAGGCCCCGTCCTACCTGCCGTAATGACAATGTATTTGCTGTTACTCCGCTGGCCCCGTCCTACCTGCCGTAATGACAATGTATTTGCTGTTACTCCGCTGGCCCCGTCCTACCTGCCGTAATGACAATGTATTTGCTGTTACTCCACTGGCCCCGTCCTACCTGCCATAATGACTGTATTTGCTGTTACTCCGCAGGCCCCGTCCTACCTGCTGTAGTGACAGTGTATTTGGTGTTACTCCCTCTGGCCCCATCCTGCCTGCTGTAATGACAATGTATTTGGTGTTACTCCGCTGGCCCCCGTCCTACCTGCTGTAATGAGTATGTATTGGGTACCAAAAATAATAAAATTCTTAGTTGTCTGAAAACGCATAGTATAAACTAGTATTGTTCCAAAACCATACATGTCCAAACATACATAGTCATTATGGACTGAAAATTATTTTTTAGTCATCTGAAAACATAAAATGAAATGTAACAAGGTGGTCACAGCCAAATATTAAAGTATATCATTTTATGGGATGTAAATGGATATTATTTGCAGCAAGATCGTGACATTTAACGCAGTAAAACTTCATGGAAGTAATTAATGTATAATGATAACAATACAGATATTACATGATTTGCATCTAGCCAAAAAGAATACATGTGTGTGAACAGACATTAATTGGTTTCTTGATGAGATAGCTAGTATTATTTCTATGACGTTTGTAATTGATGTCAAGATAAAAATTATCTGCCTGACCTTTTCCCATTCATTTGGTTTGGCAGTTCCATGAAAGAAACATTCATAAAACGGTAAAATCCAGTAATTAATTGTGTAGCTGACTAATTAATGTGTGTGAATCATTGAATGGGTTCGCTGCAGTGTGAGGTACATATTTTTTGTAGGACTTTTTTTCTCGTCCTGCCTGATTTCTTTTTGGCTACCGCCTCGTTTTTAGTCCACTCTGCATCTGCCGTGCGCCGTTAGCTGCCATATCTCATAAACTGTTCAGCAACTGTTTCTCTAATTTTGCATAGACATATCTTAGGGTACTGCCACTGTGCACGAGAAATCTGTATTTGATTGAATCATTCTAAGAGCCCCATAGGGCCCCCAGAGCCCCCCAAAATGGTAATTTTTCACATTTTGCCTATTTAAAAAAAAACTGTTCAGTAACTTTTTCTCTAATTTTGCATATACGTTTCATGTGGAAGTGTCATTGTACACAAGAAATCTGTATTTGATTGAATCAATCTAAGGGCATCTTGGGGTCCCCAAAAGGCAAAATTTCCCTGCTATTTCTCTACTGCTGCCTCCAGCAGCCACTACTGATTTCTAGTTATAACTGGATAGTGGACTTTGCCCTGATCACTGGGGTTCCTGAGTTAGGGGACCAGCTGTAAAACTGTGTATTGGACAATGGCAGGCTCACTGCCTGTCATTGTCCCAGTGTCAAACTGAATGCCTAGGTGTGGGCTGTAACTACAATGTGTAATGGGAATCCAATATCAAATATCAATACGGCATGCCTTTTTGTTTGTGAGTTTTTTTATTTGCATTAGTACCTCATCTTGCATGAATGGTCTGTTTACGCGTTCGTTTGACTTTCTTGGATCAAAAGGTATTTCACTAGCTGCAGTTTCACTTTTAGGTTTTTCACAGAGTTTTTCAAAGTGGTTCATAAACTTATTCAGTGAAATAGTTCCATATTTGTCACTGCTGTTACTTGCTTTATTAAGTATATCCCAGTATTCTGCAGGCTTGCTATGTTTTAGGTTGCGCAAGTTTTCATGTAACTGTTTATGGTAGCATATTTGTTTTATAAAGCATTTGTACCCACTAGCCAATTCTCTTAACTCTGCATTAGCTTCGTCATTTTTAATTTTCTTTAGGCTACCTTTTGCTCTCAAACAATCTGTCCTCTTAGTTTTACACTTAAAGACATAAGCTGGCATAACTTGATAAGTATTTGTAGCAGCACATTTGTACTTCCAGTGGATCATTGCAACATAACATACATACTGTGTGCCACATTTGAATGTCATGCATGTAATATTTCCATGCAATCCATTTGCATATATAATGTAAAACTTCAACAGCCGTTTTCTTCATTTTCACTTTTTGACCCCTACCATGTTCAATGCTCCATAACTTCGCCAATTTTGGTAGCAGTCATAAATTTTGAAACCGTGTAAAGCACCCTACTCAACCTTTACAAGAATGTAAGAAAACAATGTTACAATTTTTCCAACTTATCACTCACTTGGTCAGCCGGGGTCACATATCGACGTATTAGTCCAAAGGACTTCAGGGCCTCTTGGCCCATTTTTTACTATTAATTTACTATTGACCAAATTTGTTATTTTTAAATGCTTTTAGGATCTGTGAAGAAATCTTTTGACAAGAGTCTTGTGCAGAACTTGCTGTGTGAACAGCGTTAGACTCTTTCTATTCACTCATTACGCATCATACATGGTTTAGGGATGTGTGTGCCTTCTATAGAGTTTAAAATAAGAGCGATATTGGCTTGTTGCATGCCTCAATGCTAATAGGACTGCGCACTCAGGACAGGAATCAAGGCTAATCACAAAATTAACGCCTTCGCAACATGTCTGCTATTGCCCGCCATCTTTAGTCTTCTGCATGTGAATTCGTACATTTGTACAATATCAATGGGCCACGACGCTAATCTCGTATAAAAATCATACTTTAGCAAACTTTTAATCGCTTACATTTGGAAGACTTATTTGAATGTGAACAACTGGATCTCTGCATGAAAGAGTACACAAAATAAAACGCTGTTAGTAAAATCTAGCTGTTTATGATAGTTAAAGAGTGGTTTAACATCGTCTTAGAAATTGGCATTTTTCGGAGTGTTTTTATGGACCGTATCCAGGATGGATTGTTAGTGAAATGCAATTTTCTATTTGACACCCTAAAAATCTAGAAATTGAAATTGATTTTCTGGAGCAAAATCGGCCTTAAGAGCTTGAAAGAATATTAGTGAAACAGGCAGTCAGGTCAGGCAAAAAGTGCCGGTTTTTGCCAGCCTTTTAACATACATCATAGCCCTAGTATATTCCACGTTTCATCGGACAAGCTACAGTGTCTTTAAATTTGCCACATTAAACATCTAAGACATGGAGGACATCGTTAAAAAAATAAAAAAATATTCACAAATAATAAGGGCCTCCCACTTCCTTTTGAACAAAATCTACACAAGAAACTTTTAGTGGTCAATGAGCAACTAGTTTTGGCAGTAAAATTGGCGCAAGGCAGATTTCCTACAAAAAGCAAAAAGCGAGTGGAATTTGTTTGATGTAATTATATAGAATTATAAACCGTAATCTGGTAGGTGACTTGATTTAAATAGGAATGGTATAGGCCAGTTCATCACTGAACAACATTACGAATACAAATTTATACAGAATTTCAAGTAAAAAGTACAGATTTCAACTACCCGGTAGTAAAGTGTAGCATGCATAAATTATCCATAAATTTATATATTAATTATTTTAATACGCTAACTTTTTTGAGCATTGTTATGATGGTAACAGTGTCTCCACTGTGAAGATTCACTTGCTTCTTTCTGTGCTCACTCCCTTTGTTGGTCCATCGGCCTCTCAATCTCATGTACCAATTGGCGATGTATTTCAGAAAAAACAACAATATTTACAGTTATTTACTTACATCTTTGTGATATGTTACGATTTTCTATAAGGTCTTCCTCCTTCCTGAGCAAATTGAGTGATGATCAACACTCCAGATGGTGCCACTGTAAACAAATATACGATAAAAGTAGTGTAGTAATGGAGATGGTTGCTCCCCTTGGTTTGTTGATCCGTAGGTGAATATAAACTAGTATCGGTTAAGTACTTAATAGAGTACTGAGCTAAGTACATCAGCTGCCAGTCAACAGTGCTCATAGAAGATGTAGCAGACTGTTTATGTTATACTGTTCACCAGCTGGACAGAATAAATGGACTGTGAATTGTGAATTATTTACAGAAATGTTGACAGATAAATGCAGCTGTATAGTGTATACTGCCTAATCACGATCACATCTGTTATCTACGGATCTAGGCATTTATCAAAGGATCCATCAAGTGCTGATACATTTGTGTGTACGAATGTTTGTATGGGAGTTGCTTGATTATGGAGTAAACACAGAGAAAGTAAGATACAGACCTCTGTACTGTGATGCATCTTGTGATTGGTGACTAGTTGTTCATTTTATCAATTAGGCTGCCTTTTCTGGATTCCTCGGTCAAGGTTAGCTAGATAATTATTAAAAATTTCATTTAAACATAATTAATATTGAAATCAATCACAACAAAAACAATACATTTCTGGTTAAGAATATTAATTTATAATTAAATGCTGAAACTAAATTTCATTGCACAATGTATGACTGGATAGAATATTAAATGCTGAAACTAAATTTCATTGCACAATGTATGACTGGATAGAATATTAAGGATAAAATGATTGTCTATTCGATATTCAAGTGCGAAGGAGAGAGAGAGAGAGAGAGAGAGAGAGAGAGAGAGAGAGAGAGAGAGAGAGAGAGAGAGAGAGAGAGAGAGAGAGAGAGAGAGAGAGAGAGAGAGAGAGAGAGAGAGAGAGAGAGAGAGAGAGAGAGAGAGAGAGAGAGAGAGAGAGAGAGAGAGAGAGAGAGAGAGAGAGAGAGAGAGAGAGAGAGAGAGAGAGAGAGAGAGAGAGAGAGAGAGAGAGAGAGAGAGAGAGAGAGAGAGAGAGAGAGAGAGAGAGAGAGAGAGAGAGAGAGAGAGAGAGAGAGAGAGAGAGAGAGAGAGAGAGAGAGAGAGAGAGAGAGAGAGAGAGAGAGAGAGAGAGAGAGAGAGAGAGAGAGAGAGCGTTCAGGAAAATAAATTCTTCATCATTTGGTTATCTTTTTATTTTAGGGAATGCAACATTTGTAAAACACCTTTGTGTGACCTCAAACAAATCGTAGTGTGCGCATGTTGAGTTGCAAACAAATTACCAGAATTTTAGTGAAATTGTCAGTTACCCCGGCATACCTGTATGGGCTAGAGACGATGGCATTGACATAGAAACAAGAGAGGGTGCAGGTTTGTGAAAACAACTTAGTAAGAAGAATTGTGGAAATGGAGATAACTGATAAGTGAAGAATGGAGGAGTGGAGGGAGGAGGTTGGAGTGAAAGAACATTTTAAGAAGAAGCTGGTGAGGAGTCGACTGAAGTGGGCTGGGCATGTGGAGAAAATGGGAGGAGAACGGCTAGCAAAGAGAACAGATGCATGGAGAGTGGAGGAAAAAGGAGGCGAGGAAGAATGGGATGGGAGGACTGTGTAAAGAGAGACTTGGAAGGATTGGGAGAGGATTGGAGAACGAGAGCAAAAGATAGAGGGGAATGGAGACAGTTGGTGGAGAGAGCAGTGTAAGATAAGTGAGGAAAAAGAAGAAGAAAAGAAAACTGAAATCGAGGAATGGAACCAAGGCCAGCCTCACCCCTAACGACAGGGAACCAAGGCCAGCCTCACCCCTGATGACAGGGAACCAAGGCCAGCCTTGTCTCAGACGACAGGGAACCAAGGCCAGCCTCACCCCTGACGACAGGGAACCAAGGCCAGCCTCACCTCTGATGACAGGGAACCAAGGCCAGCCTCACCTCTGACAACACGGAACCAAGGCCAGCCTCCCCCTGATGACAGGGAGTCAGGAGGAGAACAACAAGACACAGACATGTACTGTAATGACGGTATGTATTGGGAAACTTAAAAATAATTACATTATTAGCTGTCCCAAAACATAGGATGCACAAAAATTATTTGACGTCATATCAACCCCATTTTATTACCCTGGTGTTAACCTGGCTTTGTAACTTCACCATGGTTACCTCGTCTATTACCCTGCAACTGACTATTTTTTTAGTGGCTGAATGGCTATATATATCTCCCCTGAAGCAAATGCTATACTATATGTAGGGGCTACATCCTCAGCCATGCAAAATGTTTAGTCTATGTGATACTGGTTTCCCACACTTGTTCGAAGACTATTTACTGAGTGACAGGTTGTACGTATTTGACTGCAGTACTGCCCATATCTGCATTACCGCCCACCCCCATACCGGCCACAAACAGAAAGGCAACAAACGTCATGTAATTCCCACTGAACTACCTCTGGTGTTAACAAGGTGTTGTCCATTGCACTGTTAGTAACTCATTTTTTGTTTGATGAATATCCATATATTCAGTGAGGCAAATGTAGTAATACATATAAGCTACTACAGAAAACAAAAAAATAATCAGATAATTTCAGCAGTTCTCTTTTTATAATTATATGTTATGTATAGCGCCATTGGTTAGTTCCTTCTGGTTGCTGCTGATTTACCATAAAGATCAGCTGATTAAATATTCCCCCCTCAAACAGTGTAGTAAACGTAAACGCTAACTGAAAGATTATTGGCCAGTTACTCTTTTCCCCATACAGTTATTCTTCGAATTCCTACTAAACATACTGCAAATTAAACCATCAACTCGACGTGAAATTATGGGCAAGGATAATGCCAACTGTCGAGAGGTCACGCCGTGTTGTACATTACAGCCAAACACTGGGGGACTGCAACCAGGATCTTAGATACGTATTGTGACACTTCCTAAGTGTATAAAGGCCGGCTGGTAGCTGTAGGATCTTAGATGCGTATTGTGACACTTCCTAAGTGTATAAAGGCCGGCTGGTAGCTGTAGGATCTTAGATGCGTATTGTGACACTTCCTAAGTGTATAAAGGCCGGCTGGTAGCTGTAGGATCTTAGATGTGTATTGTGACACTTCCTAAGTGTATAAAGGCCGGCTGGTAGCTGTAGGATCTTAGATGCGTATTGTGACACTTCCTAAGTGTAAAGGCCGACTGGTAGCTGTAGGATCTTAGATGCGTATTGTGACACTTCCTAAGTGTATAAAGGCCGACTGGTAGCTGTAGGATCTTAGATGCGTATTGTGACACTTCCTAAGTGTATAAAGGCCGACTGGTAGCTGTAGGATCTTAGATGCGTATTGTGACACTTCCTAAGTGTATAAAGGCCGACTGGTAGCTGTAGGATCTTAGATGCGTATTGTGACACTTCCTAAGTGTATAAAGGCCGACTGGTAGCTGTAGGATCTTAGATGCGTATTGTGACACTTCCTAAGTGTATAAAGGCCGACTGGTAGCTGTGGAAGGGCGAAACATCGATTGTTGCTGGTGCTACAGTCATTTACATCACCCACATTTGTGTTTTTACGTCAAAGCAGCTGTGATTGTAATACATATTATTGACATTTTTGTTTTTATTTACGTGTCTGTATTGGGAAAAAGTGGATATGTGCTTGTCAGGAATTTGAATAATTGGTGTCCCAATACATAGGAACAAAATAATTACATTTACAAAGGTGTCCCAAAACATACAGTGCAGAAAAACAATTATTTTTCTATATTTTTAGGGTGTCATACAGTCATTATGGTATATATATATAGATATATACATATACGGTATATATATATATATATACATAATTGTATATATATATACATATATAAAATATACACCCAAACAAAAAGCACCAGGTCAAGTCAAGATTAACATTTCTCTCTATATCACTAAAATTCTGTTAATTTGATTGCACCTCATCGTGTGCACTCTGCGATTTGTTTGCACCTCATCGTGCGCACTCTGCGATTTGTTTGAGTTCACACAAAGGTGTTTTACAAATGTTGCATTCCCTAAAATAAAAAGATAACCAAATGATGAAGAATTTATTTTCCTGAACACTGAATGCTCTCTCTGGCACTTGAATATAGAATTACATATACATATATATATAGAATATAGAATTACATATACATATATATATATATATATATATATATATATAGGTGTTTATGTAAGAATTCATTGAACGATATCTAATTAAATATATTATTAGTGTCTTATGCAACTTCTGAAGTTTGGCTGAAGCGCGTGTTATTAGATTTCCAAGCTTTGGTTATTGGAAGAGAAGAGCTGCAAAATTGTTGTGTCTGTGTAAGTGCTCTGATTACTGTTGTGATTATAACGAGGTCACTCTTTGTCATCTGTGATGTCATAGTAATGATGGCAATTCAAACTCATTGATGAATGATAAAAGCCTGTTGTGATCATATCATTGTAATCAGTATTGTATTATTACATTTGTTTCATTACATCATGACTACCGGTAATGCGTAAAGTGTTTCCTCATTTTATTACAAAGATATTACCGTTGGCACAGGTATTTTCTTGAGTCCTCTAGAGCCAAAGTATAATGAACATTTTGAAATAACAAAAAAATTAATATGAATAAAATGAGAGTATGCTTAAGTGCATACCTTGTAAAATTAGAGGTTGTAATAACATTTTAATTAAAAGTTGTTGCTATTTATCAGATGCAGGCAGTAATGATAAAGCTGACTTTAAACATATTCATAAGCAGTTTACATTTTAAAATTAAATAACGATCTGTGTATACTGCCCAGCTATGGATAAAACATAGATAATATTGCAAAAACGATTCATTATTTTTTATTTTAAATACCCACTGACATAAATTTAAATTTTTATAGCTGGAAGATTTCTCCAACAAAATCTAGCAATTGGAACAACTGGCAGGGATGACCTTTCCAAGGACTCTCGGGTCAGGGTCACATTGAGGTGACCTCAGCATCTCCAATCACAAGCTGATACTAAAAGAGACAATCCGTTGTAGTGACAGCCATCAATCACAACCAGCTATTTAGCCTGTAATTAAGCCATTTCCCAGCAGATAACATGTGATTATCTCCTAGTCCCTCCTCTCCTTTGCCAGGGTTATCTTAGTCTGGCATCATCTTAATCTGTGACATAGTGACCTGTTTGTATAATCAATGTGTCTGACAAATTAAAAACCCATGGGAGTGGCTGAGGATCTGTGTGTCCAGTTGGTCAGCATGATAATATATCGCACGGTCAGTTCGATTTTATCGCACATGTCAGAAGTTTACTATTTTCGTAGTGTTAAGTTCTCTTTAAGTTCTAACCTAAGTACGATTAATGTCTGCCTGTAATTGAGCATTGCGACAGAGTAGATCTTCGTGTTCATAGGTGTTTTGTCCTGTTATCGCAATTGGTTTTAGTGTACAATGTACTTGTTTTGGTTTGTTTGGACTCGTTTGTGAAGTTATACTTGCATATGTCTTCGTGGTCTCTCCAATCTCTTTGGAGACGAGACTTTAGTCGATTGATTGTCTGGTCCCTGTGTGTCTTCTAACAGCAAGTTTCATACTTTTATGACTCTGGTGCAAAAGAATTGATATCTTACCTGAATCAGTGAATGGTACTGAATTCAGGTTTTGGTATTTATGCATCACTTCAGTCATGCAACAGAGACACTAGTTAACATAACATTAAAGTAGCTGGTTAAGATTATCTGTCAAATTCAAGATGACGATTGCCTGGCATTTTGATAGGCCTCTTCATTTGGGTTTTTGAGAATATAATAATTTTAACCACAAGGATTTAAATGCGATAGGAGCTTTTGTATTGTTAATGTTATGATATTTATTATTACATTAACAAGTTTGAATAAGTATCATTGGTTTGCACTGGTAGTCTAGATTACTTCGATGTTTTTAGTGTGCGTTACCTGGTTGTATGAATATTTAACAAGTTTGGGATAATCTCAGAAACTTGTAACTTGACCTCAGATCTTTCACGTGTTTCATGAATCTTGTGTAGCATTTACTCACCAAGAGGTGCTCAAAATCAGAACCTTTGTGAATCTGTGATATAAATATTATTTTGTGCAAACACATTGATATATATTGCTAAATTAGAAACAGCTCTTTGTATTATCTTTCATCCAGTATCTAGGGACCACCCCTTAATTAGCAAGACAATTTGGCCGGCAGATATATATGAATAATGGATACATATTAGAAATATGAAACCAAAATGCGGTAAGGACATTAAAAGGACTTAGTCTGTTCCTACTTTTTAATTAATTAATTATTGTAATGTTTGACTATATACTAACTAAGTTGAAGGAATGCTGCCTGCCAAATTGTGTTTAGTAAGCCCGTAAGAATTGCAATTTGAAGGCATGACCCCGGATACATGTTCAAATGGTAAACAAAACATCCAGTTTCAAAACAAGCTTTATTGGCAATACGGCCAAGTTGGGTTGAGTTAACTGCTGTACCCTTTGATGTTCAACGATGCTCACTGTCCCAAGGTCAGCACAGCAGTTAGAAATTACTACGCCCACTTATATCGGGTAAACAAACGGACTACGTCCCTTTAAAGGAACACATCAGAATTTGGCAACTGTTCCTTATTTTTGATGTTTCTTACATCCATGGGTAGAAGCAACACCACTGACCAGATTAGGGATTTTAAAGATGTTCCTTTTCAGTTGATGTTTCTTGCATCAGGAGTCTACAATCATCAGAAGGTGGATCCATGGCAGTTGGGGGGCATGTGCCCCCAGACTTCTATAATTTCCTTTGAAATGTGCCTGCACTAGCATGAAGTGACCCCAGACCTGTGTTTGTATATTTTGCAAGCCTCAGGTAGGTGCAGCTGGACATTTTTTGTAGAGTGAAATGTTGGTATTTTTGGCAAGCTTCAAGGGGCCCTGAATGCAATTATAGGTTTGTATAGAGCATCAATTGTTGGTGTTTTGTTGAGTCTCAACGGGGTGCACTTGGAGTGTTTTTGTGGCCCCTGTAGACTTAACCCTGCCTGGATCCGCTCATGACAATGGACAATTTTGAATATCCCAAATGACTAGCTGGCATTGCCCACCTATTGCTGTGTTCCAACGAGATTCAGTAGAGACAAGTTTTACTGTAGCTGCAAGTGCCTGGAAAGGTACGTACTTATATAGCACAGTGTTCAATCCTTAGGGCTGTTCACTCTAACATCATCTCATCTTCTAAGGGAACTGTTCAGCTGGAATTGCATGAAGAATATTTGTATACACATATTCACCACTGTCTATAGCCAGGTACTCATTCATACAGCTGAGTGAACTGGAGCAACATAGAGTGAACCAACTTGCCCAAGGTTTGACACCGCAGCACGCACATGACTCGAACCTGGGTTGTCTTGATTGAGAGTTGGATGCTCTAGCCACTGCACTCCACATGAAATGATTCCTAATTGCATTACGATGTCACTGTCATTGTGTAAATACAATGATTCCAGTTAACGGAACTGACGAGGTGGCTATTAGGATTGTGTGCACTGGCTGTGATGTGACTAACAAGGAAGGATTATAAGAATGCCGTTGCACAATGTCTAACATAGTTAGGTATTGGTGTACAATATTTACATTTGTTTAGAATCTGGAGAGGCTTGTCAGGAATCATGCGTCACATTATCAGTCATTACCAGCCATCTAAAATTGCATTTCATATTTACATGTACCAGGTATTAAAGGGACCCAAAAAAGAATAAGATTACCATAACAAAGACGTCAGTGATATACTAATGCATTTCATCTATCACAATTCATACATATATGATATAGTATCCTTTGAGTGCACTTCTATGTTGATCTTTTGATGTTTTTTAAATACGAATATTACGGTTTTAGATCGATTGCAATAAATTGTTGCTTACAAAATACAGTTTCCATAGTAACATAATAGACTGGTCATTAGGCCAGTCACATCAACATTTAACGATAAGTTGCTTTGGTAGAAAGTAAGATTGTTACATTTACAAATTAATTTATTCTCAAGTTCCACCTGTAGCGGGGGATTTACCATGAAGACAGGCAACACGGTTAAATGATGACTATCATTTATTGTGTTGATAATCTAAAATACAAAGTAAAACAAAAAAAACAAAAACCTGCAACATAATAACATACGATTAGGACAAGTGCAACAATGGATACAAATGATTATTCAACAACAGCGTTAAACATAATATTCCTTGCATAACTTTGATACAGTTAAATTGCATATAGATCATCTCAGATACCAAATAGCAGGCTAGCACCTGTGATATTTGTGACTAGATATCCAAATGGCAATACTCCTTGATGGACTTACTATCAATAACACATAGGTCTATATTAGTTTAAACACGGTATTCCCAAATCAAGAAATACATTCAAATGCATCCTAAGTATCATTAACACAGTATCAAATCAATGTAAAATGTCAATACAGTATAAACTCAGTTGTAATACTTCTACAATTAGACTCATGTATATGAGATACTCCTCTATGCATAATAAAGCATCGGTACATATACATGACCATTATCATCAGGTAACGGCTCATCACCCACATAGAATAAGAGTCCATTAATCAATACTAAACGCATGTCTAACTGCATTGTCTCTAACCAATTAGGAATACCCCACGACATGGAAGGTAACAATGCTCACCCCAACTGGGAACTGCAGTCTAACACAGTGCTTGAGCACTGCTCAGTGCAATCACACCATGCACTCTCTGTAAATAAACCAAGTAATGACTTACACGATATAATTATATGTATGCTGACATAATGGTTCCCTTAAAATGTACTAAAATAGCATATGTAATTCTGCTGTAAGAACACCTGCTAAGTGTCACATATACAGCTGTATAAGCTGAAGTTGTCTAGATTTGCAAGTACATGTAAGTGTAATTGCTAACAACAATTAGAAAACAACTTAATTAAACACACCTATCCTATCAATATATAAGTTACCCACTACACTGGGCATTAATAGCCCTTCAGTAGAAACTACTCTGCTAAACTCAATGGGCAGTCCATCTATCCACTGACAGTCAACATGCTGTCCCTACTCCCTAGGGAATAGCATACCTGCCACCTGCTGCAGACACATTACACAGCCTACTGTGCCAACATCTCAGCAGGGAACATATCAACACAATGATCTCCTATTGAGTATTAAAGACTCACACTAATTACTAGATTATGAACCATGCAATTGTGTAGATAGTGCTTCCTTATCCCAAACAGTGGAATTTAACCTGTGTATGCCATAATACACAACAGCTGTAAGTGCTGGGGGGATTCCGCCCACACTGTCAACACTGACCAATTAACTGACCTTCCCACTGGGAACTTAAAAGTACCATTAATAGCAAGTATTGGGAGATACTTACATAAATCTGCTGTTAATTATATCCTGGTTCAATCCACCCACCTTACATCTTCATTTGTGTTTATACCTCTGTTAAAACACGAAACCTCGTGGAAAAACACTGGAGCGCTGTCTGTCCAGCTTCTCTCGGAAACTCTGTGATGGCGTCTCATAATTAATCCTGGCTTAGTGACCGGGGTATGACCCTCACTTGGTGACTGCTGGGGAAACTGACACCGCCTGGGAAGAGAACCTAATGGCTGTCTCAGGCAGCATCTACAGACTTAACATATTAAAAGTAATGAGAACAAAAGGAGTACTTGGAGTTTTGGAATAATAATATAGATTAAAATTAATAATAATAATAATTTACTTATTGCTCAGTAAACCTGCCGGTTACATACCGAATTATGAAATCATCAACCACACCAATAAACACTGTATATAGTACTTTAATAAATAATTGTCTACCCAGTAAAAAATTGCAAAACAGGTCTGGCTCTGTCATAGCTTTTACGTACTATAAGAGAAGGCATTTATACTTTCGCAGGTTATGAAAATAAAGTCTTAATATTTTTACAAAAAGTCTGTCTTCCTTTTTAAGTGTGCATACTACTGAGTTGTAATCAGTCTCAGTTTGTGTAAAATACTAAATGTTCCCAGCTCTACGTTCTACAATGCGAACATCAGTGAAGCCGATTTGTGATGTGCAAAGTCAGTTGAGGGGGATTCTTAATCAGTGACTTGATTAAACACTTGCTCTGATTCTTACCGGTGGTATGACTGCCGCAGTACCATAGTAATGATTGCGCCAACATTAAATGTCATTCCTAAACGACCTTGACAAATAATATCTCGGAGAACCCTAACAAGGCTGGATACAGTTAGTTGGTCCAGTGTGACAAATGTCTTTGTTAAGTCTGGGTGACTGGCAGCGTCTGGCGCAGAGAGCACAATGGTTTGGAGTTCGCCTCTTGATTTGGAGGTGTTGTTTTGAAATCATAGGCTGGTTGGGGTGGTTTAGCAGCCGTTTCATAAAGATTGGGTTCTTGCTGACCCATATTTCTTTCTACCCTTTTCCTTCCCCATTCTCCTTCCTTAATTCCAGGAAATGAATTCTACCCTCATCCCCTTCCTGTTCTCCTTTCTCAATTCTACCCCTTCCTATCTCTCGTTTTTCTTGTTCATCCCTCCCCTTCCCACCATTCACCACTTTCTCCTCTCCATTTGTTCTGCGCTCCCTCCCTGCATCCCTCTAGATCCCCATCCTCCCTCCTCTCATCCGTTACTTCCTTCCTGCCATCCCTCCCTGCATCCCTCTAGATCCCCATCCTCTCTCATCCGTTACTTCCTTCCTGCCATCCCTCCCTGCATCCCTCTAGATCCCCATCCTCCCTCCTCTCTCTCATCCGTTACTTCCTTCCTGCCCTCCCTCTGTGCATCCCTCTAGATCCCCATCCTCCCTCCTCTCTCTCATCCGTTACTTCCTTCCTGCCCTCCCTCCCTCCCTGCATCCCTCTAGATCCCCATCCTCCCTCCTCTCTCTCATCCGTTACTTCCTTCCTGCCCTCCCTCCCTCCCTGCATCCCTCTAGATCCCCATCCTCCCTCCTCTCTCATCCGTTACTTCCTTCCTGCCCTCCCTCCCTGCATCCCTCTAGATCCCCATCCTCCCTACTCTCTCTCATCCGTTACTTCCTTCCTGCCCTCCCTCCCTGCATCCCTCTAGATCCCCATCCTCCCTCCTCTCTCTCATCCGTTACTTCCTTCCTGCTCTCGCTCTTCCTTAAGTACACGTTGTTAGCGCTCTGTCTCTATTGTATTGTGTTCAGTTCCAACAAGTCCAAAGACCCAGTATCTGGACAAATAATAAAATATGAAACAATACATACAAATAATAAATGACTGTCTGCCAGTCTCATTTTCTCTACAACCTTTCTATCACTCCCTATTCCCCTCCCGCCCTCCCTGCCTCTCTCCCTCCCTCCCCCTCTCTCTCTACCTCTCCCTCCCCCTCTCCTTCCCTCCCTCCCCCTCTCTCCCTCCCCTCCCTCTCTCCCTACGTCCCTCCCTTTCTCTCTACCTCTCCCTCCCTCCGTCCGTCCGTCCGTCCCTCCCCCTCCCTCCCTCCCTCCCTCCTTCCCTTACCTCCTATTTAACTCCCTTCTTTACTCTCTCCCTCCCTCTTACCTTCCTTCCCATGCCCTGTCCTATGTCCACTCGTCTCACCTCCTCCAGGTTCACTCTCAACTGTTTCATGTTTGACCTTTTAGCAGTAAACTGTACATTGACAGCAGAAAACAAGAAAGAAACAGTGTAAAGTGACTCATTTTGTACACAATTCCTGCATCTTGACCGCCTAATGAACAAATGTATTTTGTTTGCATTATTATCAGCGTTCGACCTTTACCCTAAAATTGCGCTAGTCAGCCGGACCAGCAACTTCAAAAATTTGCTGGTCTGGCAGCAACATTACTGGTCCGCATTTTACCAGTGGCCTGCTAAACGATATTGAAAGAAATACACAGATGTACTGCCAGTTGTAAAACTATTTAATACATTTGTCAGACAGGTGTTTCCTGATCATATGTACACATACAACGCGATTTTAGGTATCAGCAGACTGGTAATTTTTAGATATTAGTAATGTCTAAGTGTCTCTGTGATGTTGTAGACTTCTTTCATCCTTCCATTCCCGACTGCTTTCTCTGCTTCAATTGTTCATAGAACTGGTCTTTCTCTTCGTCACTTGTTTCACTTATTAGTGCATATGTTTGTATGACTGATAGTTTCACATATCTTGAAAAGAATCTAGAGTGTATAATCCTGTCACTGGTAGGTTTCCACTCTAGTTATGCTTGCTCTGCTTTCTTTCTCGTCATTATTGCCATTCCATGTCTGTGTAGGTTGACTTCTCTCCCAGAGAAAATAACACTTTCCAGTGTTCAACTTGACTTTCCTCGTGTCCTGTCCATCTGCATTCGTTAATGCCCATGACATCGATTTTGTATTTATCCATTTCTTTTGCAAGTTGAGCTGATTTCCCTATTGAATACAATGTTCTCATGTTCCAACATCCTATATTTATAGTTTCCTTTGGTCTGGTCAGTGATGCTATTGGCTGCCGAACGTCCGATTGGCTTTGAACCGGAAGTGTCATACTTTCCATGTATCTGATGCCCTCAGGTAGACGGAGCGTCGCCTCGTCATAACCGTTTCCAGCATGTGCTGGCGAAGTCACACATTTAGTTTCCGTAACAATTATTGAACTGGGGGGTTGTTGGCCTTCCGCAGTAGGTTTCATTTTGGGGTTTTCCTTCCCCTAGTCAGAGCCTCGTTTGCCCACAACCGCAAGGTAGTGGTTTCCCAGGGGGAACCACAAGGAGGTGAGGTTGACCTGGGTGTACTACGGTTTACCAACAGGCAACTATTTTCACTTTTAACCCCCACCGAGGGTTAGCCAGCCCCAAAGCCACTGACTGTGGCGCTGGGCGCGTTAACACCTATTTCCCCCCTGATAGCAAAGTAGGTGGTCAGTAACCACCGGGTCAGCGTATATTTTGAACACTGCTTATTATCAATGATTTGAAATGCGAACACCAGTTAATTGCTGGCATAACAGAATGGGTATTGATGCTTAACTGTTCAATGTTAAAAATCATGGAATTTTATCTAGAAATATCCTAAATAGAAACCTGCTTTGAGCAGTCATGTATCTGGCATTGGTGAAGTTGTTGTTGCTTAGTTCAGCTGCCATTGTACTGTCACATGTCTTGTTCACAGCGACAGTTGACACTGTCCATGTGGACAACATGTTGAACTCTGGCATTGATGTCTAACACTAATCAGGCTTACCGTACTCCCTAATGGCGCATTCATCACATATAAATGACACAAGGCATTAGTATGATACTGACATCTTGATCTGCCAGATTTTACATCAGTTCTTTCAGATTCCTGCTTCTTTGATGTTAGGAGTGATGACATTGAATGTACTACAGTTCACACACGCACTTATGCTTGCACGCACGTACGCATGCACACACACACACATGCACATGCTTTGATGCATTCACTGCATCCCTTGACCGGGAGGCAGAATCCATGATAGTCTATGGACTGGTTCACGAATGAGCTCATAAAAAATTCCATCATTAAACAGAATCCGCTTTTATTAAGGCACTTTATTGCAAAAAGCAGCCGTCATATATCTTCGAGGACATTATGTCTGTGACAGTAACCATCAAGTGTAGGAGATTATTTATGCTAGTGTGGTCGCCTCACTATTGTCCAGTCCCAAGGTGACCTTAATAGTGAGGTTCCACAGTCTGAGATCACTGTTACGGAGCAAAATTATTTTAAAGAACAAAATTGTTCTTTAAAAAAGAATGTTACTGAAGTAGTCCCCATATCTGTCTTCAGCTGCTCATATAAAGGCCATCAGACTTTTTAACATCTCTTTTATCAGCTACTAACATCTCTGATGCCATAATAGGACAATATTGTGTGGCAATCGATTGCATATCACCTTTGATCGGCTTTTATGGCCATCCATACAGGGATATTGCTCATATAAAATCCTGCTCTACCCACATAAGATGTCATCTACAGACGACAATGCGAAGTAGAACAAAAACAGGTTTTGCTCGTATGACATTTCATGTTGTTATGAGCCAAACCGTAAAAATTACTGATAACTATTTTTCACATTGTCATCAAAACTGACAGCAGCTGAAACGCATATATAGAAAGTACATGTATTCGATGTTGAAATAGCCTAAGGGAAAGATAATTATAGAACCTTTTTTAACCAAAAAATTATTCATTTCTTAGAGGCAAACATATAGGCAAATATACTTTGGCCATAATTGCAAATTGAAATAATTAACATAAATATTTAGGTCAAGAACATTCCAGGGCATTAAGGAAATAAAATGTTGCAAACAAGAGAGCCAATTTTTACAAATCGTAATAATAACAGTTATAATTTTCATACAAATGCATATTATATTAATTGTTACAAGCATGTATAAATATTCAATAATGTATACATTTACATAATACTAGTATATACGCACTGTGTTTAAAGTATTATAATTCTTACAGATGCCTACTTCTGAGCAGGCTTGCTCAATTTGGATTGCTTGTCACTATCTGCACTTGTATCAGATCCAGTGCTGAAGTCATATGTCTTCATTTAATGGCAGATTGACAGGCTCATCAGTATGAAACCACCTTTATGTGACACTAGAGTCATTTACAACGAATCAGATTGACATCAATACTTCAATTATCCTCAGTAATGTGACAGTAATTACACTGCTCTGCCACCTTTAGATAATTGTCTGTGTAAAACATTTACAAAACAGGTTGTGAACAAGGAACTGAAAACATTCAGGAGCATAGTTGGAGTGGTCCGGGAAGAAACCAGGAGGTGGTTTTGTGGATGACCCAGGAATTGTCTGGAGCATGGGATGAACCAATAATTGTCTGGAGGGTGGATGACCCAAGAATTGTCTGGAGGGTGGATGACACAAGAATTGTTTGGGGGGTGGATGACCCAAGAATTGTCTGGAGAATGGGATAACCCAAGAATTGTCTGGAGAATGGGATGACCCAAGAATTGTCTGAAATGTGGATGACCCAGGAATTGTCAGCTGGGTGGATAACCAAGGAATTGTCTGGAGAGTGGATGACCCAAGAATTGTCTGGATGGTAGATAGCCCAGGAATTGTCTGGAGGGTAGGAAGACCAAAGAATTGTATGGAGGGAGGATGACCCAAGACTTGTTTGGAGGGTGTGATGACCCAAGAATTGTCTAGAGAGTGTGATGACCCAAGAATTGTCTAGAGAGTGTGATGACCAAAGAATTGTCTGGAGGGTGTGATGACCCAAGAATTGTCCAAAGGGTGTGATGACCCAAGAATTGTCTGGAGGGTGTGATGACCCAAGAATTGCCTGAAATGTGGATGACCCAGGAATTGTCAGCTGGGTGGATAACCCAGGAATTGTCTGGAGAGTGGATGACCCAAGAATTGTCTGGATGGTAGATAGCCCAGGAATTGTCTGGAGGGTAGGAAGACCAAAGAATTGTATGGAGGGAGGATGACCCAAGACTTGTTTGGAGGGTGTGATGCCCCAAGAATTGTCTGGAGGGTGTGATGACCCAAGAATTGTCTGGAGGGTGTGATGACCCAAGAATTGTCCAAAGGGTGTGATGACCCAAGAATTGCCTGAAGGGTGTGATGACCACAGCATTGAGGAGGGACCTGGGGGGACTAGGAAATGGTTAACATGAGCTTGTCTATTCCATCTCAAAGAAACATCCTCACAAACCAAGGCTGGTCATTATTAGCAGGAAGTTCATGAGTCAGTTGTACGTCGACCCACTTGTGACCTACTTTGTGGGAACCAGGCCTGCATGCCCAATATGAAAGTGTAGTTCATGTAAGTTGAGGTAAACCCACCGGTCACTGCTATCCCTGGTATTTACTATATGTATGCTACAGGCTTATTAAATCAAATTTGGCACATTATCTTAGTAAATAAAAACCCCAAAAGTCATTTATAAAGTTAGCATTTTTTTTCTTGAATATGTCTTACTCTTAAAGTTACACTCTGAGTTAAACAAACATTTAAAACTGGTTTTAAAGTATATGTACTACTTGAACACTAGTCACTTATTTGCAGGCATGAGATTCTTCTGCGGAAACGCGGATTTCCGCGGTTCATGAACTCGATTTGGCCGTTTCTGTGATTCGTCCAAATCCGAAAAATTGTTTTTTAATATGGGGGGTTGTAACTTGGCAAACATCGACAATAAAAATTATACATTTTTTGATCGTCATCCGTTCTGAAAAGCAAGCCGCATTCTGAATGGCTAGAAACTGCGAATCACGGCCCATGCATGAGTTTTTGCGGCAAATCAGTTGTTTTCGAAGTTCACAGTCGCGTTCAGTCGAATGAAGCATGAGCTATGGTCTACAGTAAGTTGTCCGCTCTTATTTCAAACATTCTTGTATGAGTCAGTTACTGAATTATCGGAATTAGCGTAGCAGTCGAGTGGTTTTAAGATCATAATTTCAATAAATATTAGATCGTTTAGCCTGCCACGCGAGGCATTGTAATGGCCTATGGGACTTACATTACGCTGGCGTTACTGGTCATGGCATAATACAGCACCGTTAACGATATGTAAATGCGAATAGTAAGCAGAGTATAAGTTCTGGCGATAACTTTAAGGTATCCTAGATGGGTTTATACATTATTTTGGATAAAAATAAGTTTATGCCAAAACTTTTGTAAGTTTTCTTGGATGGGCGATAATATGTCAACATAAAGTACACATGTTCACTTTAAGTTTAACGTATGGTTTAGGTTATTATTAATTAAATAACAATTTGGTTTAAATTTACCAGACATTGTTAATATGAACACTTTTAGGGGATATGGCGTGCACCAGGAAGGGTGTTGTGCAGAGAGGGGACGAGTTGAAGTTGAAGAAGCAAGAGAAAAGCAGCTGAACAGGTTTCCCAAGAGGCAAAGTGCCAAAGAGACTGATATCTGTCCACCTCCACTCCCCAGTCCTTGCTCAGGCAGAGAAGAGAAAGAAAGCTGTGAGTGCCAGGATCAAGCACAGGCAAGAAAAGAAGTGAAGTCACATGTCCACAATGAACACTTGTAAAGTTTACAAGTTTATGGTTTCAATGAACACTAGTAGATGTGGACATTTGTGTGTGAATTTCAGTGTACTGTACATTAGGATTCTCATTTTAATAAACCTTGGTTATTTAAAGCATTTTTGTGTATTTTGTTCACATCGACCACTTGTGTAATGTTGTAGTTTTGACAATGTAGTATACACGGCTTCTGGTTTTGTGTGTGATATGAAAATGATGTGCTTTTACAGTTATGTGCAGGGAACTGTGTGCTTACACTTTTGATTAATACAATCACAAATGTAGTGTTTCTACGCACTATATTTGTGATTTTATATAAAATGGAAGTTACAGGATTAGACAAAAACAGTGTGAAAGTACACTAAATTGCATTACAAACAACGATATTTCTGAGTTCCAATCCAGACCCCCCTTTCTTCCCCAGTTTGTCGCGCCGTGCACAAATGTTCCTTGGAAGTGACTTGCCTCCTCTCACATGCCTGTATTTGGTGATACTTTGTATCATATGTGCCACTTTGGCCTTTGATGTTATTCAGTAAATTATGACCAGTGTCTGGCCAGTGGAACAGTAAACATAGGGCTTTTGTTACATGACCGGTGTCTGGCCAGTGGAACAGTAAACATAGGGCTTTTGTTACATGACCGGTGTCTGGCCATTGGAACAGTAAACATAGGGCTTTTGTTACATGACCGGTGTCTGGCCAGTGGAACAATAAACTTAGGGCTTTTGTTACATGACCGGTGTCTGGCCAGTGGAACAGTAAACATAGGGCTTTTGTTACATGACCGGTGTCTGGCCAGTGGAACAGTAAACATAGGGCTTTTGTTACATGACCGGCGTCTGGCCAGTGGAACAGTAAACATAGGGCTTTTGCAACACTTTATCTTAAAATTGTATATTATGTGGACAAATGCAAATGAGCTGTTGAAGAAAGTGACATATAGTGGACAGGGCATGTTGATTTACTGGAAAGTGACATATAGTGGACAGGGCATGTTGATTTACTGGAAAGTGACATATAGTGGACAGGGCATGTTGATTTACTGGAAAGTGACATATAGTGGACAGGGCATGTTGATTTACTGGAAAGTGACATATAGTGGACAGGGCATGTTGATTTACTGGAAAGTGACATAGTGGACAGGGCATGTTGATTTACTGGAAAGTGATATATTGTGGACAGGGCATGTTGATTTACTAGAAAGTGACGTATAGTGGACAGGGCATGTTGATTTACTGGAAAGTGACATATAGTGGACAGGGCATGTTGATTTACTGGAAAGTGACATAGTGGACAGGGCATGTTGATTTACTGGAAAGTGACATATAGTGGACAGGGCATGTTGATTTACTGGAAATTTTTATTGAAAAGGTGGACAATCTCAGAATGAAATGTTAAGGAATGCTTATTAAAATTTTATGTTTATTAATTATAGAAACACTCACTTATGTTATCTTAGTGTGTTTCCCAGAAATTAGTAAAGAAATGTGAAGGACGGTGAGTTTATTTGAGACCAAATGAAAATGGATGATCAGCCAGCTTTGAAACATGACCACGATGCAACTATCATTTGACATTAATTATTGATATTAAATCCTGTGCTTAGCCGAAATTTGCTGTCTGTGATTTCACTTACTGGATGGACGCTTTGTAGTTTTCAGCCGAGTCACTAACAATTGTATAAAAAAACAATATATTGAAAATATAGTTATGTAACACACAAATTACAGTTTAAAAATTGAACATTCTATGAAGTAAATCAAGTACTATTTTAGGATCAAATGAATTTGAACTGGGATTTCATGTGGTTATGCTCATAGTTAAGAGATAACTTGGATGCACAGAAATAGCATTGCTGTCTAGTGACGAGTAATTGGGGCTAATCTAGATGTGGGTTTGCATCATAATTCATGGTTTTAGACATGTCCGAAAAGTTGAACAGGATCAGAGAATTCAGCAGCTGGCAGTTAATGGACAGTTGTTCTGGTGTTTGACTTCATTCACGAGTCTTCGGTCTGACAAATAGTGAATTATTTCTCGGATTTGTTGGGATCATTATTCAGTGGTCACACCAGATTGTGCTCCCAATGGTGTTGTCTCTTATTTGTGCTAGGGTACATTTATCTCTGACACACACTGCTGTGGTGTTGCAGATGTGCTCATTCAAGCTGACAAGCTGCAGTGTTGCCACATATGTGCCACCCACAGCGAACCGGGTATTAAGTTGCACAGGTCTATTCTGCACATGAGCCAAAAATAGCTGTCAAGGTCATGTCCCATCAATTTTTTGATTTTGGCAATTTTTTTATTTATACCTTACGTTCTCATATTTCAGTCTCCAGTTTATATTCCTGTAGAAGTAATCCAAAAGTAATAAAATACATATTAACAACATATTAAAAAAACGGCAGACAACTACAAGTATACACAATTAATCAAAATTTAACCTAATTTCTCAATATGTCGCTTTTTTAAATGTTGCTTCAATTTTAGCAATAAATTAAAAACTACTGAAAATATTTCAATAAATGAGGTATCATTTTACAGCGCACGATCAGTGAAAACCAAAAGGGTGCAGAACTTCACAATTTTGAAACTTAACTGTGTTTAAAACTAATTGATGTTTATGTTATTTTATTGTATTTATATAGATGAATTAACTTGGTTTTGCTGAGTGATGTTGATGCTATATCTTTAATTAAGTAGGGATCTGAGCAATACAAGGGTAGGAAGTGACGTTGCCATAACAGAAATAGTTTTGATAATTACCCAGTAGCGCAGGGGTAAGAGCTCCAGACTCTCGACTGAGAGAACGTGGGTTCCTATCCTGTGCGGCGGTATCGAACTTTGGGCAAGTTCGTTTACTCTACATTGCTTCAGTTCACTCAGCTGTATGATTGAGTACCTGTCTGTAGACAGTGGTGGATATTTGTGTGCGAATAGTCTTCGCGCGTTAATTGCAGTGTGGCTGAATGCTTCCCAGAGAAGTCGAGATGATGTTCGATTGAACAGGTCTGCCAGGGAGTAAAGTGTAAAGTGCTTTGAGCAGTCCTGAATACTGCGCTGTGTAAGAACTTACCTTTACTTTTTTTACTGTACGTCTTTAGGAGGAAGTAAGAAGTTGTGCTATGAGGAATCCACCTACAGGTATTCTATAGGCTGCTCCTGACCTGACAGCCTTTCTCTGATTATCCAGACTTCGGAGTAACTTTTCATGTCGCGGCAACAAGAATGACATACAAGACCAACCCACAGATTCTGTGGGCGTCTGCAGAATGAGTGCAGGTTGTAATTAGCAGAGACAACTGTGTGTGAATCATTGTAAAAGGCGAGAGATTTATTTACTGATTTCATAATCAGTTCCTTCGTTCAGCTCTTCTTCCAATCTTCTTCCAATAATTTGACCAACCGACTTCATAATTTTGAAGATCACTATTGGTATTGGGAGAGAACGAAACCCCAGCTTAATGAGTCAATGACAATTTTTTTCCATTTCCGTGCATGGGATCTTTTACTTCCCCTTGCATAAACACCAGGTAGAAGGGACCAATGGCTTATAGCCTCTCTTCAGAAAGACACAGGCAACGTAGAATGAATGAAATTGCCCAGGTTTCGACTCGGTGGCCAATACCAGTACCGGTTCCTCCAATTGACAGTCCAGCATTCTAAACACTCAACCACCTTGCCCCACATTTAGTTGAATGTCACTTGGGTATCTTACTGCTGATTTCAGTTCTTTAGCATTAATTCAGCAAGCCATGTGTGTTATAAATAAAACAGAAAACAACAGATTTAGTATTTCAAAATCAGTATCACGATTTGACAGTGATAGAACATGGAGCCTGAGATGATCAGTAGAGTATCAGCCTTGTGGCTGATGTACAAAGCCATTCTGTCCTGATTATTGATGGTGTCACTGTATGAATGACATTGTTGTCACCATTACCACTTTTGGGAAGAAAATATTCTCCCTTGTTCCTGCTTTTTGGATGAACTATCCTGCTTTTTTGTACAAAATACATCCACTTGTCATTTTAAAAATTGTGTATGGGCCCCAAGTGATTTCACATTTTGTCATGCTTGCTTTCACTGTGAATGGAAAAGGAACTTGGCAACCGAACTGTGTAAAATGTCAAGTTTTTATTTACAAAATACATTGATTCAGTGGTTTTGTAGTGACCCAGCTTTTTTTAGTGAACATTTCATCACCCATGGGGATTTGTAGATACAGAATTAAGCATCAATCATGTATACAAAGGATTTCAGCCTTTCGGGGCAAAATGTGATCTATCCATTTGGTTGGTTTTGAGAACAACTCAATTTTGTGTTTCTTCCTCAGAGTTTAAATGGAAACTTAATGTGCAAAATATGTTATAAATATTACAATCAACTGAAATAGCATTTAGACTCATGGGTTAATGTGCATTGGCCATCACAACAAGAAAACACACAGTTCTGTTCACAAGGCATGACGTTCACTAATCCCAAAATATCTCAGTGTGGTAACTGAGAGGGATGGTATCTAAAGTGGGGGAAGATATATATATTTATATATAGGGGGAGATATCTTAGACTGCCTTGTTCCACAAGAGGAGATATCCACATTGATAGGTAGACTGTTATACCGTTATCCCCCAGTGTACAAAATTACCTGTGAATGATAATTGTTAATATCACATGATTGACTGGAGTATCTATACATAGATCTGCATGATTTATCTACTTACTGATCTGGTTATGACTTCTAGCAATACTGTCACGACAAACTGCACGATCCTTTCAAAGGCTTCCGTGTGACAGTTGTTGCTGGCGGCTATAATCCTAAAGGTCAAGCTAAATTGGGTTCCCTAATTGGCTACTCAAACATGACTTAATTGATTTGTGATATGCCATTCTGATTTAAGTGAAGGTGGATCATAAATCATCATATATTGATCTGTTATTGCTACCACAAGTCCTGTCCTTTCAAATGGCTATTTTATTTGTCACGTGATCTTTCCGTCACAAAATAAGCAGAATGACAACCAGATTTTTAAAAATTGTATTAGTCCTATATAGATACTAACAACTGTTGTAACTGATAAATCATATTAACCAAAAAACAAAAGACAAACACAGATAAATATACTGTTCACTGTTGTGTAGTGTGCAGATATAATTACATGTTTAAGGAACCACCGTTATAATTTATTTAACACACCAATACACTTTTAAAACTTTTAACGTAAATGCACCAGGATAATAATAATAATAATGTATTTATTAATCGCTAAATCCCACTTAGCAGATCAGTAAGCTGTACAATAAGGTAAAAAAGATCACATCAGTCTTTCTACCTCTGAAATTAGCCATAGTTTGAATATAATTTATTATTTGAATAGACAGAACTCTGACCACGTTTTCCATTATAAGAAAACATGCTGTATTTGTGTGTCAACATGTTTCAGTGAACAAAATAAACAAGATGTTTGTATATGTAATTAATTGATCCAAATTATGTTTCAGTCTATCTGAAGTCGACTTCCCCGTACACCTGCTGCCACCTGTCCACGACCCAGGAACTGTGGCCGGGAGCACTAGTGCATGCTGGTATGGTATCCCAGAAGGCACTCCTGTGAGCGTTGCCATTGGCGACCTGCAGTGCTCGACACTGGCCCGACTTCAACAGCCGGAGGATGCAGGTAAGTGATGGACAGATGGAAGGAATTATGAATGGATGAAAGGAGATGTACATGCAAGTTATAGGAAGGCAAACGAAAATGGGATTGTGGGATGGTGAAATTAAAGGGAAAAGAAGACAATGGGATCAGGGGAACATACTTGGTGTCATTTATATGGGAATTGGTGAAATTGGATATGAAATATGTTTTTATGAACCAAATATTGAATAATTTATACATACTTACAGATATCTAACATAGACATTGTATATGTTTGCAGTGTTAATTTTACCTCAAATTATAATAGTGTAAACTGCAAAATGGGGGTATGCCTGGAATTTGGAGAAAAGCAAAACAAGTGCCCTACAATCTTCTTGCAGCAGTACCCATGTGAGACTTCTAAATTCTCATTTATCTCGACCGTTCCTCTGCCACCCGGGCTATATTTCTCATTTCTGTGTCCATTTCACATAAGTTCTGCAGGAATCTTATCATCACTACGAGATGATAAAACTGACAGGATTTGCACCTATCATATGCTTAATTGTCTTGGAATAATGTGGTGAATTTTGGCATTTGGCAGTTTTCCAGATCAGTGCAATGGAACGTTAGACTTGATAAAGATGTGTGTACCGGGTAGCATATGTGTATGCATGCATGATTATTCTTCCAGCTCTGAGTAATATATGTTTTCACCTTACTGATAATGGAAATAAATAAAATAGTGGTCTGATACCACCATTTTACTTGGGGACAGACCACAACTATTTCTCCAGATGATTGGTTGATCTGTCAATTTCCTGTTTTTTACACAATGTCTGCAGTAATCAAGGCTAAATCATGAAGCAAAACATTTTAAAGTTCGATGTCCTTTGAGATTCGATTGTCTGCATTTTAATTATATGACACATCAAACTAGCTGCGTATTACTTAATCATTAATCAAGACAATCGCCCATTAAAAAGCTGATGCAGCTGCACAGAAACGGTTAACGTTACTTTCTTATCAAAAGCAGTATGTGGTCATAAAATTCAATCCACATTTTCTTAAGAATCAATACGAGTAAATGTTGGTTGATTCTAAATGGTGGCCTGTCCCCATTTATGACAGCCGGGCTAGATGGAGACGTGTTTCGTCTTGTAACAGTATCTTTGTCTCTGTCTCTGATGTCCAGTTACATTTTATGACTTCTGATATAGCACGTTTCATTTCTTGCGCTGTTATAAAATGTTGGCATTTATTGTCTGGAGAGCCCCACAGGCAAGATAGGGTTGTCATATAAATATGTGCTTAACTGCATTAGGACACATGTGACTGACTGAAATAGGTGGTTGTGGGCTCACTGCAGATGTGCCCCAACAGTTGTGTGTTAGATAAGGACAATTGGTTGTTGGGTCTTGGGAATAATCATGATTAAAGAGAATTTTTAGCTCTTGTCATAGTCTAAAATAGGGCATATGATGTAGTTTCCGCTGAGTCGCACCATTGTACTTCCAGGAGCAGATTAAAGCCTGGATCATGTTTACCTCTGTTTGTTTTCTCAATTCCAGAGAATCTAAACATGGTTGGCAGTGGTAAAAGTCAATCTGAACTCTTCTGTTAGAACTGTACTACCAAATGTGTATGTATCTCGAGGCTGTGAGTACTCTCTGCATTGTACGTTGTTTGAACTGATTATTGCATCGAACTGCCATGTGCTGTAAGCCTAAGTCTAGACCACTCGGTGAGTATGTCGGCGAATATGTTCGTGTTTGGACTCTGAGTTATATCAGTTATAAACGAACGACCATTCTGCTGCTGACTACACTCTGTGAAGTACTATATATTGATTGTGAAATAATTGCATATTGTTGCGAACTCTAGTTTTGGCCATGTCAGACGTTTTCGCACAATCACAATCGCAATCAATCACAATACTTTATTGTTCCTTGTGAGAGAAATTCATTTAGAGTGTAGTAAAAGTAATAAAAGTTATATCGGTTAAATAAATAAATAAATAAAATAAGTTAAACAAGTTAAATAAATTACAACAGTTTTTAAAAAGTTAAGTTAAAGTTAAATCATCTCACAAATCATCTCAGGCTCACTCAGTGTCAGACTGGCAGAGATGGAGGGAAACGAAGTTCAGGTACACATTCATTAGTCTTATTGACGAGGGGACAAAAGAGTTTCGAGTGCGGTTCAATTTGCAGTGAGGGAGTTGAAAGCGGCGGCCAGAAGGAAGTAGTTTATAGCATGGAAACAGGGGATGTTCAGTGTCTGAGGAGACATTCCTTCCCTTTCTCTCTGCCCGTTGCCTGTATAGATCTTCTAGACTGGTCTGCTTTTTTCCAACCACCTTGCCACTAACCCTGACTGTTCGTGCCAGAGTGTTGCGATGCACAGTACTCAGGCTGCCGTACCACACAAGAAACCCAAATGTAATGGAGCTTTCTATGTAGCATCTGTAGAAGGTTTGTAGAACATGTGTGCTGACCCTGAGTGACCTGATCTTGCGTAAGAAATACAGCTTTTGCTGGCACTTTCTGTTAATTATTGCTGTATTTTCACCAAATGTGAGCTTTGCATCTATGATAGTGCCGAGATACTTGTATTCGTCTACTCTCCTTACACTCTCTCGGTTAATGAATAGTCTCTTGGGAGAAGTAGGATTTTTCCTAAAATCTATTATGAGTTCTTCAGTTTTACGAACGTTCAGGTCTACGAAATGATTGTCACACCACACTGTGAAATCAGCTAGAGCGCACGCACATACTTGATCAGAGCCGGATAAGTCGACGATAGCTGTGCCATCGCTGTATTTGATTAAATTGACGCTCTCCTGGCTGCTGCGACAGTCGTCTGTGTAAAGTGTGAACAGAACAGGGGAGATCACAGAGCCCTGGGGGCACCGGTGAAAGTGAAGAGTGAGCTCGAAACAGCACCATTATAGCGCACTACTTACGTACGCTCAGTAAGAAACTGGTTTACCCACAAGATGATGTGTGGGTTCACATGCATATTGACAAGTTTACTCATCATGATGTCATTTTGATGTGTGGCTGGATGGTGTTGAAAGCCGACGAAAAGCCAATAAAGACTATCCTGGCAAACGACTTGGGCTTTTCCAGGTGAGTATACACACTATGACATAGAGTGAGAACTGCATCATCCACACCTCGATTGTGTTTATACGCAAATTGGAGGGGATCCAGTTGATCCCCAACCTGCTGCAGTAGAGGACGAAGTACGAGTCGTTCAAAGCAGTTCATGACAATTGAGGTAAGCGCCACTGGGCGGTAGTCGTTGAGAACAGATGGCACAGGTTTCTTGGGGACAGGACATATAAATGATGATTTCCAGGCCGGGGGGATGCGATGCTGCTTCAGAGACAAGTTAAAAAGGATGCTGAACACTGCAACCAGCTGAGCATGGCACTCCTTGAGGACCCGACCACTGACGTGCTTGAAGATCTTACTGACGTCATCAGGAGTTGTTTCTGGGGTATCATCCTCAATGAGCTGAGACTCAATATCATCCACCGCCTCCTGAGAAGTCATGCCGGTCAAAACGCCCAAAGAAGGAATTCAAGTCCTCATCGAACTTGAGACTCTCTTCCGCTGACTCTGAGGTTTGTATGACACGTTTGCCGGATTCGACACCAGACAGAGTTTTTAGTCCCTGCCATGCCCTGCGCATATTGCCGTATTGGAACAGGCGTTCAATTTTGTCCTTGTATTCTAGTTTAACGTCCCTGATCTGCTTTTTTAGAGTACTCTGGATCCTTTTTGCTTCAGTGCGGTTGTTAGACATTAAAGCTCTCTTCTTCTCGTTGATTATGTTTTTCAGTTCTTTACTCACCCACGGTTTGTTATTTGAGAAGATCTTCACAGTCTTTGTGGGGATAATCATCTCTTCACAAAACTTGATATAGTCTGTGACGACATCAACTACTTCTTCAAGCGAAGAACTGGATTCAATAAGAACATCCCACATAGTACAGTCAAAACACCCCCTGAGGGCGTTACATTTTTACAGTTTTCTGCACTGCATTCTGTCTCTGCAGTTTAGTTCTATACGCCAGGATCAAATGTACCACATTGTGATCAGCTTGTCACTGTCACGTTGATAGAACAAGTATGGCATACCAAGACATTCAAAATACTACGTTGCCTGTCAGAGTTAACTCTCCACCACCACTTAATACAAAACGCGGTGCAGTTGAGTGGAAACTGTTTAAACAGATGTGGCAAAACTGTACTATTGTTGCAAAGATCGACAGTCAAACTGACGAGTATCAGTGTGTGTTATTCCTGCCTACCATTGGTCCAGAAGCACTGACACTGTATAGTGACATGCTCTTTCCAGATGCACATACTTTGAAAGATGTCATTGATGGTTTTGATGCTCATTCAGCTCAGTCAGAAAGACCAATGAGATATATGAGCATTACATGTTAAACAACCGCAACCAAAGATCTACTGAATCTGAGGAAGATTACGTTGTTGCTCTGCGCAACCTTTCACAAACGTGCAATTTTTGTACATGCTTGGGAGACAGCATCCTGCGAGACCAGATTGTGCTGGGAATTATCGACAATGCTACAAGGAAGCGATTGTTGCAAGAGACAGATCTGACTATTGCTAAGTGCATCGACATCTACTGATGCGGAGACGTCACACAGCAGATCAAATACGTACAATAGAACATGAAGAGGATTTGGCTCATCCTGTCATAAGTAACTCACAAAGAGGACAACCGAAATTGAAATGCAAATTCTGCGGGAAAAGTAATCCTTTCAAGAAGGAGCTATGTCCTGCATTGGGGAAAACGTGCAAAATGTGTAACAAGAACAATTATTTTGCAGAGAAATGTCCAACAAAGCACAAGAATTTCCATATGATGCTTGAAACTCAACCTGACTCAGACTCGGAACACCTCCTATCTGTGACAGAACAACAGTGACAGAAGATCTTCAAAGCAGTGATGCCAGCCATGCCATGACCGAAACAGAAACTCTATACGCCCAGATAGAGAAGGAGATGCTGACCATCATTTTCTCACTGGATAAATTCCACCAGTACACGTTTGGTTGGCACACAAATGTTGAAAGTGACCACTGGAAGCAATTCTGCAGAAACCTCTGTCTGCAGCACCACGACGTCTTCAAGGCATGATGCTACATATCCAAGGATATGATGTCGCTGTCATGTACAAGAAGGGCCAAGATATGTACCTTGCTGACACCCTCTCCAGGGCCTACCTACCTCACAAAGCATGCAAGAAAAATTTGAGCATGTGAACATGGCGAATTTTCTGCCGATCAGAGGTGAGAGACTCTCCAGACTCAAGGTAGAGACTGACAAAGATGAATCCCTCCAGAAGTTGAAATCAGTTGTCATGCAGGGATGGCCAGAAGAAAAACAACTGCTGGCTGCTGCACTTACTCCGTACTACAGCTTCCGGGATGAGACGACTGTCCAAGATGGTCTCAGTTTCAATGGCGAGAGAGTCATTGTACCATGCAACCAGAAATGAAGAATGCTGTCCACTCATCCCATGCTGGAATAGAAAGATGTCTCAAGAGAGCCAGAGAGTGTTTGTTCTGGCCAGGCATGTCTGGTGACATCAAACACTTCATCTCTGCCTGTGAAACTTGCCGTATATACGAGGTATCTCAGCCAAAGGAGACATTTATGAGTCATGAGCTTCCTTCTCCCCAGTGGGAGAAAATCAGAATAGATCTGTTCGAATATGATAGCAAAGATTTCCTATTCACAGGACTACTTCAGCAATTACTAGGAAATCGACAGATGCGAATACAAAGCACCAACTGTCATCAGAAGTCACATTTTGCACGCTGTGGTTGTCCTTGTATTGTGATAAGTAACAATGGGCCCCAATTCATCTCTTCGTTCTTGAACTTCTCCAAAGAATGGGACTTTGAGCACAGAACTACTAGACTTACAACAGCAAAGCAAATGGGAAAGTGGAATCAGCAGTAAAGACAGCCAAATCCCTTTTGAGGAAGAATAAAGAGCAAGATCAATTCCTTGCACTGGTCAACTATCGCAACACACCAAGCCAGACAAGCCCTGCACAGTGATTCTTCAACAGAAAAACAAGAACTCTCTTTTCCACTTCACAGAAACTTCTCAAAGCAACTCTGAACCTGGATGTTGAGAGAATGGAGCTACGGGATCACCAGAAGAAACAAGAAAGAGCGTACAACAAACATGCCAAAGACTTGCCACCTTTGGAAGAAGGTGACATACGTATGAAACCATTTCAGATGGGTGAGAAGAAGTGGAACAAAGCTGTTGTCTCGAAACACCTCGACGAACGCTCCTATGAAGTAGAGGATGGAGACATCATCTACAGGCGCAACCGAGTTCACCTGAGAAAGACCTCAGAAAACCCTCGGTCAGTGTCTCTGTGTGTAGAACCTACTGAGATGGTGTCTGATCCTGGTTCTGGACACTGATGTGAGCCCAGAAACAGCTATCCCAAGTCCAGCTCAAGCTCCTCCCACTTCCGAGAAGATCGAGTCCAAAGTTCCAGTTCGTACAAGATCTGGACGTGTGGTGAAAGTTCCAGTTATGGATGACTTTGTTAAATTGTAATTCGCTAAGTGGCATTGGTTTAATGACTACAGCCTAGCTGTTGAGTTATATTTAAAGACAGTCAAGAGTGACCATTTAATTATTTTATGTATGAGAATGTTATGTCTACGTTATGAGGACATTAATTCTGGACGTTTTCAAGAAACGAACATTGAAGACATTTATAAAAGAAGGGGGATGATATATTGTGTTCGGCTTACCATAGTCTAAAATAGGGCTTATGACGTAGTTTCCGTTGAGGCATGCCACTGTACTTCCAGGAGCAGATTAAAGCCTGAATCATGTTTGCCTCTGTTTGTTTTCTCAATTCCAGAGAATTTAAACAACAGCTTCTTGTGTTTTGCTAGGAAGGTGCTACCATAATGACTGTGCATTTGGTGTGATTGAAAACAAACAGTTCAACAGAGTAAAATAGTTAAAAAAATGATTGGTGATGTCTGAAAACTTACAAACATTGGGCTATATATATTCGAACACATGAAACTAATAATTGTCCAAAAACATATACACTGTAGTACAGTACAGTACCTAATTTCCTGGGCCTATTTTTTGTATTACATTCATAAACATGTGAAACAACATTACCGTAATGGCAAAAACAGGTCATAAAAGTTTGTAGGAGTATTCATTAAAATACAATGAAGCTGATTTTAGTGAAATTGTAATTTGATATTTTTAACCCATTTATCTGCAAAAGCCATATTTGTATAAATAAATCTTCTATAACTTACATTCAGCTGTCCCATGCAACATCACATTTCTTGATAACCAATATAGCTCTACAGGCTTTGAATTATTGGCCATTTAGGGGCTAATAAAATAACCCTAGCAGTCAATGGCCACACAAGGAATACTTTATTTGGGCAATATGGGTCATGTTGGAATTAGTCGTAATAAGATTAAATGAACCTGGGAAATTTATTAGCCAGAGACATGTGTCATGTTGGTTTAAAAATCTTATCCAACATCACACATGGAGTATAGTCATAAGTTGGATATAAATTAATTAACGAGTGCAATAAATGTTGGTATTGAAGTTATAGTGGTACATAATTTGTATTTGACAACGTTGTTAAGAATGGGTAGAATTCCACAGCAAATGTCTCAGAAGCATGCAGGTAAATGTTTTAAATTTATATCACATATTTTGCCACTGAGTTGCTTGTGCTCAATAGTCAGACTGAGTTAGTCACCACAACTGACAAAACATTACAGTTTCACATTACACGCGTACACACACACGCATGCACGCACGTACGCACGTACGCACGTACGCACACACACACACACACGCACACACAAAAACCCAAGCACACACACACACACACACACACACACACACACACACACACACACACACACACACACACACACACACACACACACACACACACAGACACACACACAGACACAAACAGGGCAAACAGGCAGTGGTGACTGAATTACTTTAATTTTGTACTTGAGTAAGAGTAAAAGTAATTCACCTCAGAACTACTTGAGTAGAAGTAAAAGTACTTTCTAAAATACCTACTTGAGTAAAAAGTAAAACTACTGTTGAAAAGTACTTGAAGTAAAACTAGAACTAAAAGTAGAATGGAAAGATTTTTTGTGAGGCCAGTAGACCTAACCAACAATCAACATACATGACAGCATCAGTGAACAAAAACATGAAGGCAGTGTGAAAATAATGACTATTATGTCCAACGTATCTGAATAATGTATGTGAATAATGTTCTATAGAAATCTCTATTTTATGTTTTTGCAAATTCAACGGCGGCGCATGGAAATATGTTCCCGTATCTGCAACAAGGGGTGCTACGACGACGCTGCACCTAGCCCTAGGCCAGGGCTAGAACGCCATCGAAGCTACAGTCAGTGTGCAGGCCGCACAGTAAATACTTGGCTTATGAAGCTTATTAAGATGCCAGCCAACATCAGTGTGTGTAATATTTAAATGTCATACACTGTTGAACTGAATAAAATTCACGAATGTTGTACAGTTCTAAAATAGATTAGGGACCAGCAAACCACATTGAACTGAACAATAATATGGTACCATAGACGTAATGATAATAACATGGCACTCAGCAGCCGGACACGCAAATGAGTTGACAAACGCAGTGCTAAAGTTAACTAAAGATGAATAATGAATACACTCATAATTGGCTTAACTTCGTCTTTCAATCAATATCAAAATACCAATTTAGAACGCACATTTACTGTGCTATATAACATTGCGATTCACTGTTTCATATGTGGTTGACGAATTCATATTTTGGTGCACCAGTGCACAGTAGCTTTGCATTTATCGCCGCAAAAAGCTAATATTTACAATGCAATGTTAGCATACTGATCTTCCATACGCTGCAGTAAAACACATTTATCCGATTCTCAAGCAAGACGTATTTGTGAATTTCAATTGCACTTTATAAACTGCTGAAGCCAGGTGAATCTGGTGAAGGCACTGTTTCACAGAAGCAGAAGGAAAACATAATTCAATTGATGTCGGCGCAAAACAAACACTCGCTCCAGATTTACTGTGTCTAAAGTTAATTGACCTTAGTCACACAAAACAAGTGACAGTTATTACCACATTAACATAGTTTGCGATGGCGCCCATTTTTGGTAAATAAATCCGTTTTATGGAATGTCGTTGACGGGCGGAACTTCACCAGGTGACGTTATTAAGATAAAATGTAACAAAAATATATAGCGAAGTAAACGAAAGTAATGAAGTAAAAAGTAGTGTTACCTTAGATAAAACTACTTTGTTACAAGTAAAAGTAGTTAGTACAAATTGTACTTCGTTATTGTTAGTTACTAGAAAAAACTACTCAAGTAGAATAACGACGTAGTTTTACTTCGTTACATGACACGCTGCAAACGGGTAATTACATTGGGATCCTCTAGCCTTTAGGGCAATGGCATCTGTCTCACACGCGATGCGGTCACAACTGGTGGAGTCAATTATTGAGAAATAGTGCAACTGATTCAGATGACTTCCATACATTGCGTATGATATCTGCCAGGTTGTTAACTACCATTCCTGGCTTGGAAGGATGACTACACCTCTAGTGGCATTCCTCTCTTCTACTGCCCTTTGAGATTTTGTCTGAATGCTCAGCTAACAAGTCTCATGGCATAAAGCAAACACACTCAAACTGCTGGAACCTTCTGTGTCTAATGATGTCTGTAATGGTTTCCGGGTTGAATATGACCTCTCTGATCTGGCAATTATGCAACCTGGGTGGCATCATAACAACTGTAGTCCCCAGGCTGTGCCCTTTCACCAGTGTTCATTTTGCCAACTCTGGTACTTTAATTAGCCACATCAAAGCCACGACTAGAAGAGGAAGACGGTTCTTTGAAGTGCTACGTGTGTTCTTGCAGTGAATTATTAGTCCAGTTCATTAGCTGCTGTTCCTTGTTTCATGTGGCATTCAGGCCATTACCTTCAGGTGAGCTGCACAAGAGTACACGCCTTGCTCAACAAGTTGTCATTACGTGCTGTTGTTATTGATTTCTCCGAGTCGTCACATTCCCGACCGTTACATCTCCTGTCAGACTGGCTGCTTTTTGTCCGGTCACCTGTCATTGTCTGTCAGGCACATCCATGTGTTGACTACTTCCGTGTTCAGATACAAAGGTCATGTGATAAATGGACAGGAAGGGCGCAGGATTGATCTGATGCCCTGTTATTTAAGGGTCCACCTAAATAAAAATAAAAAAAATTATTTCAAAAAAAAAAAACTACCTATTATCCACGTGTAGACTACTTTGTGATAAATGGACAAGAAGGTCACGGAATTGATCTGCTAATGTTGTGTCATTTAAGAGTCCACCTTAACTAAATTTGTTTGTTCGTTTCATTTCAAACAAAAACAGCTCCCTATTATCCACGTGTAGACTAATTCCTTGTTCACATACAACGGTCACGGGATTTATCTGATGTTGTTTGTTTAATTAATGAATTAAAGAAGATGTGCAAATTAGGTGACGGTATGGCAATACAGGTAACTGGTAAGAATTCCATGGATGAATGTATTGCCAGGGAAGGACGCCCATACGGCGGATGTGCAATTCTGTGGAAATGATCACTTAAGTCTGCAGTGAAAGAGCTTAAATGCTATCACGTGAGGTTGTGTGGGATTATGATACAAATTAACAACTGTGAAATCACGTGCCTCAATGTATACATGATGGGGGATGGCTGGTCGGAAGACGATAAGTTTGCTGAATATATGGATGTGCTAGGTGAAATACAGCAGTTAATACACACCTACAACCCCGCTCACGTTATGTACGGGGTGACATGAATACAGATTTGACTAGGAATACGCCTCACGCACATGCATTAAGGAATTTTATATTGGATGCGCAATGTCCTATACTTATGTAAGTCCAAACGGTTTTACCTCCAGAATTGATCATTTTTAACCACGGCCAATTTAGGACAGAAGGTGCTCGAATGTTCTATTACAGACAACGTGTTGTTTTCTGACCATGTACCACTTAAAGTTAGATTAGATATAAATGTAGACCACATGTTCGAAAGGAACTACAGGTGTATTATCATAAACTAGCATGGCATGAACCCAGTACGAAACTCATTAACCAATACAGTAGAGATCTTGAGTATAAACTCTCCATGTTACAATACGACAAAGAGGCTTCGCTGTGTAAGAACGTAATGTGTAAAAAACATGAGAATTATCTAGAGTATACAATGATATAATAAATATGTGCATAGAATCATTGGAATGTCTACCTACCACCTGTCCTAAAACAACCTTAATTCAACTGGTGGCGGAAGGAAACTTCCTGGGTGGTCAAAAGAAGTTGAACACCTGAAACAGGAGGCTATTTTTTGGCATCGACAGTGGCGAGCAGTGGGAAAGCCTCATCAGGGTGACATTACAGACATGAGGCGTATAACAAGAGCTCGGTATCATAGGGCTGTTAGACATATTATGAGAGAGGATGACAGAATTCATACTACTAAGATGGCTGAAGCCATTAGTGAAAATAGAAACCTGGACTTGTGTTCTGTGGTACACCAGATAAAGGGCAGAAATTAATTCTTGCCTTCAAGTATTGATGATGTTGTAGGTGATGAAGAAATACACATATTTTTTCCAATAAATATAATCACCTCTACAACAGTGTCATATGATGTTGAAGACATGAGTGCTATAAATATAATCACCTCTACAACAGTGTCATATGATGTTGATGACATGAGTGCTATAAATATAATCACCTCTACAACAGTGTCATGATGTTGATGACATGAGTGCTATAAATATAATCACCTCTACAACAGTGTCATATGATGTTGATGACATGAGTGCTATAAATATAATCACCTCTACAACAGTGTCATATGATGTTGATGACATGAGTGCTATAAATACGGAGATAAACAAGCAGATTAAACAAAATATTGTTTATCATTTGATGAGGTTATCGAAGGTGTCCAGCGACTGAAGCTGGGTAAGTCGGATGGTGAAGAGGGTCTCAATTCTGATCATATCATACATGGTCTGAAAATACTCTTTGTGCTGTTAGCATTAATTTTTAACAGTATGTTGATACATGGTTGTAGCCCCGACTCAATGTTAGTGGGAACTATGGTTCCTATACCAAAAGACAAGAGACAATTAGTATGGACATCCGACAGTTTTAGAGCTATTACTCTTGGCAACATTGTTGCCAAACTGTTTAATGTTGTTGTACTATCTAAGGAACAAAGTGCGCTTGCAACATCGCATTTGCAATTTGGATTTAAACCAAATATGTTATGATGGAGACAATCAGTTATTATAATGCCAATGGCAGTAATGTGTATGCACTCATGTTAGATGCCAGTAAAGCATTCGACAGGGTCAATTATTGTCAGCTTTTGAGAGTACTTCTAAAACGTAAGGTATCACCTCTGGTATTAAGACTGCTGTTGTATATGTATACTAAACAAAAACTTCATGTAAGATGGGGCTCTAGCATGTCATCCCAGTTTACCGCATGTAACGGAGTCAAACAGGGAGCAGTCCTTTCTCTTATTCTTTTTTCCATATACAGTTAGACAAGAGTGGAGTGGGATGCCACATGGGCAACCACTATATGGGTTGCGTCGGATACTCAAGGTTTTAATTGATATATGTGAAAACTATGAAGACAAATACTGTGTAAATTTTAACGGTACTAAGAGTAGATATTTGATTTTTAGAGGTTGTAGCTGTAAACCCGACAACAGAACTGTGTTTTTTAATGATACCGAGTTGGACAGTGCCCAAGATGCTGTACATTTGGGCCATCATATACCTGTTGTTAATAAAGATAGTCTAGTCGTCGATGCCACTGCCAAATTCTGGAGAGGGTATAATAAGTTCATGGCCGATTTTGGTCATATTAAAACAAATGTGAAGTGCAATTTATTTAAACAATATTGCTGCTCTTATTATGGAGCCCCACTGTGGGGTCTTCAGAGTAAGAGTGTTGGCACTATTTGCATTGCATGACGAAAAGCGCTTAGAACGTTGTGGGGGTTAGCACCACTTACACACGGTGATGTTATAGCATTGTTATCGGATAGTTTGCCATTATTGGTAATCTTAAAGCAAAGGTTCTCAGCAGTGTACAAAGTTTCTACGTATGATATTGGCCGTGTGTGGCAGGCTGTTTGTCCAACGTAACAATATCGAACGTGAACGTATTATCAGAAATGTTAGACATCAGGAATGGTCTTAAGACATGCAATATTTTAGATGACGATGATGTCGACCATATCATTACAGAAATTTCTATATTAAAAAAAAGACAATTGCCAGTTTAATGTGCAACAATAAAGATTTAATTTTAAGGGTCCAGCTAAATAAAATTTGTCAGTTTGTTTCATTTCACAAAAAAACTACATATTATTCACCATTCAGTAGTGACAATTTTTGCAATTTGTTTTTAAAAATCCAATCAGAAATTACACAAAATTACCAGGAAGGTTACGTAATTGATTTGCTGATGTATCATTTTATAGTCCACTTTTATTACATTTTTCTCTTTGTCTCATTTGACACACAAGAAACAACCTACTATCCACTACTCCATCAACTACTATGTAATATTTCTGCAATTTGTTTTTAGTCTAGTCAGAAATTACAAAAATGGCACAGCCTATATATACACACTATGACATTGAGCTATTATTTTATGTATTGGCAGAACTAGTTACATCTACTACCCAAAATGCCCATCCCGAGACAGGATAACTTTGTATGTGACAGTCTTGATAACATTACATAGCAACATTTACAGAATGTTAGGAAACACATAACATTACGTCAACACCGCAACACTCTCACATAGTTATGCAAATGTTTCAGCATGCATCAAATCTTCGTACATAGATGCACGCACGCACATGCACGGACCCTCACGTACTCACGCACGCACGCACGCACGCACGCACGCACGCACGCACGCACGCACGCACGCACGCACGCACGCACGCACGCACGCACGCACACACAGACACACACAATACACAGACATAACACACACATACGCTAGCTCGATTATAGTTAGATATACAGCACTGTAGTAGTTTAATTTCAAACGAGGCAGTAATGTTAATAAAGTTGTGAATGTCTTGTTGCAGTTCTAAACATCAGTACTTCTGCCCAGTTGGCCATAGAGATGAATCCAAACTTTGTCCCTCCTAAGATGGACACGACATCATCCATTGAATACTTCCCATACTTCTCTGGTCAATACCTGGCTGTGGCTGCGAGCTTGACTGGTGGAAATGTCATGTTTGCCTTCGTCAAGATGTTACAACAGTGGACACACGAACTGGGTAGGTGCTGCCACTTAGCAGACAGTTGTGTAACTCGATGGTTTTGTTTAGAACTCTAATGACCAGCCTAGGTTACGGAGGCACTGTGAGATGGCAGCATCTTTGCTTCGAAACGAATGATCTAATGCATTGTGTGATTCTACTTTAATTGTACCAACATGTCCCATGCAAGTGCTCGAAAAACAATTCACACAACACACCAAAACAACATTTTCATAGAGACTTTTTAAGTAGGTAATGGCTGATGGATCCCAATTGTGGTTTGTGGCCAAATGGTCTCTGCATATTAGCCTTGCCACCTCATCATGGCTGGTTAAATTACTATCGAGTATCAGTAATTTTATCTTGCCATTTCCTATCTTTTTGCTTGCAGTGTTTATTTCTGATGACAGTCTTAGCAGAGACATCAATAGCTAGATAGACAGATCAATAAATATACATTTGTTTTGAACATTACATAATTAAGCTGTGTACAGTGTACATACATCAGTTGGTGTTAATTCAAGTGTTCTGGTGAAGCTCTATTTACACACGCTCTTCACAGCAATTATATAAATCGTGCAACTATATAAATCATGTGCATTCCCCACTATTACCGGGTGCATTGAGATATGTATTTATCTATTAGTTCTGTATATTACAATTACCTGAATTCTAAACGCAGTTATTTAGTACATAAACATACCAAACGATGATACAATATACTTCATTATATGTCTCTGAATAAGTGTCAGTTTCCATATCTGTCAAGCATAGATAATTTATGCATTTTTAAAGTGAAGTAATTTGTAAACATTTTGCAGGGACATCTGGCAGGTAATGTATCATCTCAGTTGTCATCAAAACATGTCTGATTTCCAGATGATACTAATCTGCAGTCAGCCTGAAGGCAACGTCAGCCTTGAGACTCCTTCAGCATCTGCACAATTATGTGTAATTAGTGAAATCGGTCATCATAATAGCGTCTTGTTTATGCTGCTTTCTCAGATAGTCTCTAGAACCATCAAACTGACATGTTCATACATCTCGCAGGAGAGGCATCCATGCCTCAAGGGCATCAGAGAAGTCTCTGATGTATTCAGAATAATTCCATTGAATTCATGTCCAGATGTGCTGCACAGGCCAACTAAAACACTTGGCTTCATGTCAAACAGACTCATAAACGACTATCACTGGGGGATATTTAGTTGTAATACCCTGTAATCCGCTCCAAAATATCTGTCTCACATATTGATTTTTGTGTGACAGTTGCCGAAATACCCGGGGTAGTATGTTTTACTTTTGCTGTGGAGTGATATATAATTTCTGCTGACACTGAATTGTTCCAGTAAGGCCAGTTACACTTAATAAGATGTTTCCTGTTCACATATATTATATTTAATATTATTGATTTGTTATTAATTTTTTTTATTTTAAAATAATAACCATCATTTTACTAAAATCTGCATGATTAATTTGTATTATTGTTAATAAAATACAAAATTATTATATATAAAATGTATTCATGTTATCAAATTATAGAGAACATTTGAGTAAACATCATTAATAATTGTCTGTGAAACATTGTCAGAGACTTCTATAATTGTTCTAGAGCTAGCATATTTGTTCTTGAAGCTCACAAAACAGCAACCCAAGAAAGCTGTTTCCACTAAGACCAATTAGTCTAGCCTGTTTCCTGGAAATCCGGAATTAAATCAATGCCTATTTATTGACTTGTAAAAATTTCATTACCGGTAGTTTTATATAGCACAGTATCCAGTCCTCAGGACTGCTCAAAGCGCTTTACACTTTACTCCCTGGTAGACCTGTTCAATTGATCACCATCTTGACTTATCTGGGAAGCATCCAGCCATGCTGCAATTAATGCACAAATACTATTCGTACACAAATATCCACCACTGTCTATAGCCAGGTACTCATTCATACAGCTGAGTGAACTGAAGCAACATATAGTGAACGAACTTGCCCAAGGTTCGACACTGCCGCATAGGATTCGAACCCGGGTTCTCTCGGTTGAGAGTCCGAAGCTCTAGCCACTGCACCATGCCGCTACACCAGATGAGCTTCTGTGCATCCCTTTCAACCAAATACGTATTCCTACTGCGGATGAGGTTGCTGGAAGGGAGTTTTGTCCTCAGAGACATCGTTTCACTGCTACCATCATGTGGCATCACATCATTTTGGCAGTAGAGTCTATATTTGACCCGTTGCATAGGCGTATTCTGCACATGAGCTAAATATAGCTGTGTAGGTCATGTCCCATCAATGTTGTGATTTTGGCATAAATGCATACCTCATAATCTCATCTTTTAATGTCATTGACAAGTTTAATATCATCGACAATCAATCCAAAACTAATAAAATGCATGCATTTTATGGACTGTGACATTATTGCTATTACTGAGACATGGCCTCAATCCGATCAGACTCCCCGGTTTCAACTACCAGGTTACACATCTGTTCACATTGTAAGGGATTATAAACAAGGACGGGGTGTGGCTATGTACGCCAAAAATGTTCTCGATTGCTCTACTATATCACGTAAATCAACAGTTGTAAAGGATGTATTTGAATATGTCACTATAGAGTTAAAATTAGCCAACAATAGACTAGTCATTGCCTGCGTATATAGATCACCTGGGTCTGACGTATATCTTTATTTTGTGATAACATTGACCACCTATTTAATCAAACTGTAGTTAAAAAAAAATTATTCATTTGTGGCGACTCCAATATACTTGAATATAGACTTATTTAAACATGATTCGCATAGTGGTACAAAATATTTCCTGGATATGATGATGTTTAAACTTGGCATGTACCCAATAATAACTAGACCCAAAATTTTGATTGCGTCATCAACACTTATTGATACTATATTTACTAATGATATTGGGAGCGATAGAACGAGTGGTTTATATGTCACTGATATAAGCGATCATTTGCCTGTGTTTGCCACTTGTAAGTTTGATGGTAGTCGCCGTAGTCGCAGTTGCCCTGTTAGATACAAACGTCAGTTAAGCGCTGATAATATCTTTGTACTAAATACAGCGTTGAAAGCTCATTCGTGGGACAAGGTTCTTAGTTACACTGATACTAATAAGGCATATAACGATTTTCTTAGCGATTTCACTGCATTGTATAATCAGCATTGTCCGCTTCGTTGAGTTAATGATCAAAATAAGTGTGAACAAAAAAAGCCCTTGGCTCACGAACAGTCTCAAAAATGCATGTAGGAAAAACAAAATTATACAAACACATTTATTTCGAATAGAAGCAAAGCTACCGAATTAAGGTATAAATCGTACAAGAATAAACTAACAACCATTATATAATATGCTGAAGGGGATTATTTTAGTAAATTATTGTCTGAGCACCGGGACAACTTGTTGGGGACGTGGAACATTTTTATGTACATTCATGGGGAAACCTTGACTTGAGTGCAACTATCCGGTACAATTTGATAACAATGGTGTTACTATCAGTGACAGGGCTGAAATAGCAATCAGATTTACAATAAATATACTGCTTTGTTAATGATTCTATTTTATGGTGCGCAACATACCTATAATAAAACACTGCTTAATTAAATATCACACATGAACGACCTGTGACACCCCCAGACCTAGAATATTCTACTTAGTTACATATCACACAAATGAGATGGTGTGTGACACCCCTAGAAATACTGTACACATGCCACATGGTACCAAATGTCAGAACGCATGTAACACCACTAGATCTAATCTTAACAACAGTTCACAATATTTTATTAAATCAACAACACATGTTAACTAGACTGCTCATGCCAGAATATATCAATGTAATTGTACCCAATTCCAGATGGGTTAAATTAACTGAGGAGGGCATGTTAAGTGATAGAATTATCTGCTCTATTCTCGTCATAATGTGGTGTGACACCCCTCAAATACATTCCAACAGTGACGCCCCAAGATGTGCAATTGTAAAGTTTGCATTCAGAAATCTCTGCTTAGTGGCGTAATTTCAATTCTGTTTTTTCCCTGGCACATAACACATAAGCACACAATTAACCCCTTAACTTGGGCATCACTGTGATTTACCAAATCAAGTTATCTGTAATGTCAAAGCCATCCATATATCCATTTGCTGCGAGACTAGGTTAAATTAAATGGCCGTCACAAACACAATCAAACCTGCCCTTCTGTGGATCAATTTGCAGACGACATTCAGGATCCAGCACCGAAATGTCAGTGTTATCGATCACATTAATACATCTCGATTGCGCAACTGAAAATCACTTCTGCCAAAAAAAAATTCATTAACCAAACAGTTGCATGCAGAAAAAGCTGTCTTTGAAGATAAATGAAAACAGTATTTCAATGAGCCTGCTTTCTTAGAACGATTACGACTGCCTACATTTGTCTAGTACACAGTACGAGTATCTCCTCCCAGGAGTCAAGGTCCTCTCACCTCTTTCCGTGCTACTTCACGTTCCTGGATCATTGTCCTCTGATCTACCAATTGATTATGTAATGAAGGTAGTTATTTACTTTTTTAGTGTACAAACTGGGTGGTTGATACTGTGGAATTGTTCGAAAAAACTAAATATTTGCTGCCCTTCAGTTGTTGCTCCACGGGTGGATGTAAGCTAGTATTTTTTATTCTGTTGTGGAGAAAATTGTGTTATATAACCACTGGCTTTATACAAAACAGACTTGTTGTGACAGAAACTGCAGGACACTTTAGTGATAAGATGACCATATTGCGGGTCTACGCCCTGTTTCAAAGTCTACCCTACCCTTGATTTATTCAGGCTCCATGATGTGGTGCCACAATTTGTCACATACAAGATAGTCCCAATCCATGGGTGTCTTTGTGTTCATAGTGACAAAGAAGACTGGTTACATGAATCAGGGTAACCAATTAAATTTATGTCATTTGTTGAAATATCTTTAAAAATTTAAATTAAACCAAACTTTAAAAATCAACGTCTGAAGAAATGAGGTAATTTTGACTTGGGTTCATAAATTGATAGTCAAGTCAAGTCAAAGTCAAGTCAAAAGTGTTTATTCAAACAAATCAAACAATTCAAGTGTACAAGTGAATGAGACATACAAAACCTATGGGTGACAAGTTTGAAAGGAGAAGCATAGACGTAGCATTACTTATAAAGGCATGCTTCTCCTTTGTTGACAATTTCTGTCAATTACAACATGGCAATCATTAGAAATGTTTTGGGTGCTTGCTACAAAAACTGAAAGAAAAAAGGAAATTAGATTATATACGCATACAATTACTCCCAATTATATGTTTGCTGCAGTGTATTTTAAAAAGTTGAAATGAACTTATATTACTAAAATTACAATATTCAACGAATTCCACATTTTGGATCCATATACAATTAATGACATACACCTTCTAGTGGTTGAAGCACGGGTATGTAAAAATTGATTTTGACTTCGTGTGGAATGCTTCTTAACATGTTTAATACATAACCTTTGAATATTCAACGATAATTCATTTGTATGGGATTTATACATAAATAGTAATATCCTAAATTGTACCAAGTCAATCAATTTTAAAATGCGAGCTTTGCTAAACAATGGAGTTGTGTGATCACATCGCCGTGCATTGTGCATAATCCGTATTACCCTCTTTTGTAACATTGTTATACAGTGTAAGTTGGTGGGGTAGGTATTTCCCCATATGTCCACACAATACAATAAATACGGCAAACACAGAGTAGAATATAACATGTAGATACAGTGGTGGTCGATTACTTTACTGCATCTGTACATAATACCAACACTAATTGATAGTTTAGACTTTACTCGTCTGATGTGATCTTTCCAGTTTAATGCTTCATCGATGAGCCCGCCTAGAAATCTTGTAACTCATACTCTTAATGTCTGTATATTTTTATCTTGACATTTACATCAGGCAATTGAGCACGACCGGAAAATAACATGTAATTGGTCTTGGCTATACTAACAGACAATTTGTTGATTGAGAACCACAATTGCACAATATTTTCACGCTGTTTTGAATCATTGGTTGAACATAAATTGTTCGTTTCATCAGCAAATAAGAAAAAAACTTGATCAGTTTAGACACGTCATTGATGTATAGAATAAAAAGCTTCGAAACAAGTATAGACCCTTGTGGATCTCCACATGTTATTCTTTGTGAGTCTGAGCTGTAGACATCAATGTTTACAAATTGGCTACGATTATGCAAATAACTACTAATCCAATTATACGCACTTCTGCGAATGCCCTAGAGTTCCAGTTTTTTTACATAACAGTTGGTGATCGACAGTGTCAAATGCTTTCTTAAGATCTATGAATATGCCTAACGCACATTTCTTTCGAATTTGTGATATCTTCAAGTAATTCAACCAAGGCATGCGAAGTTGACATGCCTTCTCTAAAGCCATACATGTATTGGCATTCGTTTAGGATTGTACAAGCATTCATGAAGCCTTCAAGTCGAGAAGTAAAAAGTTTCTTTAGTAATTTGGAGAACTATGGCAAAAGTGAAATTAGCCTGTAATTGGTAAAAAGATGTTTTTCACCAGATTTATATACAGGTATCACTTTAGCCATTTTCATCTTATGTGGAAAACGCCACATTTAAATGACAGGTTACATGTATGTGTCCTTGGTTCAGCAGTGTTTTCAATTACATTGTTAACGAGACTCATCGTAATAACACATGCACACATGCATACACTCACACACACCACACACACACCCACACGCATGCACACCACACACACACACCACACACACCCACACCACACACACACCACACACACGCACACCACATGCACACCACACACACCACACACACACCACATACTCACACACACATGCATGCACACCACACACGCACACCACAAGCGCGCACACCACACACACACCCACACACCACACACGCACACCACACACACACCCACACATGCACGCACACCACACCACACACACCACATACACACACACCACACATGCATACCACACACACACATGCATGCACACCACACACGCACACACCACACACACCACATACACACACACCACACACACACGCATGCACACCACACACGCACACCACACACACCACATACACGCACACCACACACACCACACACACCACACACACACATGCATGCACACAACACACGCACACCATACACACACACCACACACACACCACACACAACACACACACACGCACTCACACACGCATAAAATGCACATGCACACACACCGTCAGATTGAATCACTAAGCAGTGTAGCAAGATGGGGATGTCACACAATCTAATTTGCAGGGTAAAGACTGGTGGGGTAAATAACTAAGTAGTGCACTTATAGGTTTGAGGTGTCACACACACACACACACACACACCCGCACACACACACACACACACACACACACACACACACACACACACACACACCACACATACACACACTCGCATGCACGCACTCGCATGCATGCACACACACACACATACATTTGAACAAATTTTTGATTCGAACCAATTTTTAGACAAGCGCACATGCACAAATCATGAAATGGAATGACTAACAGTATTTCTTGTAGGTCTGGGAGTTCCTAAGACGAAGATCTGGGAAGTGCTACAGAACGTGGGCCAGGACTATGGAACAACAGACTTGACCATCCTTCCAACAATCTTCGGGGAACGTCACAACCCATCACAGAAAGCTGCGGTCACGAATATCACGCCCCTCAACACGAACTTGAGCAGTGTCTATCATGCGCTGTGTCGTGGTATCATCACAAACTTACACGATATGATGTCACAGAACTTCCTGCTTGCTGCGGGTGTGAAGAGGATTGTGGGTAGTGGCACTGCCATCATAAAAAATTCAATATTGTCGACCGAGATTGAAGCGCTTTACAAATTGCCGTTGGTGCTTTCCGAGGGTTCGGACGCTGATGCCGCTGTTGGGGCTGCCTTAGCCTTGTTGTTATAGCAACATGTATGAACTCCATGTGAATATAAGAAATGCTCAATTTCCATGTTTTGTACTTGTGAGTGTAGCATTTTTTATTTTCATTCTGGCATTAATGTGGGTATTAATTTTGTCTCACATTTTCTCAGTTCCTTGATTCGATGTATGTGAATTTATGACTGCAAAGTGATAAAAAATCTATTGTGTATCATGTTGAAATATTATTCAACATAAACTATGATTTTAGTTAAGAATCCAGGAGAAAATGGGCAGGATCTGCACATAACCATTCTTATAATTAGCCTGAGTCTACTATTTCATATTTATGAAGCCATATCAAGCATGTAAAAAAGTATGGATGTACTAATTAAAATGTTATTGTTTCATATCTGTTGAATTTGATAGTTCTTACTCTTGTAGATTTTCGTTATGACAAGGTCTGAAATTGTATCAAATAGAGTGTACGTTGACCTGTAGTGTATTTCTAATCTTATCAAAATTGACAAAATGGCTGCTGTTTTTGCTGCTTTTTCAGTTCAAGGTTAACCAGTGGCAATCCATCAAGTACATCACTATTTGTGGATATTAAAAAAATATATATACCCCTTGTTTCACTTTGTAATGTTGGCATTTACACCCCCCCTAAGATTATGTTTATTTTAACAAAGACCTTCCCCAGTTCCCCCCATATGATACATGCATAAATTTTTATAATTATTATATTCTTTGCATGGCTGTTTTGAGTTGTTGCGTTTTACACTTTAAATATTGGTCTGTAAAAGTAATAAAAAACAACAGTATATTCCTGGTTTTTCACAGGAATGCTGTGAAAAAACTTGCTGAACAATTAATGCTCTATTTGTCTGATATCAACAGATCGAATAGCTGACATTTCAAAAATCATTATGTTATGCTTACCAAAGACCCCCACCACCACGCAACCCTTCACCACACTTGCGAATAGATCTCGCCCTGTAAGTGTGATGTGTACTTTATGGATGACCTCTACTTGTAGGAACCCTTTCCCATGTCCCAGCTTTCCTCTTTCTTTGGATGGAGCAAAAGGACTTAAATATACAGGAAATATTAGCGTTTACTCATGTGTTGACTTACGATAACGGAGCAGTCATATCGGGGGACACACCCTGATTTAAAACCTGACTCATCCCAAATTCCCGTGCAATGACAACTTGCTCCCTATTTTGTACTTATATGACCGGCCACAGCAAAGTCAGTATTAATTAAGTAAAAAAATTGTGAAAGAGTTTTATACATTTTTGGATTCCACGGATCAAGAGCTTTAAAATGATACCTCATTTGTTGAAATACCTTCAGTAGTTTTTGATTTATTGCTAAAATTTAAACACATTTTCTGAATGCGACATCTTGAGAAACGAGTTAATTTTGACTCGTATTTATTATTACTTTTTAACGTGGGTTTGTAGATTAAAGTATTTTTTAGTTGGATTACTTGTCAAGGATTAAGCTGGACATTGAAAGGTGGGATTTACGTAAGCATTTCTGTCAAAATCACAAAATTGATGGGACAACATAAGACAGCTATTTTTGACTCGTGTGCAAAATAGGGTCTTTACTACTTAATACTCAGTTTGCTGTGGCAGATGACATATATGAAGTTTGTTTATCTGTCGACTTGTGATAAGGGAGCAGTTATTATTTAAAGTAGGGGACACACCCTAATTTGAAAACTATTATAATCCATCCCAAAAGCTTGTGCACTGGAATGAGACCAACACAACAGTTGTGTGCAATTAAATGTTGCCCCCAATTGTGTACATATTGATAACAAAATTAGTGTTGGCAAAATGTTGTGCATTGAAAACTTAACCACCCTAAATTATTTAACACTGAAATCTAACCCACCCCCAAAAAGTTTGCACTGAAAACTGCCAACCATTGGCAAATTATGACCAATCCCTAGAGCCAGAATACATTCGTGTAAAGAAAACTAGGTGAAATTTCCTGTATATGTAATGTGACTATAAGAAAATAATTCTCTCACCTTATCTGGTATGTGCGAGTAAACATGCACATGTGTATATTGTCATGTTTCTCATTAAATATCTCTCATCCGTAAATAGTTTGGCTGATAAAGTCTACATAGTGATAACGATATCATGAATGATTTTTTTTATGCAGATCTTTGCAAGTGTAAATCAGATTTCTATTTGGTAATTCTGGTCATCCACAAAATATGTTTTCATTTATGTGTGCGGACCTGGTGGTGTTTGACGTAAGATGCTTGAGTGATAAATCAGATGACTACCTAAATAACCTCCAAACTCAGGTTATCAGACTTTTGCTATTTATGCAAGCAACCAACATTGGAAGTCCTCGTAAATCTGATGAATATCTGTCATTTTAGTTTATTCAGATATATTCACAACTACTTTAGCCAACCGTTTCTGCACCCATCATAAATCAGATTTGGTGATATTAAAATCTATTATTAACTAATAGCAAACTCTGTCTAAAACGAGGTTGTTTGTTCAGTTCCGCAGAATTAGTTAGGAGAGATAATTAGTAGCAGGCAGTTCACTGAATCAGTCGTACTTCGTCCAACAAATGGATCGGTGTGTGGGAACAATGAACTTCAAAGGTATTAGCGTGTAAGGAGGCGTGCCGCTGCAGTAAGTGCCACTTACAGGCAATAGCAGCTATTTAGTATTTGAATGTTATTTACAACATGAACATTTCGCGGGTGTAACATTCATATCGTGAGCACTGGTTTGGGTTTCTAAACACGATTTCATGGGCACTGTGTATACCTTGAACACATTTATTTAAATATAAAAAAATATTCCTCATTTATTCATGCACACACACACACACACACGCACACACACACACACGCACGCACACACACACACACACACACACACACACTTTTAGCAGTGTCTAATATTGGTTTGCTGCACAAAGATTAATTAATTTATTAATTGTTTTCCAATTATTTCATCTAAATAACACATTTGTATAAACGTCATAGAGGTTACTAAAATCAAATTGGTTTATTATCTTGCAAAATGAGCGAAACAAACTTAAATATGAGTATAAATAATATATATAATATATATCTCACCCTGATGAAAGACATCAACCAAAGATTTCCAAAGCATTAAATTAAACACTATGTCTATGTTTGCCTGTTTAGTATTTAAGCATTGTCAATATTACTACCAGATTATAATTAATAGCAAGAATACTATACTTAATTAAATATAATATTCTTGTTATTAGTATCATTAAAGTAATAATATAATTGTGTGCGTGCGTACGTACGCATGTATTTGGTGTTCTCAATTTGGGACGTAAAAGAACCACTGAGGACGACAAGCACCCTGGCAGTGACCACCCTCAGTGCCAGCATAGAAAGGTCGGCTTGGCGATAATGTTCTGAAAAAGGCTGACTAGTTGAATGAGACCTGATAAGATCATAACATTGTAACCACAAAATACTAGTCAGTTAATAGAACGTTGCCGAGTACTGGAAACAACAAGAAGAAGAACTGTTTGTTTCCAACTAGAGGGCAGCACGCATTTATGCATTTCCCCACAAGAGGGCAGTACTTAATTATATGTAATTCAAAACTAATCCTGTCCACGAATGGAAGAAAAAGACACAGTTGCATAAAGGAAACACGGAGGCGGCCAGTCGAAAAGGAACTGAAAAAACGCAAACTGTCATGGAACGCCATTACCGCGCGGGCGATGCAGTGATGCGAGTGCGGTGATGGGTACAAATGGTGGCGCCTCTTCACAGAGCACGGGTAGTCGAAGCTATGATAGCATTTGTCTCGTTCCCAATCCGCCGTGTGGCGCCTCTGTTTTGGTTACGCAGCAACTGACATGCTGTTAGCTGGAGAGAATCGCCGTTGTCTCATTATTGAAACTGGTTTGGAGGAAATCGTGGCGGGTTTTTGTTTTTCAAATAACGGGTCTTTAGGTAACAGGATGTTTACTTTTATTTCCCTCCAAGCGGAATTATTTCCACATAAGCGGAAGTCTTGCCTCAGTAGGGGGATGGTGCGCATACTTCGCCCCCTCCCCAGCCTGCCACGTCGGAGTGTGGCTTTTAAGTAACAGCAGGCTATGTAGGCTACAACACCGAATTGGCAACCACGACGCAAACCACTGTCTTGCAAGACAGGTGGATGCTTTGTCATGACTGGTATATTTTTATAATGAACATGTGTAGCTAGCGCATGCGTAGCTCTCACGATATCATAGCTACGCAATGACGTTGTTGTGCTCACACAAATAGCGATGACGTCATTGTGACCAAAGACCGTATATCAATACAAGACGGTGCAGCGCGCGCTATTTACAGTGTTCGAGAAAAGTATGTAAGGAGTTCGTCCGCCATTCTGGAGGTGCGCCAAGCCAGACCATACGCGTGCAGAAAATGCAGTTGTTTGCATGTATTATTGCTCAACAATCGATAACCTCAGTACTTTAATTATGTAAGAAGTGGCATAGCCTGATGATTATTCTGATGAAACACGACAAAGTTCAGATGGCTGAGTAAATAATGGCAACGTTTCTACGTGATTTGTTTGCAAATTTCATTATTTTGAATTGTGATTGGTAAAAAACGTCAACGATTACATTAATATCTTTCATTTTATATGACGCATCACAGCTTGGTGGATATTCTGATGAAATGAGGTGACTGAATAAATACGTCGCGCGCCGCCGGTCCTGCAGGCGCATGCGCTTGCCTCCCGAATGGCGGACAAAACATTCAGTGTAGACTGCCATTTTCTCGCTCAGTGACGCCTCCTGTTCAAATAGAGACTCCTTGAGAGTGACGTTTGCAGCTTATTAAATTGTTGTAAATTATGTCCTCACTGGTGAAAAGAGGTCGTCGAGCAAGAGCAAACATCTATAGTTAATTGTCTATCTGGCACTTGTGTACAATCCGGACCCACCTCGATTTCACTGTTATAAGTTATATAATGTTTTGTTTAACTTCAATACCTCAGAGCGTTAGTTCCATCATTCAACATCATCCCAGCCATGTTTATATTACGAAAATAGTGTGTCTTAGCGCATTTTTGAAGCCCAAATAGCGATCCGGTTTGCACTAGTCTACACCGCTGTGGTCGTGCGTTACCGCATCGCGCTCGTAAAATGAGCAATATAGCGGCGTATGTTAATGCAAACGGGGGCGCTATTTACGCCTCAAAAATGCGCTAAGACGCAATATTATTAAACATAAATATGCCTGGGATAATGTTGAATAATGGAACTAACGCAACGAGGTATCAAAGTTAAGCAAAACTCAAGTTATAACGGCGAAATCGAGGATTCTACACAAGTGCCGTCTATCTTATTGGTTGCTGTGATATAGCTTTGGTTTGATATGTTACTCACTTAAACGGTGCGGGACTCTCATCACGTGACGTGCATTGTCTCTGCACAGCAACCAATTGTACGTACGACGTCGAAGAGCATGGACGTGTTTTGAGATGTGGACTACATTTCCACCAGAAACCTGCACCCACTAAACGAACACCTGCAGATCTAGAATCGGGCTCCTGAGTCACATGAGGACATACGACCGAACATTGGCCGACGTCATCCTCGTTCCGAGGGATCGCCGACGACGACGGCAAGGCGATCTACAGGGAGGATTGTTCGCAAACGGAAAGAGACAAGATGTCGTATGCGTTCAAGTTGAAGCTCTGGCTTCTGGGGATTGTAAATTTGTAATATTATCTGACGTTAATAATTCAGATAGAAGTTTGGATCGCTTTTATTTTGTTTTAGGTAGCCATGGTTGGGAGGAGAGTAAACTCCTTTCGTTGTTCATAGCATTTAATTTGTAAATCACACCTCCTCCTTCCAATGACAGTGTTGTTTTGAAGTTGGGTGGCCGACTTGCAGATTCCTTCCATGGCTTAACCGCCGTCTTCAACTGTCAGTCATTTTCGACGTTTAGTTCGGTTGATGAGTCATAACAAGGACACTGACTGGCTGATTGTGGACGGTGCCTGTTTCATCATCCGATGTAACATATCATGGTAAAATGAGTGATCAGTTATAATGTGTTGCATTGTTTGTTTCACCCATGAAACAGGACTAGCCACGCGGTCCTAGTACAGGTATTTTTATATGAAATGAGCGAATTAGCGATATCGCTATGGTTCTGGTCAAACCAAACACAACAACAAATAGCGTTGACGCATCCAGTGTATAATTAATAGCAATGCCTGACGTTCCGAAATGCTCCGCGCCGACAACCTTCCGTTGTGTGACACGACAGAAGTTAGCTGTGGCGTGTCTACTGCATCCCTCAATAACAATCAAATGCCGCTAGCCCCTGTATACTAGAAGTGTATATAACCATATAATACCACATGTCGGGAGGAACCTACACCAATCAGATAATGCAGCAGCAGACGACAGCACCACGGCGCTCAATGCTCTTATACCTGTCTGTCTTGGCCAAGCCAAGTCTGTGGTCATGACTCGTTGTTCAAAATATGTTGTTAAGAAATCGGTAAACATTCTGAATAGAGGATACATGCCCAACATCACTGGACCTTTGTATGTATCAGCAAAACAAATAGAGTGGCGTTTTTGGTCAACAAGCCATGGTGACATATATTGTAATGTTACGTTATGTTACATTCAAATCAACACACCCGGAGGTCAATCGATGGGTAGCAAGCGCATTCTGGAGTCACGGCCCCTAAAACAGCAGACTCGTTCTTGAAAGTATGTCCATGACACACGCACCGGCGTCCGGTGGTCTCAATCAATCTAGCCAAAGCTCTGTACGTTCCAGAAAGTAGCAGCAAAGGAAGATCTTCATGATATCCGTGAACATTTGAGTGTCAATTAATGAAATGACAGTTATAGTTTCGTTCCTTCATCCTGCAGTTGTTCCATTTGAAAGAAACACGAGACGCATCTTCTGCAACACGTTGATGCATTGACCAATGTGGTTCCGTGGTTATTTGCATTAGATCACAACAATAATGTTTATTAATTCTTATTTATCCACACAAGTCGACATAGCCACAACCGAAGTCAAGTATTCTAAATTATTTGCTGAATTTCTCAAAGGAATCTTTGCCTCGAGGAAAACGATACAATAATTAATTCTCTGCGATGACAAAGCAACGATGGAAAGCGGTGGATAGGCCGAGAATCTCACAGAAATGTGTTCATCTCTGTGGTGCTGCGTGGTATCTGGCATTAAGATGGGTTATATATTTGGGGAGTGTAAAGCCTCGATTTGAGACAAATCTTGCACATGTAATGTGCATTCAGAACACGACTGCTTGTTTAATTACACGAACAAGGAAACACGAGCACGTAGCACCAGTCCTGAAATCTCTCCATTGGCTTCCCATCCAAGAAAGAATTACGTTAAAAAAAATCCTCCTGATCACCTTCAAGGCACTCCACGGACTTGCACCGCAATACATTTCCGAGCTTCTTGTTGAATATCAGCCCACACGCTCCCTCCGACCGAATTCTGCTGGTCTGCTGACAGTACCAACCACACGCCTCAAGTCTTTCGGAGACCGTGCGTTCTCCAAAGCGGCCTCTGTACTTTGGAACAATCTTCCACAGTCAGTCAGACAGTGTGACACTATTGCGTCGTTTAAGATGGCGCTGAAGACACACCTTTTTAAAATCGCTACACTACCTAAATGAGTGACATATAATTGTGAACTTTTTGTAAAGCGCTTTGAACAGAACTAAGGACTGGATACAGCGCTATATAATAATAATAATATATTTTATTTGGTATAGCGCCACATCCAGTATTGTTCGTGGCGCTTCACAACATATTAAAATACATAAAAATCGTAGAATTGCAATAAATATGTATATGTATATTAATTTAAAATAAATATTAGTGGTAAAGAATAAAATAAATAAATACATACATATTGAATAATGTAGAATTTCTAAATAAACAAGTAAATAAATATCAGTTATTCATCAAAATTAAATAATATTGATAATAATCAATCTAGCACAATAACTATATAAAATAAATAATAATAAATAATTTAGTAAAACATTTGATATAAAATAGTTTACGTGAGGAATAATGAATAATCATTATACGAATACGATAACTAATTAAAATTGGTTTTAGTAGAGGGCAGTGTTCATGTAGAGTGGCACTAATATGAAACACAAAAGAAATGTGTCTTCAGACGACATTTGAAGCTGGCGAGAGTGTCACAGGTTTTAACAGCACTCGGTAAAGTGTTCCATAGGGACGCAGCAGCTACAGCGAACGAGCCGTCCCCAGCCTTGATACGAGTGCGCTTCACTTCCAACATGTTACTGCTGGCAGAGCGCAGTGCTCTTGCTGGTTGATATGGGTGCACGAGTTCACACAGGTACACGGGCGCGTCATTGTGCATGGCTTTGTACGTGAGTACCAGTATATAAGACCTTATTATTATTATTATTATTTATTACGGCATTTGTACGAAATGTGAAGTCGTTGACGGGTGTAACAGAAGAAATGGGAAATCAATCCAGTGACGATAACAATGACATCTTTGTACTGGATAGCATAACCTTGCCGATCTTGCTGCCGTAGAGAATGTGCGCCGGGCACAGGAGCTAGGTACAAGAGTTATACATCACTTATGCCAAAGCGCGGCTTGTCAACCAAACAAAACCCGTTGTTGGTCATCATACTGTCATTTGGAAAAAAATCCTCACATCTTCGGTCGATCTACCGACCAATTTAAGGCAAGACTCAGCAGTGATATACATCCCCGCAAGCCAGGTGTGGCGACCACATACGCTACAGAGACTGGTGTAATAAGCAGTGCCCCCTGGCGCGAGGATATTACATCGTAATCATGATAAAACAGCCCTCGATTATAATGAATATGGCGGTCTTCGCATTAAGTAGGACGAACGAAAAACTACGGATTATTTGCTTCAACAACCACATATTTCTGTTGATGTATTGTTACTTATTAGGCCGACTATACGTGTTACCTATACCGTCGTCCACCAATACACAACCAACAACCAACGCCACGACTTACCATCGCGACAGCTACGAAAGAGCGTGTTATCCGTGCCTCGTATAGGCAGGCGGCATGCCTCGTATCGAGCGAGTCTAATTATACATTTCGCACTGAAGAGTGGAAAACTGTCAGCAACTGACAATTAGACCCTGTCATCAGAGCTCCGTCGCGTCACTTCCGCGAAATCAAACAGGTCATATTTCGACAGCAGTGATTAATGTAAGTTTAACTCGGTGCAGAAGCTGATAGGCGAAACGGCTTTAAAACGCTTGACACGCTGCCAAAAACGTTTTCGACATTTCCACCAATGCTAAGGGTAATTAATATAAATGGGCTGCATATTCTCGCACGCGGGACACGATCGACATGCGTGTAGTGATGCATTGTTGATGCACAGCAAACGTTAAAGCGTAGTTGATACCTTCTTTCAATGTGCTATAGGATGTACGTGTGTACGTACGCTGCACACACACATGCACGCAAACACACACACACACACACACACATATATAAACACACGCACACACCCCCATTCATACGCACACGTACGCACGCACATACGCGCGCGCGCGCGCACACACACACACACACACACACACACACATACACACACACACACACACACACAACCGCACACGCTCGCAGCAGAGCCCACAAACACTCACCACACAAACACACGCGCGCACAGACACACACACACATCCGCGCGCACGCACTTATTCCCCACACATGCACGCACACACGCACCCTTCGCACACACATGCACGGACGCTCACGCACTCGTGCATGCACACACACACACACAAGCATTCTCATTCATACACACGCACACGCACACACACACGCGCGCGCACACACACACAACCGCACGCGCGCGCAGCAGAGCCCACAAACACTCACCACACAGACACTCGCGCACACAGACACACACACACATCCGCGCGCACGCACTTCCTCCCCCATACACGCACGCACACACGCACCCCTTCGCACACACATGCACAGACCCTCACGCACTCACACAGTCACGCACGCACGCACGCACGCACGCACGCACGCACGCACGCACGCACGCACGCACGCACGCACGCACACACACACACACACACACTCTATGTACACATGGTAATAAGATGCACGACTCACCCCGAAGTTTGACGAAATTGCCATACAATTATAAATACGGGATCATCATCGATGTTTGCATCATCGCCAACCTTTTCACCCCGCCCATTTATGCTAATTGCCGGGAGCATTGATAGAAATAAAAATTACTCGTCTCGGCTGCCTCCGTGGGGGTGGTTTTCGTTGCCGCTGCATCAGCGCTACAGCAGTCAGTTGGTCGTCGGCACCCGAAACAGCAGCAGCGGTAGGGACGTTATCATTAATCCACGCTATCCTGGCCTACCGCGGACTCAGTGCTATCGTCTTCTCGGCCCGGCTTATCGACTGTATGTGTGCCTTGATATCCGGCGAGTAGATGACCGCTCGTCAATCCTCGCAATAAAACCCCCGCTCGGACCTCGGTGTGGAGCATACCTCGGGCGTTGACCGCACAGTTAACCGCCCGTAGCCGCGGCTAATTCGCACCAAGTGCGGTATATGTGCGAGTGTGTCTATCGAGGCAGACTTCACTGAACCGCCGACCGGTAAATACAGCATCGAGGCCACGTGATGGACACCGGCGTCTGTGTGTTGTAAGGTTTTTGTCGGCATCGACAGTCAAGGTATGTGCAGCATGCTTAGGTAGACGCATCAATAACAGTTTGACAGATTTTCATGTGGCATCTGCGTGAACACGGTTTCATACACAAAGGGATTGGCTGTAGACCGGGAGGATTGCGTTTCTGACTGACATTCTGTTTCCACACTTCTCAGGTTTACTCGAATGGTACATTGGATGATACAGGAATAATTAATTGTGTGTGTGTGTGTGTGTGCGTGCGTGCGTGCGTGCGTGTGTGCGTGTGTGCGTGTGTGCGTGTGTGCGTGTGTGCGTGTGCGTGTGTGTGTGCGTGCGTGCGCGTGTGTGTGCGTGCGTGCGCGTGTACGTGCGCGCTCTTGCGTGTGCATGTGCGTGCGTGCGTGCGAGCGAGCGAGTGAGTGTGCGCGTGGTGTGTGTGCGTGTGTGCAAGCGTGCGTCGTGTGTGGGAAATATTACTTTTAGGGATAGAGTTAATGCGAGGAGAACTAATTTAAACGAGTTACGCAAAATAGGCTTATTTAGTATTCATGTTCACCTAACTAGGGCAAATGGGGGACACATTTATTCGTCACACTTACGCACCTAGATACACTGGGGACATCTCTATTTGCAATGTCTACGTATCTAAAGACCGGAGACATGCGTATTCACTACGCTACTGTTTGAATGAATGGGTCAGGTCTTCTCGCTATTATACTGAAATAAAGACTGGGGTACATACGACTTTATAATTTTTGGAAACTGATGAGAGCCATAGTAGCCCAGGAAACTCATTATATTGTGATTGGGAACTTGTCTGATAGCCATGTTTACGTAGGCCTACATGGAAATTGACGAAATTATCTATTGGCTATGAGCATGTTAGGTTTCACCGATCTCGCTTTGTCGTATCGAGACAATAATTAGATTCCAGGCGCCATGAATGATCACCCTCAAATATAGAGATCACAACTACCCTAACCACGTTCGGTGCCCCGGGTAATGGGTTGTTCAACTTCCTCTCCCCGGGACACAAGAAGAAGGGGCAACTGTGTAAATCACTAAATGTAATAACGGTGCGCGTCAAGTAGCGCACGGAGACACGTAATATCGCTAGGTACTCGTGGGTGGCCGGGGGCGTTAATCGGGGTAATAAAAACCCGCGCATCGTGCCAACAGATGTGATTATGTAGTTGTTTTCTCTACGCCAGGGTTTCCCTGCTGATTTTACGTGCACTGGATAAGTCCAAGACGTAGGGGGCCTATCCGTACCAACACCACGGTTTTCTTGTAACTCCCGCGGTTTTTCTGAAATTGTACGGCTTTAAAGAGAGTAAGTCTGTACCTAGTTTTTAATTTATTAAGTAATATAATGTACATAAGACTATAATAACTATGTTGAAGTTATACTGCCCGCTAAATTGTGTTTTAAGCAAATAACGACGTTCGAAATTTTACAACTTCGACCCCGCACCATGATCAATTGATGGTAAACAAAACATCCGGTTTCAAAACAAGCTTTGTTGGCAATATAGCCGTGATGGGCTGAGTTGACTGCAATACCCTTTGATCTTCATAATTTCCCATATTCCCCCGGTCAACACACCTGATTTCCTGGTATATAATTATTATTACGCTGTCTAATTCCGGGTAGGGGAAAGGACTGTCTCCTTTTAAGTGCAGTAGGTAAGTCCAACACATAATCGTATCAATATTATGATTTTTCTATAACTCCCACGTTTTTTTCTGAAATTTACGGGCTTACCGAGGCTGTATTTTCCTTCTTTTTAAATATGCTGAAGGTTGGCTGCCCGCCAAATGTCATTTAATGATTGCTAGCTATTTGAATGTTGGACTGCGAAATGTTCAAATTGTAAAAAAAACATTCATACTGTAAATACCGTATACGTGTCAGTATTACAAAGGCAGGCGATTTCATCGCAGTAGTTGCCCATTGATGTTCGGCTTGTTCTCCTTGGTATAGAAAGAGCATGCGCACGCATGTACGCCCGTACGCACGCACACACGCACGCGCACAATCGAGACACGAATTTCGGTGAACTTCCTGCTAATAATGACCAGCCCTGGCATGAGATGATGATTTGGCTTAACAAAACATAACCTCACTTTAACAAGGCGTTTATATTACACTAACAGATCATCAATGTTACTCAGATTTAATAGCAAGCTTATTTTGAGCATGCGCGGCAAATAAACGGACGTTGATACTCGTACGAGTTCGTTTGTTGAACTTACGGAAATCTGCTACCAATCTTAGGATACAGGTGTGTCCCACGAAGGATTGGCACGTATGAAGATTAAACGTCTACAAAAAAACAGGTTAAACCAAATGTTTGAACCCAGCCGTGACACGAGCGCCCCAGGCATGCGGTTACTGCCTGGTGTAATTCAGTTTGGAAACCCAATTATTTACACCGACGGAATAATAAACTATAACCTAAGCGTCGGAACCGGGGATGGGCTTGGTGCGTTGAGCTCCCAATATTGTTGACGTGTGCTGGATATAGGATTAACCCCTCATATACTTGCCAACTTTTTTGATGAATTCCGGGAGATTCATCAGCGGTTCAGCACACTTCACGTGTCGCGCTGTCTCGGATCTTGACATCTGAAGACGGGGGGAGAGGGTGGTGTTGGAGAATTATCTTCAAAAATATGGGAGATTTGCCTGTATTCCCGAAGACCGGGAGATACACCCCGAATCCGGGAGAGTTGGCAGGTACACCCTCAATATTTAGGGAAGGGAGGTGCAATTGAAAGTACAATTGCAGGTTTTTGGAGAGCCTCAAGGTGGGGCTTTTGAGAGCCTCAGGAGGGGGGTGGGGGGGGGTGGGGTGAAATTTGAGTTTTTCGGAGAGCCTCGGGGGGTGCAAATGGCGGTTTCTGTTGAGTGTCGATGGCGTGCAAATGGAATTTTTTGAACAGTTTCAGGATATAATTGGAGGTTTTTGATAATCTTTCCCCCGAATATTCACCATGTTTCGGCGCCTTTGTATTATAATTTATCCTGCGGGGCTACGCGGTGGGCAGTGACGTCACCTGTGTACGTCGGGTATACCTGTCCCGTACACTCGCGTACGGCATAAATAAACCACGACGTCCGCCGCGTGACTATATTCCGGTTACTCGATGTAAACGATCCTCGTGAACCTGGGGTCACATTCTATAACGCCCACCCCTCGTGTACCGTTAATCATAGCTGTTTGCCGGTTTCCATATTAACCAATCATTTTTCATAGGATATATCACGCTTCCATCCGGGATAGTCATTTCCTCGCTGAACGGACTCGTCACAAAAATACTTACAAATCAATTTCGTACTGCAACTTTTCACGCCAACGGTTTGGTATTTTAAGCGTCCATACGGCCCTACTGATTGATCACAATTACGTAACAGCAAATATAAGTTCACTGAAATCGGCAAAATTGCGTATTTTAGGCATGATACCCATCCCTATTGCGACTTCCGGTTTGGTTGCAGTGACCAATCGTATAATGGCGTCTGCTGTGAAGATCCTCCCCCTCCTCCTCGCCCTCTGGGTCGGACCTGGCCTCGGCGTGAAGCCGACCGGAGTGGCCCTAGACCGGGTCCGTCGACTTGAGCTGAACGTGAAGCGAGAAATGAACGCGCTGGAACACCGGCTAACTGACACGTTCACGAAGAAACTGCGCCAACAGAATAATACGAGTTCACTCTTTCACGTCGAGCGCTTTCTGCAGGTTTGTTTAAGACATAGGACGTTTCTGGGGTAGATAGGTACGGTTTTAGGGGAAGAAAAGGTAAAGCGGTCGCTCGTCCAAAGTGGGCCCCACTGTCGTAACGATTCTGATATGGCACTTTTATTGAACTATTTGGTGTGTCTTACAACTTCTACACTTTCGTAAATGGCACAAGTATGAAGGCAGTTATAAATAAGGGAATTAAATATGTTGTGGGATGGGCATGTTAGTTTTGGGATGAATGCATGCGTTGGAACCAAAATGGCATCCGTCCAATACTCTTTGCAAGATACACAAATGTGCTGTTGCTTTGCACATCGTGGCTAATGTCGGTATACCATAGACGTTGCAATATTGTACAAACACGAATTATATTTTTAAATTTGAATGTATATTATTATACCTACTGTTTTAAACCACAAACTAATGTCAATTTAGTAATTACTAATTGCAGCGCATTAGTCTAATAAGTGCCTCATTAGTAGTTTAGTAGTCTTCAGGTTATTATAGTGTGCTGGGGTATATTCGGACAGCAGGAAGGGTGGATACAGGGTGCAATGCGACGAGTGTTGCCCGCTGACACATCGTCGGGGTGTGGGGTATTAGCATGGGACGTTTACTTGAGATATCACATGACTACTGATTTTGACCATCGATGTTTAGCCTTTACAAAAATCGGGACCTAGAACACATTTGACTTATAATATTTATTCATATATGGAGTATCAAGATTATGTCTACATATTTTCAACATTTTTAACTGGGTAATGCAATATAAAATAAATGTTTTCATACAGTCAAATGTAGATCAAATGATGCATAATAGGCTCATTTTATCCGTCCTTCACTTAAATCTTACGTAAGTAAGTAAGACACATTCCGTGCGCTTTTGGTTATTCAAACATAAACCGGAAGTTCAACTGTGATATGCCCTCTCTGACACCAGCGTCTGAGTGGTGACCTCGCAGCCGCCGCCGCGACAGAAGAACGCAGGGAAGACGCCATTAAGCAACTGCAGCGCCGCCTGGCGAAACAAGAGCGAAGACTGCACCATGTAAACAGCGCCATCAGGCGGTTACAGCAGACCGTCAGCATTTCGACTGGTCAAGCCGGGGCAGGGGTAGCCACCGATGGTCGACGACCGGGCGGCGTCACCCCTCGCCCCTTTGTCTCCAAATATCCCGCAGGTGAGTGCGTTAAACTTAAAGCAACTTGTTAAAAACGCACCTGTAATTGTTGATTTTGGGCTCATCTCCCCTCATCTTTTTTCCATGTTGTTCTGCGTGGAATCTGTCCAATACCGGACACCATAAAAAAGATACGATACGCAACCTAAGCAAAAACACATCGCGCAAACACGGAACGATTTTGTCGGGCGAATTGGAACTGGTACTAATTAAGATGGTCTACCAGTTTGTACTGTCACGTGACCGAGCGCGATCAGTTGAAACGAGATTGTCTTGTCTGTTACCCGGAATCAGCCACTGTTACTAAACGGGTTTCGGGCTTTTGAAGGTAACCTGATGGCCAATTTCAATGTATTAACCGACTGACAGCCTCGACGAAAGGCGGCTGCTCGGATAATTGAGAAACCAGATGCGTTTCACTTTAGGCGGTTAACAAATTCGCGACACCAGTCATCGCTTAATTGTCCATCAGATCACCCACAACTGCGTTATCGCCACCTTAAATCTGTTCCCCGCCAACCACAATCTGGCTGCGCAGTGGAAGGATGGATAAGGGGTAATCTGATTCACCCCACAAACTGTCTCGGTGACGTCATGCGGTTGAAATTGCTCTGCAGCGTTACATAGATTTGTATGGCAAACAGTGGTTATGTATAATACAATTACATATCTGTTTATCAATATCGTGTTGTTTGGGACGGAGGAGTATCTTGTATAGAGTTTATAATAGTGAATGTCTTGAGAACATTACAGTACCGCGGAACCTTACTATTAAGGCCACCATCCGGACTTAACAAAAATGACCCAAATGGCGATGTGACCGTTTTAGACGGACTCATTTCTTATACTTTGCTTTTACATAAATAAATTGGGACTGTTCTAGGGTGACCTTAATTGGGAGGTGACTCTATTACCGAGGTGACCATAGAGCGAGGTTCCACTGTATATGATTATTTTTCCTGACAAAGAGATAAAGAGGAAAGTCAAAATACAAATTTACGCACAGCACTAAAACTATGATCACTGTCGTCAGTGTAGAAATAATAATAAGCGATCCGTCCTCAGATAAACCTGGACTGTCTCGCTTCAGCGTTGCTGGAGCCGTAGCGGTCTACGTCTGCCTACTTCAAACGTTAGCAGTCCGCAGATTAACGTAAACCAACAGACAAGCAGCATACGTTCTACAATTGTTCATGGTGCAACAGAATTATTGCAATTTTACACGTCATCTATATCAGTTGTACTACACTAATTGCGAATGGGATGTTGTTTGTTCAGTGAAACGATGTCAATCGTCGCAGATTGAGCCGTCGTGAATATGAGCCGGGGTTTTCAGGTCGTAAACAGAATAATAATTGCTTTGTTGTGTTTCTCCGTTGCGCAAAAACCAAGGGACCATAATGTTGATTGCGCGCAGTCAGGGTTGTGCACATTGCAATTTCTTGCACTTTGAAAAACGGTTTTTGAATGGGGAACAGTTGTATAGTGTTGACGACAACGACACTTAGACAGCGTATCACGTGCGTACAAGTCACGCGCGCGTACGTGCGTGCGTGTGTGACAGAGAGAGAGAGAGAGGGAGGGAGAGAGAGAGAGAGAGAGAGAGAGAGAGAGAGAGAGAAGGAGAGAGAGAGAGAGAGAGAGAGAGAGAGAAGAGAGAGAGAGAGAGAGAGAGAGAGAGAGAGAGAGAGAGAGAGAGAGAGAGAGAGAGAGAGAGAGAGAGAGGAGAGAGAGAGAGAGAGAGAGAGAGAGAGAGAGAGAGAGAGAGAGAGAGAGAGAGAGAGAGAGAGAGAGAGCGAGAGAGAGAGCGAGAGAGCGAGAAATCGAGAGAGCGAGAGATTGTGTGGGCGTGTGTGCGTGCGTGCGTGCGTGCGTGTGTGACAGAGAGAGAGAGAGAGGGAGGGAGGGAGGGAGGGAGAGAGAGAGAGAGAGAGAGAGAGAGAGAGAGAGAGAGAGAGAGAGAGAGAGAGAGAGAGAGAGAGAGAGAGAGAGAGAGAGAGAGAGAGAGAGAGAGAGAGAGAGAGAGAGAGAGAGAGAGAGAGAGAGAGAGAGAGAGAGAGAGAGAGAGAGAGAGAGAGAGAGAGAGAGAGCGAGAGAGAGCGAGAGAGAGAGAGCGAGAGAGCGAGAAATCGAGAGAGCGAGAGATTGTGTGGGCGTGTGTGCGTGCGTGCGTGCGTGCGTGCGTGTGTCATGAGAAAACATCCAAAACAAAAGTTAGAACATGACGCTAGATTAGGGCAAAACATACTATCTAAAACAGTAGCGAACGTATCAGAAGAATATGCGGATTCTTGTAATTTTGCGTTATAACAGATATGTGACTTCCGTCACAAAATCTTAAGAACATCATATTAATTAATAAATAGAAAGCTAGGAACAGACTGCCTCCATTTAGTAGAACAATAGATCGATTGACCTACTCAGGTTGCGCCCGGAGTCAACAGACAAGGTGGTCCACATATGGTGCAATTTTTTTCTGAATCTCCCGTTTCCGGTCCTTCTGCCGCGCAATCGCAGGTGGTTGGAACAAACTGTTTGGGGTGCTTCCAGTCACGCCGCCAATGTAAACGGGTCACGACAGAGACAGCTTTGTAATCTGTGCGATCCTGCGAATTTATGTTCGCACACTTGGCCCCGTAGAAGCCCACGAGTCTCGACCACACTGTATCTGAAGACGTGATGAACTAGAACAGTTTGTTGCCCGCGGGCTACGCCGGGGGGCTTGTGGCCCCTCGATGCTATCAGGCGGGTGGATGACGTGCAGTGGGTGGCGTATTAGGGTAAGGGGCTGCAGGGTCGTTGGGTGGGGAAAGGCCGTGACCCGTAGCCTAATCACAATTACTATCGGTAATCACTGATGCCTCCGGTGAAGCTGTATGGTGGGATATATGTTGTACAAGGATTAGAGGAAGCGTGCGTAGCAATTCGTAACCAATTTTATTCGTACTCGATTAGAAATATACATAAATATAAGGTAGAGGCAAATCTCGGCTGACGTAATTGTCATCGAGTAAAACACAATTAACTAGTATTTGATTCACATTTTGGTGAAAAGAGTATTTTTAATGTATGCTTTACAGGTTTCACAACCATGATGATCTTCATTGTTTGTTTGTGTGTGTGAATGTGTGTGTGTGTGTGTGTGTGTGTGTGTGTGTGTGTGTGTGTGTGTGCGCGTGTGCGTGTGCGTGTGCGTTTGCGTGTACATGTGTGCTTGTGCATATGTGTGTGTGCGCGCGTGCGTGTGTGTGCGTGTGTGCGTGTGTGCGTGTGTGCGTGTGTGCGTGTGTGCGTGTGTGCGTGTGCGCGTTGCGCGTGTGCGCGTGCGCGTGTGCGTGTGTGGTCACGTAATAGTGACGGTAGTGCCCTCTGTTGTAGATTGCCACGATGTGTACCTCAGCAAGGGGATGAAGTACCCCGGCAGCTACCTCATTGTCGTGCAGTCCAACCTCTCTCCCAAACCCTTCAAGGTGCGGTGTCGGCAAAACGACAATGCAGGTACGTTTTCTCCCCTCAGCGGGTCATGGAATGTCACGGTACGTAATTATGTTTTCGAAGTTTCAAACCACTACACTGATTACAAAGCAGATCACACGTGTTGTGTTCTCGTCTTGGTTCCTCCAGTCCGCACTGAGGCTGCCTTCAACACTGATCCTTAATTTATGTTTCTTTCTCTAGTTCTCATTTTATCACTGAACGTGGGGCGTGATGGTCGAGCGATCAGAGAGCACCGGGTCTCGAAACCTGGTGCCGACCGAACGGTGGTTCGGTACCGGTATCGGTTATCTTGTCGAAACTTCAGCAGTTTCGTTCACCCTACGTTGCCTGTGTCTTTCGGAAGATACACTATAAGCCGTTGATCCCTTCTATCAGGTGTCTACACCAGGGGACGTAAGAGATCCCACGTGGGTTCACTGAGCTGGGATCCCAGTATCTAAACTCCCATTAATTGGCGTTAATGTCAAAAAATGGACCCTGTCAATTGATGGAAGAAGAAGACTCCACACTGCCCTTTCCACCACCCTCCTCCACTCCTCTATCTTTCCGACTCCTACTCCCTTCCTTCCCAATCTTGTTAAATCGCTCCTCAGGTAGTCCTCCCATTTCAGACGTACGTGACCTTAATCTTCTCCTTCTGTCCGCCAGTTTGAAAGCATCAGCTCTCTTTGTTAGCCTTTCTGCTTCCATTCAGGTCCATTCATGTCCAGCCAATTGTAACTGATACGTTTCTAGATGAAGCTGATGAGGAGTCGGTTAATCGTGAATAAATTACTTAAACTTCAATGTGTAATCGATGTAACTAGAACAAATGCTGGACCCGTCCCAATAGTTACAAATGTTTTATAATACTAAACACGATGCGTATATTGTTTAGTTAAATGACTCATGTCTTTACAAATGTTCGTATGATATAAAGACGACCGTATATCTATTGAGGAGCCCGTATTAAATATATTTTATACATTGTGGTAAACTTTCCGAATAATATCATTATATCATATTATACATCTTACCATCAATGTTGCACAGCCTAAAAACGATGTTACCTGACTGAACTTCACAATAAACCTTAGTACAAGCGAGACCTAAACAGGTAAATACTATAGCATCTATTTTAGTGAGTCTACACCAGTTCAACGCCATCGCGAACTGTCACAAATATCCCGGTTCGTTATTTACGGATCTGTGAAGCAACTGACTGTTGGAGTCATGCTTTCGCTGAAAAACGTCGCGAATTACACGCTGAATCAGCGGGTTCGTTGTTGCGACGTTCCCGCCGCCAACTTTAACCCTTTTCCCCCATAACCCCGTCCCAGCGATGATGAGACGATGAGTTAAGTTACATGTTTATCGGTGTAGTTCGTTGTGAAGTGCGCGGTTCGCGTTTCATTCCAGTTCGAGCAAAGTTTATTTTTGTCGCTGCGCATCTGCGATTGTGCGGGTGGGCGGGTGGGCGGGCTGGCGAAACCAACCCCGGGTAATCCCTGAGACGACGCGGGGGTGTCATGAGGTTGTTAGTACATAAATAATCAGAATGAAAGGAAAATACAACCAGAAGCGAAGTTACTCCCAAACGCGATTAATTCTGCGTAATAGCGAGATATGTTGTGTTAGGTGTGAGAGCAAATTAATAGGCCTACGTCACCAGTGACGTCATCGGTTCCGACGTGCCCCAGACGTTACCCCCGAACGCTGCGTCTCAAATATCAGCATCGGCGAGACTGGGGCAGGAACGGACGCCGTGTTTACAAGGCAATTTAACGCCGGAATTACATAAATCTACCGACGCTTACGATGTTTTCTTGCCATCAACGATATGGCCTTAGAACTTATAAGCCACCGGTATTCTTTTTCACTATGTACAGGGCAATTAATTCAACCGGTGTTCCACAAAATGAATCCTGTAAATATGATTAGCATGCTACCTCTGATAAAACTCTTTTTATTGGAATGCGAAACACTAACGTGATTTCATGCATGTGTCTTCTCCACAACTGCAAATGTTCGCAAGTATGCAACATGAAAGAACATCTTGTCGTGGCCGTTGGAGGCCGGATCCACAACAGAAAAATCATAAACCCACCGTGTTCTTTTATTACTTTTACTTGTGTCGCTGAAGTCCATGACGACGATGGTCTCGACACTGATCCTTTATTTCCTTTTAGTTTTCTTTACGTTACTAGGCACGTTTTTTGCCTTCTCTACCACCTGTCTCGTAATCTCCTATCTCCCGTTCTTGCCTTCAATTACCACCACTACAAACACGCGAAATCTACCTTCATGTGGAGCGCATTGGTGCAGTGACTAGAGCGTTTGACTCTCAACCGAGAGAACCCGGGTTCGAATTCTCTGCTGCCGTTTCGATGCTTGGGCAAGTTCGTTCACTCTACTTTGCTCAGCTGTATGAATGAATTACCTGGTTATATTTTGTCTACGAATAGACTTCGCGCATTAATTGCAACGTGCCGAATGCTTCCCAAAGAAGTCGAAATGGTGTTTGTTTGCTTGAACAGGCCTGAAAGGGAGTAAAGTGTAAAGCGTTTTAAACAATCGTAAGGATTGGATACTGCGCTATATAAGAACTTACCTTTTCTATACTGTCGACCCATGGCGGTTCTCCTATTTTCTTTCCTTCGAGACTTCGAGGGCATCCGCTCACTTTAATTGTTTCGTTTCCACGTGTCAAGTCTTCTTTAGCCGACTCTCTTTCTTATCAACTTCCTCAACAGCTTCTGAATTATTCCCTTATGTATTATTTTTACTCCCGGAATTCAGTTTTTTCGCTAACGTGGTATTTCACTCGTCTTGTCCCGTCCTCACCATGATCTCTGCCAACCGGCAGTATTAGTGCTAAGCTCAAGTTCATCAATTAATTCGCGACATACGCGTTTGAAGTTGTTCTGTAAGCGCCTATTAAACTCAGGATCTTAAAAGAATAGAATAGAAACGACCTCAAACGAAAAGCCCCTCGTATTGAAATACCCACTGATTTTCTTTTTGCCAGAACATTTCGTTCTATGACCGTTTGCCCTGTAAAGACTAAAGGTCGCAATCGACGTCATCTTCTGGGTTCATGTTTTTTCAATCTTTCGCATAAACCATAAAACTTGATCGAAAAATAACACAGAACCAGAGCTCTGACGTACTTGTGTGAATTATTGCTTCCTACTCTACGTGTACGGGAAGTGACGTCATAAGTTACTGCTTTCCCGGATGATGCTGTTCTTCAATTGGCATTGCCATTTTGGATATACGTAAAATCGTTGGCATCGAGATTCACATGCTTCAATACATAGCTATGGCGATGAAGTTGGTGGTTGCGTTTTTGTCGGAACACAAAGGCGAACTGGGATAAGAGTCGTGGACGTGGCACGGCAGCAGTTAACATATCCGCTTTACATGTATGCCAGAGTTCTGAATTCAAGACCCTGCCCACCAAACATTGTGTTTTTCGTGTAAAAACTGGCTCTCGGCATCGGAGGAAGTGTGCCCGGCGTGCTTCGGGTGATCACTTTAATGTGGGTTCAGTCTCCTTAATTGGGAACGTAAAGGAATTACAGCCAGCGACCATCCTTAGTGCCAGCATAGAACTATCGGGTTGGTGTGACATTCTGGAAAAACCGACCAGCTTTATGAAACCTCATACGACCTCCATATTCTGGTAACCACAACAGGAATATAGAGAATAGTAAGAAATTAGTACGCGTCGGATGCTGAAAGGACGATGACGAACAAACACGGGGCACGGTTTCGGTTTGACGCTAGGTGCATGGGAAGTCAAAGGCACAAACTGTTTAATGTTTCAGATGAATAACTGTGTTTCTAGAGCTTCACAAATATTACAATTTTTATATCATTTTGATCATTTGAGTAATATTCAATGTTGAGATACATCTATACAATTGTCCAATTGTAAATAGATGCACCAGTTAATCAATTATTGCCGCACGACGTGTGCGTGTTACACTGTGTACATAGTTATGTTGTTCCGTGTGGTTCCCTTCCAGAGGAATGAGATCTGCTGCCCTCTCTACCGCTGCACTGATCTTGCTGTAGTTACCCGCCACTGCTCCCTACCAGCAACCCCGACCTCCACCTTTCATCCGCTTCCGACTTTCACAAATTCCTCTACTCGCAGTCGTCTCGTCGAGCTGTGGTCGTCCATCCTTTCTCTGCGGTCTTGATGTTTCTTCGCCTGGGTTCTTTTCGGTAGTCTCCGCCTTCTTCCTCATCAAGTGACTTTCCCACATCATCCGGTTTATATTACATTATTAACCTGCACCGACAGTGATGCTGCTTACAACCCCGTTTGATATGCTGTCAGACTGCTGCAGTCTGACAGTTTATATGGATTTACAAACTATGTTAAACAACATTTTCTACAAACGTATCAAGATACATGCACAATCTCAAACTGTTACATACGTACACTATATAATAACTGACAGTTGATTACAATGCATGTACTCATGAAGGCACATATTGCACGCATACACATAAAGGCACATACACTCGCACCCGCACACACTTGACATGAATATTTGCAGACAAAATTTAATATATTTAGTTTTAAATTATGTGTTTGTTTTTCTTCACCAGAAGAATGTAATTTGTTTGACCAACTAATTTTTTTTCTTGAAAGTTGGTTCCTCGATAGCGATTGCGAACATCAAACTAAGAGGAGTCTCCGAACTCGATAACGTGTACCTGTTATGTGTACAATTATTTTCTACACATAAAAATTGTGACCTGTTATTTTTCTTTTATACTTTGATGTATATCTTCACATGGGTCAAATAAAACACTATTCTTCTTCTTCTGCTTCACCCGTTAGTCAACCTTAATTTGTTCTAAAAATGTTCAGCATAAGGAATGCTCCCTATCAAATGGCGTCCAAAACAACCCGATTCTTCTTACACATGCAGGGATCCTATCGTTGTTGACACATTCATATGCCGCCAAATAGAACATTTATTTTTTGTTATGTTCTGTATTGTCCTTAAAAATACACATTTTCTAGCCCAGGGACAGTCTTAAAGGAACACAAATCACAGAAAGGGGACCATCTCAAAACACCGGCACTTTATTCGTATCCAAAGAACCCGGAAATGACCCAGACACACGCGTAGAGATCCATATTGTATCCCATGAACTCGGTAGTGACGTAGAAACACGTAGTGATCCGTTTCGTCTCCCATGGACCCGAACGTGACGTAGTGATCCGTCCTCGAATACCGTCTTTATTTTATTGCTCTAATTGAGTCTACAGCGAACACCAACCTCGTTTCCGCCGCGTACATCCGGGTAGCCCAACATGGTATCACGTGTCATCCAATTAGTGAACCATTGAGAAACGCTAGCCTTGAGACGTAAGCTAATTTTATCGACTCGACGTGGCAGCTGGCCAACAGGAAACTGAATCAAATATCTTGAAAACAACAGGTTACGATGCGCACGTTTTATAAAAAAAATACTAAGTGTCATAAATGTATTGACATCTGTTATAGAGATTAAAAGAAGATCAAACGTAAGTGTTTAAGATAGTGAATGACTATGGTAAGATTGATAGAATCAATTAAGAGAAACTGAAAGATGGAAGGAGTACGAAGACACGGAGAAACATTCGTGAAGGTCAGATATAAGAACAACATTCCTTCTCATAGGGGATAGCAATGAATGGCAGAAATGATCTACTGATGTGTAAATGTTTACATAATGTTTAACAACAAAATTGGCAACTGCCATATTTTCCACAGAGACACAAAAACGACAAAAAAATGTTGGACTCTCGATAAGCCAAGGGCTTCCTTTTCTACTTGCCATTTGGTTTTTGCTCTGGATGGCAATCTTGTTCAATCTTGTTACATTTTGTTAGACAGATCGTAGAGAATGACAGACAATGGTAGAACCGTGTGGCTTCCGAGCAGCCATTTCAGCCTATAGGTTATTACGTCCTAGACAAATCGCGTCGGTCTGCTTAAAGGTGAAGTGTAAAGCGCTTGAATTTGTTCTAACACAAACACAATACGAGCCGGACAAGAACTATATTAAAATAAATGTATCTTTACCTTTCAAAGTGTTTTTCACTGAAAAAAAGAAGAAGAATGTTTCTGTTTGACTAAAATAATAATGCATATATGGATTTAGGTATACATTATATTATTATTATTATTATTTTATAACATAATGTCAGTGACAATACATAATTAAACAAGATATAATTATGGTATTTATCAAAATAGGGTCAGAAAGGCAGACATTCATTGTCGCTCTCGAGAAAATATAAACTTTTTATAAATATATGTAATATAACCAGTCAAACAAATAGCGTTTCTCCAAGTAAAACAGACCAACAGGACATACTTGTACATAACTAGAGGTACACTGTGCATGTGCAACTGCGCAGACGGGCGTGGATTCAATCGTATTTCGTGAGTCATAAATTCACAGATTTGGGATTGGTGTCTATCGCGAAGCCACACAGGTGTTTGACGTCCGGCTGATAGGATTAACATGTTCTACACCCGGTCACGTGGCCTGTCGCGCCCTTAACACGGGATGTAACACGTGTACCGGGTGTAACAAGCACCTGGTCATTAGACCTTTTTATGCAAGTTCGTTTTGTGACCACCCACTGAAAGCTCATGCCGGAGGGTAACACGCTGACCAGTCCGCAAACGCCGGAAATAAAGTTTAGGGGAAAAGTCACTGAAAACGGTCACAGGAAATAACATTTACAATACGTATATATATATATATATATATATATATATATATACTCATGCTTGTTTGAGTATGTACAATTCTTTATATTTTTAATAATTCTGGGAATAATACTAAATGGTGTGATATAGAATATTCGTCGCAGTCGTCATCATTAAAACAACACAGAATATTCGGAGCATCAATTTGACGAAGTCACATAAATACATTATCAATCAAAATGTGTAGGATTGTGGTCGGCTTTCTTCTGAGTATTCGTTATCAAATTGCATTGTGTTGTATTACTAGTGAAAATGTACAAGAATTTGTACATACTATAGTCTTCAAATGAATCACTGTTCTTACGCTATTTCTTCTGACATTTTTCCGAGCTAAAACTTAGAAATTTGTTCAGTGACTGTTTTCCTATGACTTTATTTCCGTGACGTTTTCCTGTGACGTTATTTCCGCCCACTGTCTGGAGTCGTTTGAATATGCGCGGGTGTTCCGGCTGATACCGTGTACGGACATCCAGTAGAACGAAGGTCGCGTAATTAGAGGCGATTCTGTAATCATTTGTCAGATTTTTGTTGTAAACTGTGAACCAGTGGCGACGTATCATGTCATGCAATGTCATAGGCCGTGCAGTGTTTACATCAAGTTTAAGATTGTGTTTACACGAACGAAGTATCACACGACGATCGGAACCAACTCACAGCTGGGGCGGGCAGATTGTCTCCTGCCCGTGAAATTAAACAGATTATCTCGCGAATGTTATCTAGTTCTCACGGTTGTCCAGTGAGCACGTTTATCTAGTGGATCAGGTTTTCTATAGTCACGGATATTTAGTTATCATGGTAATCAGAATTACGTCAGCGTTTCAATTTCTTTTTATCCATTAAGTATGTTTATTTATAAAGGCATTGTTTATCAGAATACTGATCACACACTATGCCGTTGCTTCGTGTTAAATTGAGCACAGCGTAAATATTTCCGCCATCGTTCTTTTAGTTATTCTTTTATCCCTCACTCGTATATTCCATCCACAATTCCCTGCTTCATCATCTCTCTCCCTCTCTCTCACTCTCTATCTCTC